>JBBPDA010000009.1:13420872-13443972 GCA_037974385.1 Arnoldichthys spilopterus | reverse complement strand
GTCTAATGTTTATCAGTACATTACAGAAAATAATGAACTTTATCACAATATGCTAATTTTTTTAGAAGGACCTGTATGTGTATATATAAAATATACATACACACAGACAAACCTATACTGCTCAGCCGTAAGTTTAACAACACCTGTGTAATAATGTCTATTGTCTGTGAGTAGTCACTTCTTGAAGGTAATGTGTTGGAAGCAGAAAAAATGATTAAATGTCTGAGCGACTTTGATAAGGGCCAAATTGTTATTACTAGATGACTAAGTTTCTGATAATCTACAGAATGGCAGGTCTTGTGGTGTGTTTCTGGTCTGCAGTGATTGGTTTTATCAAAAATGGTTTTAAGGAAGGACAATCGGTGAACTGGTAACGGGGTCATGGCAATGGAATTGTTGCACATCAAATATAACCGTTTATGACCGCAGTATTCTCTAATGGCAGTGACTTTTTCAGCAGGATAATGGACCCTGCCACAGACAAAAAGTTCAAGGTGTATTTTTTTTATCCTCAAAATTTCCAGTTCTCAGTTTGATCTAGAGAGGGACCTACAAGATTAGTCTGGTGGTTTTAATGTTAGTGCAGAATGGTGTATAAACATGCTCATATATGTATACACACACACACAGACAAATGTAACATTACTGCTCTAACAAAACAAAATAGTAACTTTTTAAGAAAAGGAAGAAGTAAGAAGAAATATTTTGTTGTAGTTTTTCCACTTAATTTTGGAACATTTCTACTCACCAGGAAAATTTTAATTCATTATAAAATTTTAATGTAATTTAAATAGAAGTTGGAATTTTAAAAAAAAGGTATATTTTACATTTAAAACACAATATTTGATTGGTTCTTGTGATAGGAAAAAAAAGATAAGAAGCTGTAAAATTCTCTGACGGAACAAGAAGTGCACTTTGACTGGAAAGCTTGTAATTATGTAATTTGAGACTGATGAGGTTGTGGGTGCTGAGTGAAAGTCTTGATGCCTTTTACTGTTCATCATAATACATATGCACAAATCTGGCCTGTGTGTGTGTATGAATGTATTCATTTATAATTCCCAGTCATGTTGTGTTTTTTTGTTTTGTTTCCTTGCAGCCAAAACTATGCCTTAAGGACCTGGGCCTGTCAGAGCTAAGACTGAGTAGTGTAAATAAAATATTGAATTGGATGCTGTCCACACCAGCTCCTGAGGAAATCTCAGTGCCTAGTGTCTGTCATTCCTCCTTAAGATTGAGAACATCTCACATCTCTACAGATTCCTTCTTTCACAACAAACATGGTAGGAGTCTTTAACCCTAATTATACTTGGGCACTCCGTGGTTTTTATGAGTAGATGATGTTGGGATATATATGATCTATAATCTTCCCTTCTCTATCTCTCTTGCTCTTTTGCTTGCTCTCTCTTGTTCTGCCCCTCTCACGTTTTGTCACAGTATCCCAGTCTCTTTTTCACGCTCTTACCTCTCTGTCCCTCTGCTATCTAAAAATGCAAATCATCAAATTAAAAAAACATACTATGCCTGGCTTTGGTTTTCAGTGATTTGTCAGTTTATAGACACAAATGTATTTTTTGTGTTACCAGGCTTCTCTCCCAGAAGACCAGGACTATTTGGTTCTCCTGTGTTCCACAGACAAAGTTCTAGTCCTCTGCAGGCAGTTTGCTCAGATCTTCAGCATTTACAAGGTATTCCTTTGAACTCAGTTTTATTTATATAGCTTAGCTTGGGACCAAGCAATAAAGATCCATTATTTTGCTTTGCATTGTTTTTTCCTTACCCTCTTGCTTCTAACAATTATCTAATTTCAAATTTATTTATTAGCTACATCAGTCCTAAGACCATATTAGCCAGTTCATGCAGCTCAGTACACAAAAAATGCTTATATTATTATTGCTATAAACCTGTTGACTGTATCGGCATGTTTTTAAATAATAAGTAGCAGATTTGTTTGTGGAGTATTAATTATAAGTAGCAATGTATGTTATAATGAGCAGATGTACTATCGGGCCCCTGAATATCTGTATGTAAAAAAATATCTGTTCTCCCTCCTGTCCAGGCTTTGTCCAGAGCAGAGGTTTTAAGACTCTCAGGTCTAAGACTAGACGGCTGCAGTCTAGCTATGAGA
Source organism: Arnoldichthys spilopterus (assembly GCA_037974385.1). Classification (NCBI taxonomy): domain Eukaryota; kingdom Metazoa; phylum Chordata; class Actinopteri; order Characiformes; family Lepidarchidae; genus Arnoldichthys; species Arnoldichthys spilopterus. Next base: position 13,441,844 of record JBBPDA010000009.1, on the reverse strand, counting down.
GTCCTGCAGAACCAGAGGGCTACACTCCAGCTTTTATGAAGGTAAGTGAGCCATCATTTGTATCAAATGTGGAGATCATACCATAATAGTTTTATGTTGTATACTTTAATGTCTCCTATTCTAGTACACTGTACTGCAAAAAAAGACTGCATCTCGATGTACTTTCAGTAATCCTCATTTCTTCTGGTTTGTTTCTGTCTCTCAGGGTCTCCTCATGAGGGATAAAGCTGAAGCAGAAAGCCTCGACCATTTAATAAAACAGAAGAATCTTCATGAGAATCAGCAAGATGCCTTTAAGACTGGTTTTACAGAGGGCTTTATGAAATCTCAGGCCCTAGTACAGAGGACACAAGGTATGACAACCTTTTCTATTGCTTTCTTACATTAAATCAAAGCATACTCCTGAGTCTCATGTCCTCTACAAGATTAGTGCATTTTTATTGATGGTGTATGGCTTACCCTCTTACACTAAGTAAAGTGCAGATTATGGTTAATTGTTCTGTTAACTTTTGTGTCCTGTATGGCTTGAGGGAACTTTTTTCATATTAGAAATGGTTGAAAGTTAAGAAAAGTAATGAATATTGTAAACACAAATACTTTTTCCTGACAGATTCACTTAAGAGGACACGTTTGATTTTACTTGTCCTCTTACTTATTGGCATTTACGGGCTGTCAAGAACCCCTTTTCTCTCGGGTAAAGGCTCCTTTTCTGATACTGGTTTGTTTCCTATTTTATTCATTCTTTATAATTACTTTTTTTCTGTACTCACAAAGCTATATCTCACAACAGCAGATATTGGACAAAATAACACCAGCTAGTGTTCAGAATGCACATTGAGTGGTAATTTTGTTCAGAAGTACATTTAGTTTTTATGCTAAATGCACATCATTTGTGAGAAACTGGCATTTTATCTTTTTGTTAAATTAAATTAATTTTTAAAGACCAAGTTATAAAAGCAGCTTAAATTATCTACAGCACATCTAATTGTGTGCAGACTTACACAGTTTTTTTTTTTCTAATATCTTGATAATCTTCATTTAACAGTTCGCTTCCGTACTTCATCTGGCTTGGATTCTGCATTGGATCCTATTCAAATGAAAAATGTGACCTTTGAGCATGTGAAAGGTGTGGAAGAGGCAAAGAATGAGCTTCAGGACATTGTTGAGTTCCTCAGGAGTCCTCAGAAATTCACTGCACTTGGTGGAAAACTACCCAAAGGTATAACTCTTGACAGAAGATGTTTCCTCAAGTCAGAAGTGATCCTGATCCTGGAAATCTACCATTCTTCCAGGTTTATCTGCAACCTTATTCTAACACACTTGAGCCACATAAAGGCATTACCGAATATTACTGGATCTAAACTCTCTGGAGTGGTAGATGTTCAGGACTAGGATCGAACACCACTGCATTAAGTGTGGTATTTTTCCTTTTTTTTGTTTAAAGGTGGAAAATAGTGACATTTGAAAGAGTTTCCATTTGTCTCTATTTCTGAACTTACTTGCAGGTGTCCTTCTGGTGGGTCCTCCTGGCACTGGAAAGACTCTGCTTGCCAGAGCGGTGGCAGGGGAAGCAGATGTTCCATTTTACTATGCATCAGGGTCAGAGTTTGATGAGATGTTTGTTGGTGTGGGAGCAAGTCGCATTAGGAACCTCTTCAGTGAGTCTGGAAAAGCTTTTAAGATTATTTAGACCTGCATGTAAATGTTGCAGGCATTTATCAATACCTCAACCCTATTACTTTAATTATGGCTTATAAAACATGGAATCAGTGCTTGTTTATTTTTTCTGAATGCCACCATGTTCCCCTTGTTAGTACAACAGCTCCCCAGAGTTAAACTCTGTAAGGTTTCTTTATATATGTATTTTCCTGCAGAGGAGGCAAAAGCTAATGCTCCCTGTGTGATCTTCATTGATGAGTTGGACAGTGTGGGTGGGAAAAGGATAGAGTCACCTATGCATCCCTATTCACGACAGACCATTAACCAGCTCCTTGCAGAAATGGATGGGTCAGTAGTTTATGATCCTCAGTATTCTATAACTTAATTTGTGTTAATTTTATTCATTTAATTTTATTGGATAATTTCAGGTTTAAACCAAATGAAGGGGTAATTGTAATCGGAGCAACAAACTTTGCTGAAGCTTTGGACAAGTAAGTGTATTGCTTGGATAATTACTCTATAGGTTTTGAATTATGTTTATACTAAGAAGCAAGTATACCTCTAATTGTATGTAAACAAAAGCAAAAAGAAAATTCATTCAATTAAAAAAGTAGAGTTAAAAGGTCAGATAAAGATCTTACTCTAAAAATGTCCTCACAAATCAATAAATGGTTTCATGAAGTATGGTAAGATCGTATGATATTTGTTTTAAAGTGCTTTGGTGAGACCGGGAAGATTTGACATGCAAGTCACAGTCCCCAGACCTGATGTGAAGGGACGTACAGAAATTCTAAACTGGTACTTGAAGAAAATCAAAGTGGATTCTGGTAAGATGGGATCTGGCAGATGTCTTAGTACAAATATTAAATGTAATTAAACTAAATGTGTATGTTCATGTAGATGTGGATGCAGAAATAATTGCCAGGGGAACAGTGGGCTTCTCTGGAGCAGAGCTGGAGAACTTGGTGAACCAGGCAGCATTGAAGGCTGCTGTAGATGGAAAGGAGACTGTGACAATGAAGGAGCTGGAGTTTGCTAAGGACAAGATCTTAATGGGTGAGAGGCTTCACTATTTGTACACAAATGAGTTAGTAGGCTAAAGTACAAAGAGAACAACATTCTTTCCTGAACTATTTTCTTGTTGTGTGTTTCGCACCAGGCCCAGAGCGCAGAAGTGTGGAGATAGACAAGAAAAACAAGACCATCACAGCCTATCATGAATCGGGTCATGCCATTGTGGCATATTATACCAAAGATGCAATGCCCATCAATAAAGCTACCATAATGCCACGAGGGCCCACCCTTGGTCATGTAATTATCGTCAATAACCACACTACTCTTTGCACTGAAGTTTTTGTTGATATCAACTCTAAAATCTCACAACCTAGTCCTTATACTCATGTGTGTAAATATCACAATTTGTGGATATATTGGTTTTATCAGTCTATGTCTATGTTCAGGTGTCCATGCTCCCTGAAAATGACCAGTGGAGTGAGACTCGTGCTCAGCTGTTGGCTCAGATGGATGTCAGCATGGGAGGCAGGGTAGCGGAGGAGCTCATCTTTGGGGGTGAAAACATCACTACTGGTGAGTTTTAGATTCCAATTTGTCCGACATATTATTTTACTTTAGTTGCGGTTACTCCTAAATACTGACCATTATTTACAGGAGCATCAAGTGATTTTGATGGAGCCACTAAGATTGCAAAGATGATGGTTACACGATTTGGAATGAGTAACAAGGTATGATTACTGTATAAGTGCTTTGTAAAGCTCATGATTAGACTGCAACAATATAAGTAATACTTCAATAGAACATTTGTCATGTAATAGTGTTCACGTGTATGTAGTCTTGGTTTCATGGTTTTCTATATTTTGTGACTTGCTTTGTGTAAAAGCTTTGCAGTGTTGTCAGACCTTATTCTTCTGTTTCTTACTTCTGGTGCCTGCGAGTGGCAGCCCAACCAGTAGCTAAAAAATTTCCCTCAGGATCAATAAAGTATTTGTCTGTCTTTTTTCTTTTGTTTCTGTCTGTCTCTCTTTCTGTCTTTTTCTTTCTTTACAGAGACTATATTTAGGAAGGTAACATGGCAATAAACCTGAATGCTTTTCATTTTTGAATTGTCCATGCTTGTTAAAAGCAAAATATTTCTCTGCATTAGCAGCACTTTGAATCCATCTATGGGATCAAAAGCTCTGTGCACACTTCTGTCTTGGGCTTCATCCTAATCTTTTCCCACATGCTGGGAATGGAGGGCTTTGAGGGCTTCCCCAGCCATGTGGGCTTTCATTGTGCATGCTGTTTTGCATAATCAATCCAAACCTCTTATTTTCTCTTCCTGTTTCAGCTGGGAGTCATGACCTACTCTGACCTATCCAAACATAGTCCAGAGACACAAGCTGCTGTGGAGCAGGAAGTCCGAGTGCTACTACAGGTGCAGGGAGCACTTATTACCCTTTACTCAGTCACATGACTTAAACAGGCTTGGTCATAATCCTTAGGAGTTCAAATCCTAATAACGTTATTTTTCGCCTTGTGTTTTCCTCCAACAGGACTCTTATGACCGTGCTAAGAAACTCCTTAAGACACACAGCAATGAGCATAAAAAACTGGCAAATGCTCTTCTCACTTATGAGACTCTGGATGCAAAAGAAATTCAGCTGGTCCTAGAGGGAAAATCTCTGGATCCGAGATGACCTTTTGTTTAAGGACCTGATATTAAAACAAGATTCATTTAAACATAAACAGTGGAATTGCCGGAAATTAAGCTCTAACTCAATCAACAGCAACAACTCTGTCAATCAGCCAAAACAGAAGTACTGAAATCACACTTCAGCTTTTGTTTATTTTGCATTGTTAGACCGTTTCACAGAAAAAAAATGATATGGGGTTCACTTGTTTTCTCTAAATATTTTTAAATGCATTTTAACCCCTCCCTCCCCTTTGTGAGTGTCTCTTCCCTTCTTTAGTCTTTACTAAATGTTCAAAGCAGAAAAGTGTGTCTTTGTATACCTCTAAATGTCAAGTAAGAGAGAGACAGGAACTTATAATTATTGGACCTAGCTATGGGTGACTCATGTGGGACTCAATTACTCTTCTATCATAAAAGAGAATTTGTTTAAAGTTTAATGTCTGTATACAGTACCACTGACTCTGGCGTTTGCTCAAGTTTGTGGAATCAGAGCAGATAAAAGATGATTTCAGTCTTTTCAAGTGTGTTCGCACTTCACCATGTTTAGATCTTGGGACGTCAACGTATAAGTGACACAATGTACACACAAGGTATAAGTGACCTCAGGAGCTGGGAGAGTTAGAAACACTCATCCTGTCCTGTTAGAGAGAACACATTTGATATAGTCTTCTGAATACAATACATGCATGATTTTACTGTACAACCTTAATTATGAGCAAAGAATGCAACATCAGAACTTCAGTATTACTCTGTCAATAGTACTGTACATCTATGAATTATTGAGTGAAACCTATTCAGTTTATTTCAGAGATCGAAAGTATTTGTATTACATTTAACATCACAATTCTTTTGAGTACTTTAGAGATGAGCTTTTCTCATTTCTCAGACAAAATGGTGGGTAAAAGTGACCGATGTTGTTCACTGTTTGAGGTTTTCTTTTTCCACATAACCTGGAATTTGTAGGTTATTTCAGGTGATGCGCGCACACACACCAGTGATTTTATTTAGTGATTTATTTATTTTTCTTATATTTATCATACCTGTGAAAGTTTCTTTGCCCAATTTGCTGTGCCCAGTCTGTCAGTAGTGAAAGGGTTATGGTGGCAACTTTGTATATAAGTATGTTTATAAAATTGTTTTGGGTTTGCTCTAAAAATGACTCTTTTGGTGATGCTTATTTACCCCCCCACCCCAAAAAACAAAAAACTGCACAATTAACTATTAAGTGAAAAATTATGCTAAATAAAAGTATCATATTTCCTTATTGAATTCATTTTTGGTCACTTCATCAAATTACAGTAGCATGGGCTTGAATTGAACCAGTGCTACTGCCTTAGTCATAATATGCTGCCAAAATTGCCAGCGATTTAATAAAAGTAATCCATTCAAGTTATTTGTGATATATAAAAAATGAAACTTAAACAATACCCTGCTCAGTTTTGCGTCCATAATGATGGTGTCAGGTTTGATTGTGTTTTTAGGCAGAATGATATTTTTAATGAAAGGTACATTATTCAGATCTTCAGCTGACCTGCTTTCCGCTTTATTTTCTCATCAATAGTGCATGTCCTTATAATTGCCCAGTCAAGGATGAGGTTGTTCTATATGTGTGTATGAGGTTGGAGATAATGCCCCTATTATCTGCTTAGGAAGTACCCAATAACTGCCCTTTTCTTTGGCCCTTCTTTTCCCATGCAATTACTGGCTTTTGTTTCAAACAGCTTTAATTGTGGGTTGCTTCAAAAGAATGCAACCAAATATCCCTTTCATGAAAGACACTTCTTTGTGGCTTGAAAAGCCTTATAAGTGCTTGAAGATGTTTTAGAGGACTGAAGGAACATTTTAGAGGACCGACGTGGACCATGTGCACATGCACAGTGGTTCTTACGAAAATGATAGATGTATTTTGAAATTGATATGGCTCAAAATGTTTAATTTGGAAAAACTTTAGATACACTACTCTGAAATTTTTACTATAGTCTGAGTAAAATAACCAACATGGATGAAAATGTAGCTGTGATTGGCATTGGATGTAACTTTCCAGGAGGTAAGTGTCCATGCTTTCAAGATTTCTTTTTGAGTGTGGCATGAAAACATATAAGTGGTATGCTCACAGGTGAGGGCCTTGACAACTTCTGGGAAGTTCTTGTTAATGGAAGAAATTGTGCAATGGAGATTCCTGAGGAGAGATTTGACTTGAAGCAATGGCATGATCCTGATGACAACATTCTTGGGAAAACACAGACTACTAAAGCTGCTTTCATAGAGGGGTATGTGCTGTTACTACTCAATATTATTGTTCTTATTGTTTGATCTGCTTTGAAATAGCAAAATTATGTAAAAATGCCAGCATGATTGTTAATTCCAGATCTATTTACCCTGAAGACTTTAATGAAATCCGAGGTGCTCTAAGCTGATTTAAAAAAGCTTAATTAAGCAATAGGTATAAATTGGCATAATGTTACCTTTTATTTTAGAGTAACTACATTTTTTTTTGTTTTATAGGTATCCGCCCTCTACCCTTTCCATGAACCAAAAAAATTGTAAAATTGACAAATGAATGCAAATGACATCATTAAATGCTTATAATGTAGCGGAAGGTTTTAGGTTACTGTTCTACAGCAAGCCGAAACACTGACAAACACATTTTAAAGCATTCATTAGGAACTGAGCCATAGATGGTTCAATTTTTCCAGCTGCTGTTAATTGCTTAAATGCCTTAAATGGGAGGTATTTTACTGTTATGTAAGTAATTCCTATGTGGTTTACCAAATATGTATGTAAATAACACACAGTTCAGATACCAGCAGTGTTCTGCTTCACATACATTATACATGTGTTTAGTTTTTTTCTTAGTGACAACATATTTGCTCTGTTAATGCAACTAGGGTTAACCACAATAAATTATCAGATTAAAATAAAGTCAGCTTCTTGTTTTTCTACCAGGTTCAATGAGTTTGATCACAAATTATTTGGCATCTCTGAGGATGAAGCTAACTTAATGGACCCCCAGCAAAAGCTCCTTCTGCATTGTTCCTATAGAGCACTTGAGAATGCTGGGATTCCCATGGAAAAAGTCAGTGGCTCTAGAACAGGAGTTTATATAGGTAATAAAGCCATCAAATATTTTGCAAACTTATTTTTCAATTTAGCATATTAAAACAATGCAGGTTTAATTGACATTGTGAATATGCTGTTTATTTTCAGGGCTCATGAACAGAGACTATGAAACACTATTGAACAATAGCCCTAGTACAATCAACCACTACAATGGCACAGGGACAGCTATGAGCATAGCTGCCAACAGGATCTCCTATACCTTCAACCTCACTGGGCCTTCCTTTGCCATTGACAGTGCCTGCTCATCTTCCTTAGTTGCTCTCCATTCTGCTTGTCAGGCAATCAGACAAGGTAATGTCTTTTTAAAAATACTATTACAAAAACACATTTGAGTATCCATATATGGTACTTTAATATTTTTTAGTAGCATAATCATTTTTATACAGTGTCGCTGCTTTATATACAATGAACCCATGCTTGTTGTCCACATGCCTTGATTATCTTGTGAAATTGTTAAGGTACACATTATTCAATGTATGGTTGAGTCATTATAATACAGGCTAAATTTGTAGATTACACAAATTGTGGTTTGATGCTTCCTCTGGTTATTCACAGTTCTCAAATATTAAAGCAAATAACCTCCTGGTACTTGTTGACCTCCTAATAATCGATCAGCTGACTTTCCTAAAACCACTGTGTTGATTTTTGTCATCTTTGCATGGTGATCCTTTTTTCCTGAGCTTTGAAGTAAGTTAGGGGCAATGAAATTTGAAATCTTCAGTAGGTTCAGTAAGTTAACATACATTTTTAGGGGATATGATAAATCTTGCAAATTAAAGCTTCTTTTGCAGTCTTGCTAACCAGATTGTATTTTTACTAGGTGATTGTGAAATGGCTCTTTGTGGAGGTGTTAGCTGCATTCTTGAGCCACGTGTCTTTGTGGCTTTGAGCAAAGCAAAAATGATCTCACCTGGAGGCACTAGTAAACCATTCTGCAATACAGCAGATGGATATGGAAGAGGAGAAGGTTGTGGCATTGTTTTGCTAAAGCCTTTGAACAAAGTAAGTACATTAAGTTTAATGGCATTAGTGACATTAGAGTATAATACATATGTTTTAAGAGCATATTTAATTCATATTTGAGACAAGGTCTCTACCCTCTAAAAACTGCTAACCATATTTATGGGTTGTGGTTTATCAGGCTCTTCATAATTTTGACCACATCTGGGGAATTATATGCAAATCTGCAGTGAACCAAGATGGCCACACCGTCACTCCAATGACAAAACCATCAATGGTCCAGCAGGAGGTGCTACTCAGTAGAATCTACTCTGCAGGGACTTTCTTATCTGATGTCCAGTACATAGAGGCTCATGGGACTGGGACTCCAGTGGGAGATCCAATAGAGGCAGGTAGCATTTCCAATGTCATTGCCAAGAAAAGACCTGCAGAGTTAGGGCCACTCTGTATTGGCTCTGTTAAGAGTAACATAGGGCACACAGAATCTGCAGCAGGAGTAGCAGGACTCATTAAGGTTCTACTGATGATGAAGCATGAAACCATTGTTCCTTCAGCGTTCTACACAGATGAAAGTTCAAGCATAGATGCTCAAGCTCTCAATCTAAGAATTCCCACCAAAGCTGAGAAATGGCATTGTACTGGTTCCATGGAGAGGGTGGCAGGTATAAATAGTTTTGGATTTGGTGGCACTAATGCACATGTCATTGTCAGGGAATGTTCGTATGCTACATCCTCTAGTTTAGACACTTTCAGTTCAAGAATGTTGTTTCCATTGTCTGCTGCCTCAAGAAAATCCTTTGAGCTATGTATTGCTGACACATATCAAAAGATAAGCAAAGGCAACAATACTAACATAAGAACTGTTTCATATACATCAGCATGCAGAAGAAGTCACACAAAACACAAGTACAAGAAGGCATTTGTTACAACATCTCTTTCAAATTTAGAAGAACAACTGAAATCTAGCATGAGTGAAAAAATTGATTTAGTAAAACCAGACCTCAAGGTGGTGTTTGTTTTCTGTGGAAATGGTGTTACTTACAGAGGCATGTGTAAACAGCTTATGAAAGAGGAGCCTGTTTTCAGAGAAAAAGTCAGGGAAGTAGAAAACTACTTTCAGAATTATTGTAGCACAGGCATTTTAGAAAAAATGAGCCACTTCAACAATGATGATTTCTCAAAACCTGACATTGTTCAGCCACTTCTTTTTGCCACTCAGGTTGCGTTAGCTAATCTACTAAAGCACTGGGGCATCAGGCCTGTTGCTGTTGTTGGGCACTCTGTTGGAGAGGTTGCTGCTGCCCATTGCTCTGGGCTGTTGTCTCTTGAGGATGCTGTGAAAGTGATCTATTTTCGAAGTGTTTTACAGAGCAAAGCCACAGGAGGGAAAATGCTGGTCGTTGGTAACGTATCTGTATCAGACATTCTTAAAATTCTTCCAGCATACACAGGGAAGGTTTGCCTAGGTGCTGTGAACAGTCCAGTGTCATGTGTACTATCAGGTGATAAAGATGCTATTGAAAGTCTGTATCAAATGTTGAAGACCTCACATAAGGGAAAGAACCTGTTCCTTCATTTCTTACAAGTTCCTGCTGCTTACCATAGCCATATGATGGATGACATACTGAATCAAATCAAAGACAGCATAGGATCTTTGAATCAACATGAAATGGTGTGCGAGTTGTTTTCTACTGTGACAGGAAAGATTTGTTGTCCAGGGGACTTTGTAACTGGTGATTACTGGGCAAAGAATATTCGAAATCCAGTTGTATTTGAACAAGCTGTAAAAGCTCTGGTAAGCAATAAGAAGAATGTCATCTTTGTTGAAATTGGCCCAAGAAGGGCTTTGCAGCGAAACATTTTGGAGATTCTTGGACATGACACAGTGGTGATTTCCTCAGTCCAGCCAGACAAAGATCATGAGATGATGCTTAATGCTGTTTCCAAACTCTTTGAGCTGGGAGTCAATGTAGATTGGGATCAGTTCTATAAAGGGTTCGAATCACCACCAACTTCTTACCCTATTTATCAGTTTGACTGCCTTCAGAGAGAGGTATATTTTGAAGAGGTAAGACAAGGTAATGAGAGGGTGACTCACTGCCCTCATCCACTAATAAGTCCCAACAAACGGAACACAACAGAGTTAAATTGTAATCTGTCAGTAGACACCACTCCATACATTTGGGAGCACAAGAGCAATGGAACTGTCATTGCTCCAGGTGCCTTGTATGTTGAACTGGCTTTTGCTTCTGTCATGGAAACCATTATCCCAAAGAGGCCTCTGTCCTCACTTCAGCTTGCCATCAACTTTCAGACCTTACTCATTCTTAGTAAGACTTCACAATTGCTGACAGTGCAGCTTGAGCCATCTGAGGATGTGACTTTATTTCAGATACAGTCCCCTGCTGCAGTGCATGCATCAGGCAACATTACTTATACAACAGTACCAGCTGTGACTGAGCACCAATCTGTTCTCTTGGACATCATTTTTAATAGATGTTCATCACTCATAGCAGAGGAGCAGGTCTATACAACACTAAATCAGGCAGGATTTGAGTACGGGCCCACCTTTCGACAACTAGGTGACATCCACTATGGAGAGGAACTTAAGGAAGCAGTAGCCACTGTTAAGATCCCAGATGAACTGCTTAGCCAGGTATATGAGTACTATTTGCATCCAGTTGTATTAGATTATTTTTTGCAGATGACCTCTGTTTTGGGCTTGTGCAATGATACTATTAGGCATGGATTTCCCTCTGCAATTGGCAGTATAGTTATATCTGCGTCTCTTTGTAAAGAAGTGGTCATATATATGATAGTGTCCCAGGAAAGGCCAGAATACTTTGAGGTGTGCGGTTGCTTGACAGACAAAAAAGGACATATTTTGATTGAATTGAAGAACGTCAGAATCACATTTCTAGGCGAAACTACAAAAAAAACTGATTTGTACTTTTTTCATAATGAAAGACTCACTGCCCATTCGAGTACCAAGATGTACAGCAAACCAAAAGTTGTTGTCTTTGAGGATACTTTGGGTATCGCCAGTGCTTTGAAGCCATACCTGCACCCATCATCAGTATTTGTCCCTCCTATGGATGTAAATACATTTGTTTCACCAGCAGATCAAATTTCAGATTTGCTATTGCAGTTTGATCACAATGCAGCAGAGAAAATTCTGTTTATCTGGGGTCTTCAGAATCTCAGTCATCTTAAAACCCAGGCAGTTCTAGAACACTTGGTTCAAATATGTGAGCTTTACCGTCAAGTTGTTTTGACTTTGAGGAAGTGCAGGCATTTGCACACTATTCATGTTATAACTTACAGGTCATCTGAAAGCACTGTTGATCATATTAGTCCTGGATTTGTGCTATCTGGCATGACAAGAGCATGTGCTGCTGAGTTGTCGGAAATCTCTTTTCAACTGATAGACCTTGCCACAGTGTCAAGTGAGGACATAGAGGCATTAGTTTATGCCATTTGCTCCTATAAAAGCAACAGGTACCCAGAGGTTATGATAAGCAAAGGCCAGGTTCAATCAACAGTGATAACACGTACAACCCTTAACATGACCACAGAAAGCAAGAGCTTTTTACAATCTGACTGCTTCACCTTACAGACTGCCAGCCCCTATAAAATGTCAAGTTTGTCGGCCATACCTAATAATAATGCAAAAGAACTTGTTGAAGGACAAAATGTAGAGGTCCAGCTCTTGAAAATGTGTGTACACTCCTCAGACTACTATCCAGTTAGCACAGCTGACCTTAAATTTGGTCAAACTATATACTGGCAAGAACACACTTCTCAAAACCACAAACTTTTAGCTCTGGACTTTAGTGGCATTGTCACAGCTGTGGGAAAGAATGTTAGGAAACTGAAAATTGGAGACCATATTGTCTCATGTTATCCTATCATAGCATCTTCCAGAGTTGTCCTTCCTGAGAATGCTTGCTACAAAACAAAGAAACTTCAGTTTTTGAAGGGTATCCCCTGTGTCTCTTATTTTGTGCTTGCTTGGGAGGTAATAAACCATGCTGTATCAAAGACCAAGCAAAAGAAGACCATGGGAATTTACTCTACTGTTCCAGACTCCGCTTTGATGAAGGTGCTATCTTTCACAGCAAACAAGTCAGGATGGAATGTTGTCATAGAGAAGGAGCTCAATGGATTCATTCAAAATTCAGAAAATTTTTCTGTTTTTGTCCTCATACCTCCTTATGATCAATCACTGTTGGCACAGTTAGGTAGCGTTGCCAGTTCAAACCATATTTTTGTTCTCTGTGACAACAAGGGCTCGTTAAGCATCCTTCAAAGTAATAGCGAGAGTGTATGCTTTCACTTTCTGAATTTGTGTAATATTTTCCAGAAGTCTCATCTTAAGACACAGAAAACCCACATATACAGATGGCTAAAAATGATGAACTTGGACAAGACATGCCTATGCTTTCATAGCAGTATTTTTCAGGTCACCCAAACCGAAACCATTAGTTACCAGACTACAGATGTTGGGTCTTATTTTTGTGCTGAAGATGTGTCTTTAATTGTTTTGAGCAACAGTGGGTCCATGCTGGGCCTTTCTCATATCAACTTACAACCCAAACCAAAGCAGTTTTTTACAGAGACTGGTGTATACATAGTATCAGGTGGTCTGTCTGGTTTGGGACTTGAAACAGTCAAGTTCATTTCACACTGGGGTGGTAAGTGCATTGCAACACTCTCAAGGAGTGCTCCATCTCCAGAAACACAGTTGCAGATCAGCAGCCTCAAGAGAAGATATGGAGTACGAATTATCACTATCCAATGTGATGTGTCTATATCAGACCAGGTATTGGAAGCAGTCACTATTATTGGACAAAAATTTTCTTCCTTTCCAATAAAAGGAGTGTTCCACAGTGCAGCTGTGCTGCATGATGGTCTACTTGAAACACTGGATAAGTCACACTTTGAAAAAGTCATGCGACCTAAAGTCAGTGGTGCATTGAACCTTCATTATTCTACTCTCCACAGCAAAGTTGATTACTTTGTATGCTACTCATCTATCTCCTCTTTTATTGGCAATGCATCTCAGGCTAATTACGCAGCAGCCAACTCATTTCTAGACACTTTGTGTCACTACAGACGTAATATTGGACTTGCTGGACAGTCCATCAACTGGGGACCTCTTAAATTGGGCCTTCTGCTGAATAAAGATGATTTTCAAACATTCTTAGAGACCAAGGGACTGATGGTCATGGAAGTGCCAGAAATTCATGAAGCTCTAAAGCACTGTTTGTTGGTGAAGAGGCCTCAGCAAGTTGTGTGCAAATTTAACTTTAGAAACCTGAGGAACAATGTTCTATCTCAAAATGCATCTCTAAAATTTCGACTTGCTTCTTTAGTTGAGAAAGAGCTAGAAAGCAAAATCGTGCCCAGGACATACCTGGAGTCTTCATTTGGTGACTTCGTAAGGAGCATGCTTGGTGACATTTGCAATGTTGATGCAGATGAGCTTGAAGATGACCCTGTACTTGCTGCAGTGGGCATTGATTCAATGTTGGCAATGACAATGCAAAATCGAATTTTTCAGGAGGTTGGTATAAACATTCCACTCGTTACTTTACTTGACCCTAACAGCACTGTGTCCTCAGTGATTGCACTTCTTGAAGAGAGCAATGCTGGATGTAAAAATGATGTGTATCTCTAATAATTTTTCCTCATCTTTCTTTTTGTGTTGAGCCAAGTGTTGATAAAAATTTGTAGTTAATAGCCAAACTAAATGTCCTATTTAGTTAAAATGCTGAGGTTTGTTGTTAATTTTGTAATCCAAAAATGCACTTGTCAGCTGTATGTCATGTAATAAACTTTTATTAGTAATACTGGTATGTGGTAAGTTTCTTTGGGGTCAAAGTACAGTATCCTGTTACCTTGAATGGCTCTGCCAAACTCAAAAATCCTCCTTATACTTATGCAAATATGAGGCATGTGCAGACGAAGACAGATTCCAGGCACTGTGAAACAGAACAAAAGGAGTGTAAGGAGTAGAAAATCCATGGCAATCTGCTAATCCTCACTCAGACTTTTGAAGTAAAACCATAAGCTTGCCTAAACCAGGAATGTACCAAGAATACTTTCTCTAGAAAGAGAGTGTGAAGAGCTAGAGCGAAGAGTTGAAGGTATATGAAAACTAGTTTTCTTAGAATACCTTTTTTTTCCTGGTATGAGCTATAGTACATCCCTGCATTAACATTAAACATCTGATGTTTACAATTATTCAGGAAAAATGTCAATAATTCTCATATATGCAATACTTTATGGTAATACATTTTGCCTTTATTTGCTAAACAGACTCAATATAAAAAGTAATACAATCAGAAAAATAATTTCTTTTAGAACAGAAACAAAGTTAAAATGATCTTAAGTGCTTAGCAGAACTACACTGTGGCTGTCATCACCTAACATGATAGCAACATAATGGCAGTACATTACAAAATGACCATTTCACACACACATTTATGTTACATTTAAGCATTTTAGATACTGTTACTGTTTCACTATTTCACAGCAGCAGGTCAGTGTTATTTGTGATTTTAAAAAACTTGCATTGTATTAATTATCATCTATATCAGAATAAGGGGATAATAAATTAGGAATATTGTTAGCTGGGAAGTGATTGAGATTTCCAACATGATGCTGATCAATTCCCTGTTTTGAATGAGAGTTCATAGCGAACGCTGTATCATCACAGGCTGTGTACATGTGAACAGCATAGGTCTGACTATCCACTGTGAACAATGGAATGGTGCTTATCATACATCTCTGGCTATTTTGAACATGCTGATTACTTCCAGTTAGACTCCAGATTGCTGTACAAGGTTTTGAGGGACATGGTTCATGATTGTCAAGCAAAAAAGTGTGATTATAGTAAATTTGTTTCTCTTTTAGATCACTCTGTTTTACCCTGGTCTGAATTTTATTGCAGTGACTGTTTCTAGTGGCTTGGCTTTCTAGACCTTGCTTATCCTTGTTGATGTCAGCTAATGTTTCACTACATATGTCAAAGAATGTTAAAAACACTGGAATGAAAGTGATACCATGAAAGAGTCCAAAGAAGATTACAAGAAACATTATCTTAAAGAAAGTTCTGAAAATATAGTTCTTTGAAGCAGAGAGCACTACTACTCCAAGTATAGTAGACACAGCTCCTTGTAAAATGGGGTATCCCAAACTGAAAAGTGCTTCTACAGCTTTTTCATTGGCACTAGGCTTCTTGCTGGATACAAACGCATATGAAATATGAGCAGAAAAATCAACAGAAAAGCCAATACAAACAACAAGGATAATCATAGAAATGGTGTCTAAATTTACATCCCACAATGCCATGAATCCAGTGACGCCCACAATGACTGAGGCAATGGAGAACGTTACCCAAAGGGAGCACAGAGGGTTTGGGATTAATAAGAGGGAGATCAGCAACATGACTGCAGTAGTAACTGCAATATTCTGAATGGTATTACTGACAATCACTGCATACTGGTCATGGTATATAAATGCAGGATGATATACAAGCAAAGGCACTGGACACCTTTGTGCTGTATCTCGCAATTTGTTTAACATGTTCATCTCATCAAGGGCTGTTGATATATTTACAGTCTGTATGAAGAAGCGAGAGGCATGGATTGAGTTATTGGTGAAATTGACATCTTGCTTTAAGTCAGAGTAGAATCTCAGAAATGTTCTTAAATTGTCCTTAAAAACATGTTCAGCACTGAGATTCAGATTTGTATGATGTCCATAATATTTATAAGATTTGATCCATGAAGTAAATATGTCCTTTTCAATGAAAGAGAGATTTTTGAAATCTTCAACACAAGTTTCCAGATTTGACATGTTCTTTTCATCCCAGTATGAAAATTCACCTCTTACAATAACCATTATATTTGGGCCATATTCAGAAAAGTATGCTTTTTCATCATCGTAGTACTTTACTACATATGAGTCATCTGCTGCCAAATTACGGAGATCAATTCCTTCTTTTATTTGAAAGCACCCATAAACGCTGACTGTCAAATATATCATGTAGAGCAGAATCACAAAAACTTTGGTCCATGACTTTGTAAGGAAAGGACCATAGTATTTCTTGAAGAAGTGATTCATAGGCTGCACCTCTTCTGTGCTAGTGTGGGGGTCATAAGCCCCTCCCACGCAACATAGCTCATACCATTTAGACTGACCCATGGGGCATTCCTGGGGCACCTCTTTACAGGTCAACCAGTGCTGGTTCCTGTTCTCACGCCTCCCATTTAACACAAGAAAAGCTCCAAAGAATGTGATACTGTAGAGGTAGCAGAACAAGATGGAGGTGCTGGTGTATAGGCAAAAAGACTGTACTGAACGAAAGGGGGTCATGAGTCCAATGTAGAAAGCTAAGACATCTGTGAGAGTGGTGATGGTAATAGATATCGCTGCTTCTTTGTAGGTTTTGGCTAAACGGTTTTCCACTCGATCGTGAACACTGGTTTGCTGCCAGCAGGAGATCAGGATAAACATATCATCAACTCCAATTCCTGAAAAAATGAATTAAAATGTTATGCCTTTTTAATTTGATATTCTGTAATACTGATACAGTAGTATTTACAGACAGTTACCTAATATCAGAAAGGGAGAATTTGCCACTGTCATGACAAATGGAACTCCAATATGTAGCATCATTCCAAAGGAAGAAAGCACAGCGAGTCCAGCAGATAGCACACCAAAGGTAGCAACCCACACTTTGTTTCTCACACAGTCAAACCTGTTGAATTATGTTTCAATTATTATTAGAAAAGCCCTGTCATGATTTTGTAAGAATACAAGATAACAAACTTCTTGCTTAAAGCATGATCTGCCAGCTTTGTAGCAATCCAAACATGCAGCAATCACGAGCAACAGATTCATACACTACAGGTTCAACCACCAGCAGAAATGAGCATGTTGCCAAGGCACTTTTTAATGTATTTTCATGTTAGAAAATATAAAGGCCTTAACAGCTAGAGATAAATAAGTGTGCTTCCAAAATATTTGCATAGAAGAACAGTTGTACATACCTTAAACATGACAGGATAGAAAATGCAATGGCAATGACATATGTGATAGAGAACAAAGGGATGACATCTTTTGTATTTGCCTCAAATTCCACCTGCCGTGACAGAGATGTTGAATATGTGACCTGTGAGTATGAAATGAGATTGTTCCCTGTTAAATAGTTATTTAGTCCCCACCAATATATGTGGTTATTGTGTTCATGTAAAAGAAAGATTTTTACTTAATAAAGCAACCTGATTGGCCTTTCCCTGAGTTTACTGGACTTCTAATGGTAGATTTACAGATTTTTCTATGTATTATTTGAAAATCAATATCATCTAAATATTAAGGCAGGTAGATCACATTTTAGTTAAAACAGTATTTTTCAGCATGCAAATCCATTGTTAATTTTTGTCAAACACCATATGCACACCATGCATGTGATTATTAATCAGTGCAAATCAGTCCAAGAAGGCTCCCCTCACTTTCCAGGGAAGCTTATACATACTGAACAGTAGCAAAATCAGTGAGAGCTCATGAATGAGGAGTCACAGAAGCATGCATTATAACTGTTACACCAAAAATGTTTGTCAAAAGAATAAATATACTGCATCAAGACAAATAGTTTGTCACATATTTGATGTGCATAATATACTGGTTAATAAGTCAAGGATGACTGGTCAATAACCAAACAAACAATCTTTTTCTAAGGTACACATACCTTAATAAACTTGGGTGATAAATTGGAGGGAAAGACCTTGAGGAATTCATTTAGCCACAAATCTGTTCTGGAGCGATTATCCTCTTTCAGAAAATAAATTAAGCGAATTGCTTTGGCACCTTTTAAAATGGTTCCATTAACATGTACCCCACCGACAGAATATCCGAGGAAAACTTGAGCAAATCCAAACCTAAAAAATGGGAAAGTGAGCTGTGTTTTCTCGAAGAGCTCTCCGTAATAATTATAAACATCCAGGATTTTGTTGGGGATACATTTCTTGTATTTTCTGGCACAAACGCCGTCGAAAGTGAGTACTTCATTCCCTGCGGGCACGTTTAGCGCGCGCACTTTTCTGTCTAAACTGACTATTTCCCTGAAAGCTGCGTCGGTCAGAATGCTGGGCGATCTCGAGACGGCGATAAAAGATGCGTACACGCCGTCAGTGATGAGCCTCTGGTTGGAGAAGACCGAGTCGTTGTGCGGGAAGTTCTGCTGGACGAACTGTCTCTCCAGTTTTGCGGGACCGTTCACGGGTGTGAACTGGTCCTCTATGTCGTTGGCCTCGTGCTCCTCCAAGAAGTAAAATCCGCTTCCCAGCACAGCAGCGACGAAGAGGGGAGAGATGAAAAACCACCAAGGGTTCGTTCCGACAAAGCGGCCGAACCTTTGGAAACCGATGGATATGGGCTTCTCGACGCAGTCTGTGTTGCACCCGGCCATGTTCACCCAGCATTAGGAC
Source organism: Arnoldichthys spilopterus (assembly GCA_037974385.1). Classification (NCBI taxonomy): domain Eukaryota; kingdom Metazoa; phylum Chordata; class Actinopteri; order Characiformes; family Lepidarchidae; genus Arnoldichthys; species Arnoldichthys spilopterus. The sequence goes on along the minus strand of JBBPDA010000009.1, from coordinate 13,422,917 downwards.
ATTTTACAGACAGACATGAATGAATACACAACACAGCTTCTGGAGGTGTATGTTAACATATGATAAATATACCTTATATTTAACTAACAGATTGTCTTGTTCTGAACTCAGAGATTTCAGACAGGGTGTGAACATATTCTGACGCAATTGCGTCAGAGTGCGACCACTCATGGGAAGAGCAGAAAGTTTTACTACATTCATACTGAGCCCAATGTCTTCAGTTAACAAACCGTAAGGTGCACACATCTCACCCAGTCCACATAATTAAGTTCAATTATTTGTCCAGTTTTATTCATGTTTTAAAAACAGAGCACACAAATCAATATATTTTTTATTATTACTTTAGTCACAAACATGAATGCAGGACTTACGGGGCATGCTGTCTTTTTGGTGCAGAATCCAGAGCAATTTGGAGAGAATGATCAGAGAGTTCATTTATGAAGAAAAGGTCTATTCATAGCGAAAGAGAATGTGATTCAATTACCAGTAATTGGCACAAAAATCCCTGGCCTCTCTAAAGAACAGAAGGAAAAAGTGGGACAGTGGGAATATGAGAGTGTAGATGTCTTAATTTTATTTGAAGATTTATTGAGAATGTGCAAATCTAATGTTTCTTCCAAATATTAAATAACATAAAACAAAAATATAATATTCATAAATAAGATATTTAATATTGCTGTGCTCATGTGGTGCTGATTTTGTGATAAATACATTCAGCACAATTCAGATTAACACAATGTTGAATATTAATGGACTTAAATATATATATATTTTTAAATATGTGGAACATAAACAAAAACAATGCAACAAATTTGAAAGATATATATATATATATATATAAATAAATCTGAAAGTTGGACAAAAGTGATATATACACTTTTTAAAGTGTTTGCTTCAATACTGCCTGATAATGATAAAAAAGCACCATATACTATATAGTTTTAATGAGCCTGATGCAGTTCACATTATACAATCATGTGAAAAATAGTTTTTAATATATTTGAACAAACAAACATTTTACACTTTTTAATATATTGCATACAGATACAGATTTACCTCAACAAGGTAAATACCAGTTGACTACTGAACTATTGAATATCCCAATACCAACATCTAAATAACTCTCTATAAATCTCTATGTGGCAAAGGGTTTTAAAAGAACAAGTTGCAATTATGCAAAACCTCTACAAAAAGTTATTTCTGCTGAAGTTGGCAGTACTAGTACAGTACTACTACAGGACAAGGCATGCTTTCTCCAAAGTAATACGTTACATATATTGGTTGTTTTTTTTTTTGAGCAAATGACTTAAAGATAACTTTCATTTGATTGATGGTTTTGTTTACAGATTTCACCTTAATCTTCAGGCACTGTTTTAAAAAGGATGAAATGATTGAAATGAAAATACCACAAAAACCTGATTGTTTAATTTGTTAACTTACTTGAACTTTTATTTAACTGATAAAAGATCAAAGAGACGATTTCCAATGTTTTCACTGATCAACATGAATGCATTTTGTAAAATAAACAAATTTAGAATTGAATGCCTGCAACACACTCTTTCTGCAAATGCAATTTTTGCCCATTCTTATGTGATACAAGAATTTAGCTGCTCAGCAGTTTCTGGTGGCCATTGTCTGATTCCCCTCTTAATGAAACTCCAAACGTATTCAATAGGAGACAGATCTGGACTGCTGGCAGTCTTTCCTTTTAGTGAATCCTCCACTATGTCCTCTGAAGAAAAACTTTTAGAGGATATAGGGAGACACAAAAAATTCCCAAAATTTGTAAGTAGCATACACAATAGAAAACAACTATGAAGTCAGGTCAGTATACAAAAGAAGGAAAGTATGTAGTTTAATTTTAAGCTGATTAAATAAACAACAATATATTACAATATCTAGAATTTTGTGTTCTCTACTATGTTTTGTCTGTGCAATTTTTTCTCATTTTTCTCATTTCCTTCATTCTCATTCTCTCCCAGCATGTTTATTAAATGTGACAGTGTACAGTCTGGATTAAGGAGTGCTACCAGGGGTAAATTCAC
>JBBPDA010000009.1:13367329-13382171 GCA_037974385.1 Arnoldichthys spilopterus | reverse complement strand
TATTCATAAATCAAGCATTCACTGTTACTGGGAAACATTCAAAATAGTTTCACAATGCATGGTTGTACAGTCAGTTAGTATTTGCAACTCTGAAACGTTAAAACTAGTGAGTAACAATATTGGTTAAGATCAGCACTGCAAAATAAAAAAACATACTTCAAACAACAGATAAACCTTAGCTATCTTTAAAAACACCCTTACCTTGAATGTGATTCTTCTTTAAGTCTATCCTCTCTAACAGAGGGATGAGGTAGGCTCCACTTTTTCCAGTGCCATTTTTAGCCCTGGCTAGAATGTCTCTCCCTGATAGTGCAATGGGAATGCTCTCTTCCTTCAAATATTAAAACACAGGTGGGTAGGGAAATAACATTAATTTTAGAATTTGTTTAACCCAAAAGATCCAACACTTCAAAGTGACATCAACACCATTGTTGTAGTCATTTTATATGAACATGAGTCAAAAGATCTGTGAGTAGACAATGAGTAAGATAAGTGCCTTACATGTTTACGTTCTCTAAAGTAAAATATAAATATTAGATATAAGAATTCCCACATTACACACACAGTTACTGGTTAAAATAGGATGACTTGCCTGGATAGGAGAGGGCTTCTCCCAACCCATTTCAAAGATGCCCATTAACAATTCACGCTTAAGGCAGTAGTCTTCAAACTCATTCCCCTTGGTTGAGGTTACATCCTGAAAATTAAAATAAATATGGTTTAATTTGTTACATTCTTTCACAATGTGAAAAAAATGAACATAACCTTTCATCTTGTTAAGCAGTTGCTTTTAGTTTAGCTGTGCAGGTCATTTACGGTGCTCTTCAACAGCATAGTATCAGCTCAACTCTACTTTTCTGGTTTTCCATTAGGCAAATCTGGTAACCTAGTATCTAGCATACTTTTTTCTTACTCCATCGTAGTTATAGGCAAGCTGTGCAGGAACCCAAACATCACATGAAAACACTGCTGACCAACGAGCAGTTTTTTTTCTTTAATGCAAGGCTACTATAGCAAGCACAATTTTTTCTATCCACTGATCAATTCTCAATTCAATGAACAACTATAATCTCAAGAATATTCTTCTTTGATACTGTATTATCAAGTGGATGGTAAGAGCAGAACAGTTTCTGCACTGGATGAATGAGGTACCAGTTACCAAAAAGCAAGCAGAGTTCAGTTGTCAGTTGAAAAAGTTGACACAATGGAAAAGGACCTTTAGACTATCACCCCCCCTCATCATCTGGTTTTAAAATAAATATGACCAGGTGTGCACTCAGTTTAAGTTTGAAAACATTTAACAACTGTTCTCTCATTCAAAACAGAATTCGAATTTGCTATAAATGGCATCTTTGGGTGCTTGCTATAAAATTTCAGTAATCATACCATTCTGACTACTTAAAAATAATGTCTTTGTGCATGGGCTCTTATTCCACTTGAGGTTAGTGCCATCATGGATCATACAAAAAATTGTGTGAATCTTACCGAGGTTTTCACCCTCATATCTTTTGGTGGAAGCTGCAAGGACTTTTTCCAGTCATCGCCAAATCTAGACAGAAGATTCAATAAAGGTAACTTAAAAACAGTGAAACACTCCAATGCTGTATACTGCTCCATGAGTCTTTTGATCTAATAAAATGTTGACTAGCCTACCTGATACCACCACTGGTCTGTGGTATACTGCTTCCTTTGTGGAGGACTCCAAGGGCTTTTCCTGGTTGTATTAAGCCTGTGACTGATCCTGATTGCAGGCCCAATGACTCGGTCTGTCCATTCTGTTTGGTCAGTCCTATGACTGAAGCAGGGATCTCTGTTCTTACTGTGGCCATGGCAATATGATAGCCTGTAGTTTTCTGCAGATTTCTACTTTAGGCTGTTTTAAGCCTTCTGTTCCTTCAATGAGTTGGTTAAATTCAGTGTCCTCCTGTGTAAACAGATCTTTTTTGTTCCTCTCTAGTTCATATGTGCAGACCTCTTGAAAAGAAGAGGGTCTGACACACAAGAATTTATAAGAAAACTCTCCCAAAAAAGGAGAAAATTGTATTTATATCAATAAATATAACCGGCTGTTGTCAATATACAGAAACAAGTTGAATCTGTCTTACGGCCCTAATGTGAAACCACAATTTTAATTATCTCAATATTTTGACAAAACGTCCTTTTGTACCTTCAGTATAAATTCTGGAATCAAGTGCTTAAGAGCCTTTTATATTCAGAAATGCTAGTTTTAGTGTAAGCTCCAGAGAATTTTCCTAAAATTCTTGGAATTTCATTATCACTATGAGGAATTTCAAACCAAGATGATCCTACTGAACCAGGGGATGGGCAGCAATGTGACCCTGAAAACCAATCCAGAATTCATTCAATTCAGTCTTTATCAGTCCTTTGCTATGCCTCATTTATTGACTCTGGGGGAAATCCTGGAGGTCTGGTCACCTTCAAAACATAGAATAGCATACAAGTTAATATTATTGAAAAACCTGACAATTGCAAAAAAGAAAACAATGGGAGATCAACTTCGTACATTTGTGTACAGCTTAAATGACATACAAATTGATGTTTAAATTAGATTGTATAAATGCACTGCTAATGTCTTGTAGTACACAAGGTGGGAATTAATCTGCTGGACCAAAATGTGAGTTGCTTATTACATGGAAGTTTAAAAGTGATAAGAGCTCAGAAAAAGTTCTGACACTCCAATGACAGTCCCCTTCACTTCACTCTACAAAATATGATTTTTAAAGACCAACATGGTTTTAAAAAATTGTTTCTAATGCCAATCGAAATACAAAACTCCTTCCAAGATTTCACAAAAACCTGCACATCTATTTAAACACTACACATTAGTGAGAACGTTGTACAAACTGCTTAATTATTTACATTTGTAATATTTCAACCACTAATAAAGTGAAAGTTTGATCAGAAGCCAACCATAAATAAGAATAGGGCAAAAAGAAGGAATAAAGTAAGAGATCTTGAGTTGGCAGAATTAACCTTACTTATTTCACCAGAAGAATAAGGATTAAGTCAAACAAGGGCCACAGGTACCTTGTCCTTTGTAGAACAACAAAAACTGGCTGTAACCTAGTGCTTCCACATCGCTCTGTACACTTATTGAATACCAGAAAATACATAAAAGGTGGCTGGAACAGCTCAAGAAAAACCTACTTAGTAGTGAAGTACATACAGCCAACTGCTAATCCTGGCTTCACAAACTGCAAGATAACATCTTCGCTGAGGTTAATCACCAGTCGTCACTTAAAAACGTTAGTTGGAAAGTTGGAAACGTTCTTGCCCCGTTACTCTTAACTACACTATGTTCGGTAGCCGTGGGAGTAAAAAACAACGACAGCGTCCGTAGGACCAACATTACTTGGTGTTAGCAAAGATATAAAAAGTTGAGTTACAAAAGGATAGCAGCCAAACGTAGATTACATATATAACCTTTGTGATCCTTGATCATAAGAAACATCTATTTCTATGGCGCGCACACAACTGAACTCACTCATAGTTGAGAGAAAGTTGTGCTTTAGCATCTAAGTGAGCGAAGCAACTTACCGTTAGTGAACTTAGCCAGTTAGCACGCTGAAGACAATGAGCAACGCAGCAGGTTCACGAACCTTCAAATTCAACTGTTATTATTATTTTTTTTTAGAAAAGTTTAAGAAGTCTTGGGTGAATTAACAAACACATGCATACACTTTATTCTCGATAAACGCGCATTTGTTGTAGCTTCACGTCTACACCGTGCTTTTGTCTCTTCCGTACTGAATTTGGTAAATCAATATGGCCGAGCGTCGAGAAGTTCAACACGTCGGTGACGCGCTGACTGAGGTACCCAATCAGAGTGTCCGATTTTAAATTCGGAGGCACGGCCTTTACGCGGAGCAGCTGAGCAGTGATGGGACGTTCGCTCACATGCCGTCCTTTACAACTAGATATTTTTATTATCCGTGTTTACGTTTTGATTTATGCTCCATATGACATATTCTAAATAATGTCTTATGTGGAAGCTGCAACCACGCACACATGTTTTTCCTATCCGTTTGAAATAACTGAGTGAATTGTTAATGTCATGTTTACTTGGGATTTCTACCTGTCATGGTCTTATAGTAAATCCATAAACTATGACACAAAAAATGCGTGTAACCCTAAGCTGACATAAATAAATCCCATGATCACTTCATTAGAACTTGCACCCAGAATTACACACACACACAAACCCAGACATCCCAATCTGCAAAAGCTCATTTCATGGAGGCCCCCCCCTCTCTCTTAGAGTGTATATTGTAACATGTAATCATCCAGTTAGTTATACATTCTCTTACCTTCCCAATGGCAAACAAACTACTCTGCAAATTGTGTAAATCTTTTGAGTAAAGTTAACAGATTAATAATAACTGTATATTCTGAGTATCAAAATCAAACTGAGTTAATGGGTTTCATATTGCTACATATAAGTTGCATATGTTAAGTTGCTAACATTGGTTATACCATTAGGAGACAGAACAGGCAGCCCTGCTCTTTCTTCAAAGGTTTAAGACAACTGTGATCACTTTTTGGCTCCGTTTTGCACCTTGAAGTCCTGTAAAAACTAGAATGAAGGTTAGTTATCTTATTTGTTGTCCAACTTACAAAACAACAGCTTTTTAGCATAGGGAAATAAAGAGAGCTGTACAATGCAAATCAATGGAAAATGCAGGACTGTTTTCTACAGCTTGGCTGATGGTTTTCCTTGTCAATCAGGGTCAGTTTTGAGCTTTTGGAATGGATATGTAAAACAAAATCAAGACTTTATGCAGAAAGATTCTGAATGCAAAGTTACATTTAGCCCTAATCTGGTGCATTGTGCATTGTTGTTCCGGATACTTGTTAGACCGTTTCTGGATGCAGAACTGGACTTGCAAACAGGTTCAAGCAATATCCACATATTGTAAAATATTGTATTATCTGGTAAAATTATATTTTGCTCCTGTGAACAACTGTCAATCTATAATAGGCAGTATAATAAGTTTGTAAGGTCTTATGTGAACAAAGGGTTTACGGAATCTATAGCGCCACCCGGTGGACAACTGCGAGTGGTTTCAAAGAAGAAAATGACATGCATGTACAGGTTGCAGAACAGCAAGAGGGAGAGAGAGAGAGAGAGAGAGAGAGAGAGAGAGAGAGAGAGAGAGAGAGAGAGAGAGAGAGAGAGAGAGAGAGATCGAGAGATCCTGGTCTGTGTTGTTTGCTTACACTTGGTGCTGGTTGTCATTAAGATTTTTGGTAGCACACACACTTGTAGTTTGGGCCATATGCCAGTTTCCTTTCATAATGTCAGTTGTCTTAGTAGCTCAAACTGACTTAAAGCCTGCTGGACTTTTTAGGGTAATTTTCTGACATCATAATTAAAACAAACAAACAAACAAACAAAAAACATAAAGAACTGTAGATTATAAAATGAATCATCTTTCATTTATAACTAGTTTCTGATTTTTTTCCCCCCTGAAAAATGTAAACACTTAAGTGTTTTAATAGTATTGTACAGAGGTGGTTCTCAAACTGGGTGCCATGAGCCAGTGCAGAGGGATGTGTTTCCCATCTCAAAATTTGAATGGGCTCACTTTTGACCACAAACACTGCAGCATGGCCATGCCTTCTGTATTGTTCACATGGAAGTAAAAATAAATCCATACATTTACAGGTAGCAGCTGCACAAATAAGGAATTTCCACCAAGCTCACTGTACAGGACTTTCTTGTGGGGAATTCCTGTAATGTACTCTAAATCCACATCTACAAAAGACAAATTTCTGATTTTAGGTAACCCATGATGGAATAAGCATTTAACATGGTTTATATCAGTAAAAGACAAAACAGCACAGGGTGGAAAATCCTAACAGAAAACAGTAGAATAAAAGAATGACAGAGAGACAGTGAACATATAAAAAACAATATTTATTTTTAAACCTACATACACAAAATACCCAACACACTCAGCATATGTTACTGATTAACATTTACATTAAAAAAGCGTAATTTTCAATGAAAATTCTTTCATATGTACATAATTTCATAAATGTTGTATCTTCACAGGTGTAACACATAAATATACAAAATGTCAGTGCCTATTATTGTTGTAAAGAGTATGATAATAAACACTTTCTTTAAAAGAAAAAATACTTCTCATTTCAGTTTGAACTGCAATGTTTTGAAGTATAAACATAAAACAAAGTGTAATTAACATAAATTATAAGCTACATTGCATAAAACATATTGTAAGATGGGCCTGCCACATCTGTTCATACTCACCAATCACTATTATAAGTATTTGTCAATTCTCACAGTGCAGAAAGAAATGCAACTTATGCAAGACATATCAGAAGGTTATAGGTGGTCAACTTATACCTTTTCCTTCACTGCTCACACTCATGTTAGATATATCTGATTTGTCACTGTCATGACTGGAAGGCCGTGACTGTGTGGCAATGGATGTTGGGTGGAGGTCATGAGAAAGAGGCACATTCCTCCCAACACCAGTGGGAAAGAGGATATACTGTGTATTAGTGGGATAAGTATGTCTGTGCAAAGCAGCTGGATAGTAAGCATGGTGACCTGAGAGAACATTAACAGAGGGCATGAGGGTGTCATATCGAGCTGCTGAGAAAAAAAAAGGATGGATTGGCACCCCATAGTCTCTGTTATCTGATGTCATATCATTAAATGTCCTTGGCCTCCTCTGTAGATCATGTTCCTGAGTTTCTGTCGGTGACTGGTTTCCCGACATGCTTTCACCAGATTGACTGTGTGGTGAGTGTGTTCGTGGAGCAACAGGAGAGAGAGAGGCGCTTCTCTGAAGGTTGGGAGCAGCCAGTGGAGAATGGCTTGAGGTGTTTGGAGATGGAGTGCCTAAACAGAAAATACCATATCCTTTGTTACTGCATTGTCAAAATGCAATAAAATTAATAAAAGAAAAATAAGTTAATGAAATACATAAATGAATGTTAAGAAAAGAGTCAAATGGGCTATGAGATTAAAAGACTGATGCTTAGTGACACCATTATTTAAATCTGTATAGCAATGCAAAACAATGTTTTGTATTTTAGTCATGTTCATTATTATTGACATGATAAACTACTTAATAAACATAATTACTGACAGGCTAAATATGTCTAATTGACTAATGGTATGTGCATGTGTGTAAATGTTTATATGTGTGTGCATATGTATGTACATATGTGTATAGATATATATGCACAATATATTACACAATATATTCTTATTTCAGTAATTAACCTTATCTGCCTCACTTCTATACTTTGATTTAGTATATTGCATTTTGTACTTTTTATGTTTATTTTTGTATTTTTAAATATATTTTGCTGCTGGTGTCTGAGAGTTAACAAAGATTTTTTGTTTTATTCTTATACAATGACAATAAAAATCTTTTTTTTACAGTACTGTGTAAAAGTCTTCAGCTCTATGCAAATAGAGTTTTTTTTTAACTTTTTTACTGTGTAAATGTTCTCTGAATGGCCTCAGTGATGTTATAATTAAATAAACGTATTTGGGGGTATGAAAAAAAATAATATCTACACCAAATGTTATTTTTGTATGCTTCATGAAATGACATCACATCCACAAATAAGTTATACAGTGTTATGTAAATAAGTGTATGTATATACAAGTATGTCCTCTAATGATGTAGCTCACCATCAAAGCTGTGCTGAGATTTCAGAGCATGGCTCCGAGTAGTTTTCCCACGCAACACATCAGATACCTGACCAAAATATCAAAATTAGTAAAAGAAAAGTGTTGCTACCTTGAGAATTGAATGATTAATTTAAGTTCTAGGTTCTAATTTATAGGTCAATGCATTATCATCAACAATTAAGCTTGTAACAGCTACTATTCACCACTAATAGGCAGTATTTACATCTTATTGTGCTGAAGAAAGTTTAATTTATTTTGTTTAATTGAATTTGTATTATGTGTACATAAACGAAACAGTAAATTAATGGTAAAGGAAGTCAAATAGCTTACAGAAATAAACAAGCACATTACATGGGCGAGAGAGCCAATCCCTATTTCCAAAATCCAATAAAAAACTAAATCTGTGATCTATAAGTTTAAGTGAACCTTTATTTAACTGTCAAAAGTACAAAGAAAAAAATAATTGTTTCACTGAGCAACACAAATTAAGAATTTGATGGCTGGAACACACTCAACAAAAGCTGGGATATACTGTATATCATTACTGGGTATAAAAGCAGCATCCATCAAAGGGTCAGTCTTTGCAAGCAAGGATGGATCGTGGCTCACCACTTTGTGCCAAAATCCATGAGAGAATTGTTAGTCAGTTCAAAAGAAACATTTCAGAGAATTTAGGTTTTTCAACACATACAGTACACAATATTGTGAAAAGATTCAGAGAATTCAGAGAAGGCTCAATGTGTAAAGGGCAAGGTAGGAAACCACCGTTGGGTGTAAATTGCAACAGTTGGGTGTACTTTCTAAAAAGCTGTCATGCTTCTGTGACAAATATAGCCACCTGGGCTTGGTAGTACTTTGGAAATTTATTTGACACTTAATGCAGTCTGTCACTGAGTTAAGAAATGGCTACAACAGACTTCAATCCCATTCCTAATCCCACTTTTGTTGAGCATGTTGCAGCTATCAAATTCTAAATTTGTACATATTTACAAAATGTAATTAAGTTGGTCACTAAAATTATTGAAAATATTTGTACTTTTGTTAGTTAGAGGTTCACATGGATTAAATTATTTTTTTGTTTTTATTGCCTTTTGGAAAATATTCTAACTTTTCTAGAAATAGGGTTTGTAAACGTATGCTATATATTCTTTACTGAAATCTAGTCCCACTTTCTTACCTTTTTGTTTTTGGCTACCATTACAGCGGTGTCATTATGGTAATTCTTTAAACTGCTGTCAGAACCATTCTTCAGAAGAACTCTGACAGCCTCTACCTCGCCACGGCCACTGGCGCTGTGGAGGGCAGTGTTACCACTGTATGACTGTGCATTCACATTACAGCCATTCTGAGAATGTAAGACAGGCAGAGAAAGAGTGTATATATTTATGCTGCTAAAATGTCATTGTACTGGAATATAAAACATGCAGTATACAGTGAGGGGGAGTATGTATTTAGACTTGTTTTTGATGATACATTTACTTTTACTCCAGATCAAAATAGTTTCATTTTTTTATTCATTCATTACAATTCCCTCGTTTTTTAAATAAAATTTCACATATTTTATATATTTTCAATGTCATTTGAACACACCAGCTATCCTATAATATGTAAAAAATGACAAATAGATCAATATAAATGGTCCAGAATTACTTGAAACAACATTTTGTTATATTAACTTGTATTAGAAGTTCTGAGTGTAATTTTTCTGAACAGTTACCATTTCGGCAGTACATGGCAGTATGGTGGTGAACAAAATATATATGCTTGTTACTGGCATACATGGATATTTCCATCCATATTTATCTTCGTAGAAGTAGAAGTAGAAAAATACAACCATTACACTTGTCTGGTTTTAAATGCAAGGCGACATCTGTAAAGTAGAACCCCCCCCCCCCACACACACACACACACACACACATCTTAAGTTGAAAAAATGTAGGAAGCAACTTTGACTGTAAATTCAGCTAAATTACTGGAGAAGGCCTGAGCAGAGTCTAAGATATTTCCTCTGAAATACTACTGAAAGCACACACCCATCAAAGTAGGCTGGAGTATGCATATGTATGTATATGAACACACCTCAATGAGAAAGTTTATCATCTCCATGCAGTTGCTGTCTACGGCATGTACCAATGGACTGCGGCCACTCTTAATGTCCTGTAAATACAGGAAAAACAGAAAAAATTAAATTAATGAAACCCTATTTGTAAACTTGCAAAGGCCTCAACACCCCAATAGCTACCACATGATGGAAAGAAACATACGTTTTTATATGAGGATAAAAAGGAGGGACTTTACTGACCACAGCATTGATGTCAGCCCCACTTTCCAGTAACATTTTGGTCAGCTTCTTATTTTCATTCTGAACAGCCAGATGAAGGGGGGTCAAGCCTAAAATTCAATAGAAAATAACATACTATAGATATGTTGCAACAACTAAGTACAGGCTTTTGGAAAATAAATACAATCTGATAACTTACTCAAAACTAGGAACCCACTTAATCAAGTTTTAGGTTTAGCAGGCATGGACTTGCTTTTGATCAAAACGCAAAGACATACACACTCCCACAGATATTCACCCACATGGCTCAGCTGTTCAGACCCTCTCTCTGTGTTTCTAGGGGCTTTTTGTAGGTAGGAAAATTAAGATGACTATGGCACATTGCTAAAAAGGAAATACCCTTCCTGATCCTTTCCCACACAGGACAAAATACTAACAACTAAAAAGATATTCAGTTTTGAACAAAATACCCAACCATTGTGTGTTTTCACTCAAATCCACATAATCACCAAAATCAACAAAACACCTTGTTGAATAAAATATTGATATTGATTTGATTCAGGTAAAGATGATTCAGGTGTCTCATACATTTGCACAGGATTGCATATACAGAATGCCTAAGAAATTTCAATAGGCGGTATTGACACAGGAGCTTATTGTAAAAGAGCCCATAACCCACTAACTCTCACAGACATAAAAGCAAACACACATGTTCTTCCTTCTAACTGCCTTAACTACATTGCATTACTTTATAAATATATTGGTTTACAGATCATACCTCTCTAAAAAAAATCAACACCTAGTATGTGGGTCCTGTATGTGGGTCCTTACTTTAATTTCCCACTTTAATAGCTCACATAGTGTCAAACAACTACTTGCTTTTGGCTTATATTGTGAAGATACTTTTTAGGCGATACTGAGATAGGGACAACAACATTAGTTTCATAAAAGTTGCTAAAATTTCACAATAGTTTATAGTAGTTAGTGAATAAAACATGTTATGATCAATAACTTCTACTAGACTACTGCTAAACTATACTAGACTTTGTGTGCTAAATTTAATCATGTTTCATGGTCAGTTAATATACAGCTTTTTATGTATTTTGTATTTATTGATTTTATTTTACTTAACACTAGACCTGTCTTGTCATGATTCGGTTCAGCTAAATACTCACCCTCATAGTTCCTGCTGTCCATGAAAGGTTTCGGGTAGCACAGGGAGCGAGCTAGATGGGACAAGATTACAGACAGGCAGCTGTCCTGGCTGTGCTCACAACAGAGATGCAGTGCATTTTGTCCATTACGGTCCAGTGCTCCAGGGTCAGCGCCACCAAGCAGGAGCGCCTTCACCACAGAAGGCTGATGAGTGATTACAGCCAAATGGAGAGGAGTCTGAGGATGAGAAGCCATAGTTGATTTTTTTCAATTAACCCATTATAAACCCTTAAACAATCAACCCATTGACTGTTATTATTTTTTGGAATTGCAGAATAATATACATTACAGTTTACAGGTTGCAATAAGTCATGGACTGTTCTCATTGCATATTAAATTCAATACTAAATATTCAGTAATTGCTATAAATTATTCAGTAACTACTATTTAACAAATATTCATGTTTATGGGGTTAAAAGAGTGAACAATCCCACTGTGAACCTGTATGAAGGCCCACATTTTTAAGGGTTTGAGTTAAAAATGTTTAAGTGTATATATGTTCTTTAACTAATTGATATATTTAATGATGTGCACGTTTGTATCATGAACCAATGTAAACATCTAAAAACAAATCTTCTTTAACACACTCACAGTTTGTTTGGCCATGAAGGGTTATTTGGGTTGTAAATATGAATCACATCCTGGTGTATTCCCATCAATGCAAGCTCTCAGTTAGAACCCGTCTAACAGGTTAAAGGTCGGTGCAAAAAAAAAGTGACAACTAGATAAGACTTTAAAGACACATACCAACTACTCCCTGTTTAATGCACATATATGCACATACCCACATAAGACAAATGAACATGCACTTGCAGATAAACCTGTATGTTAAAGTACACAGCATGGGAATGTGTACATACAGTAGGCATGAATTTCATTGTATGTGAGCATTTACCTTCCAATTACACTGATGAACATCTTTTGTGTCATCAGGTCAGTTTTAAACATAAAAGAGTTAAAGAGAGGCATGGCAGAATTTCAATTATGCACCACCATCTTAAAATGTAAGTCCATCATATTGAGGGTTTGATGGATTATCATTAAACACAACATAATTTCACCTCAATTAAAGGGACCAATATAAAAACATATTTACAAAGAACCAAACAGACATAAATAAAACAAGAACAGCATTCTGAACTAATATTAGTATCATGGGGTATGGAGAAATGTCTTCGTGATTTAAAATGATACAAAATATATTGGTTTCATTTCAGCACTAGCAGGTAAAGGTGGAACTGGACACTGAAGAGTAAAGGAAAGGGGAGGAGCCAGTGTTCCAGTAAAGGCCAGGGGTAAAAAGTACAGAGATATGGTGTAGAGAAATTCCTCCAATGTCACAATGCCTGTGGCGCTCCCTTCCTGTGAAAAATTCTCCAATTTCCCTGAATACTGTCTGAGTCATCAGGCATCACACAATCGCACTGTTTTGTGTATGCATTTCTTTTCTCAACTCTACAAACACACTCAAGAGGCAATTCTATGAAATAACATATAAAAGAAGCTCTGTTCTTACACAGAGCATTTTAGTGTTAGACAGCTTATCAAATGTAAATGCACACATATCTCCTGTGACTCCCTACTATTGTTCATGCGTACAACCGTCATTTAAAGCTGGAAGAACCATCCCACAAGGCAAACACCAAAGCCTTTAAAACTGAGATAAGAACAGAAAGAGTGTGAAGAAGGAAAAAAAGGAAGGGTGGACAGAGGGTAAGTAAGGGTGGGAGAGGAAGAGCCGGAAGCGATACAGTAGGGGGAGGAGGAAGAGTGGGATTATAGAGGGAAAATCCCTTTCCTCTCCACTGCAGAGTATCTTTAGACTCACATTCCTGCCTGGAAAGGCAGAAAAATAACAACAAGATATGAATTGTATATTGCTAAAAAATAAGAAATGTAATGGAAACTGCGTGGATCTGCGACATAATGCAGTGTAGCAGTGTTGGTGGGAGCAGTCTGAAAAGCATGAAAATAAAGCCAAAGACAACAAAGAATGCCTATTACATCCAGAACAATTAGCCAGTTTATATGAATTTAACACTCATGCCATTATGTCTGTTCTGGTTTAGATTTGAATGTACATGCATGCATAACCTGACCTGTTGCCCAGCAACAACAAACAAACAAACAAACAAACAAGCAAACAAGTCAATTAATTAATTTAAAAATGTATCAAGGTCCATTGAGGGACATCAAGAGGAAGAAAGAGAGAGAGAGAGAGAGAGAGAGAGAGAGAGAGAGAGAGAAAGCAGGGGGAGGGAAAGTCCCTGTTTTCTACCCTGAACCACAACAGAAGGTATGTTGAGAAACAGCCCAGAGTGCGAAGGGGCATCATGTGACTTCTCGGAATGAGGATACTTAAGTTCATACGCACACATGCGCGTGCAAACACACACACACACACACACACACACACACACACACACACACACACACAAACACACACACACACACATACAGCAGCTGCTTGTACAGAGCACAGATTACAACATGTTCACAATGCACGCACTCTGATGCACCCCACAGCCATAGCACTCTGGAGCAAACATAGCAAGCACATCAAAACAGCAAAATCCTTGAATCCTAGGAATTCTAAAAAATGCACAAAGATCACATCAGCCCCCTGCTATGTAATCCAACACACACAAAGTATTAACACACAACAGAAGTAAAGTTTCTGCCCATCAAGAATTTGTATCTGTGTTTTAAATGTCAGTGTGAGCGGTGGTCATACTAGACCTGTGGGCGTAAAAATGTTGTAGAAGAATGAAGAGTAGCATAGTAATATAGAGAGAGTGATTGCAGTAGTAACACTTTCTTAAATTCACCAGTCAGCTGAGAAGATGCTGACATGTTTACTTTTTATAATGGCCCAGGCAATTGTTTGTGCACACTGTGCAAGACTGGGGAATTTTTTTAAATGGATTATTCATTTAAGCATATTGTGGTCAGACATTTTATTTCAACTATTATGCAAGCTCAAAAATGTTTCTGTTTAGGATTTTATTTATTTGTTTATTTTACAACATTAAAAATACAACCCCAAATCAGAAAGAATTGGGAGGGTATGGAAACGCAAATAAAAAAAGAAAGTAGTGATTTCTAAATTTAATTTGACTTTGTATTTCACTGCAGACAATATAAACACAAAATACTTCATGTTTTATCAGGTCAACTTCATTTCATTTGTCAATATACATTCTTTCCTGTCATTCAGACCTGCAACACATTCCAAAAAAAAGTTGGGACAGTAAAGCATTTACCACACCATTTTCACAACACTTAAAAGATATTTAGGGACTGAAGACACCTAGTGATGAAGTGTTTCAGGTGTAATTTTGTCCCATTCTTCCTGAATACAAGTGTTAACGTTGGCAACAGTATGGGGTCTTCGTTGACGCATTTTGTGCTTCAATATGCGCCACACATTCTCTATTGGAGACAGGTCGGGACTGCAGGCAGGCCAGTCAAGTGTCGGTACTCTCTTCCTCCACAGCCAGGACTTTGTAATGTGTGCAGAATGTGGTTTTGCATTGTCTTGTTGAAATATGCATGGGAAAAGATGTCTTCTTGAAGGCAGCATATTGTGCTCCAAAATCTCTATGTACTTTTCAGCATTAATAGTGCCATCACAGAAGTGCAAGTTACCTTTG
>JBBPDA010000009.1:13338797-13349980 GCA_037974385.1 Arnoldichthys spilopterus | reverse complement strand
TTAAAATAAACCTACCATTAAAATTATACTGTTCTGAGACTTTTCATTTCTTTGTCATTGGACAAACTTACAAAATCGAGTTGCCAAATAATTATTTCCTCCACTGTATATATATGAGATATATACGTGAGATTGAGCTAATTATCTAAAGAGAGTTTCTTTACTCATCTTTATCATGAGTGAAAATATTAGAGAGCTAATTAAAATTAGTCTTAACCAAGAGATATTTACTTCCTTGTTTATTCACAACATTGACCATATTTCATTAACCAGTGGGAAACTAAAAATAGAAAGCAAGATCACTACTGTGACCAATGGAAACTTCAGCTCTTAAACAAAAAAGGCTGTGGAAGCACTGAGCGGTACAGAGAGAGGTTTGTGGCCAGGAAACTGTTAACCCAGAGAATGAAATAAGAGTATACTCATCCTGTCAAAATGGAAAATACTATCAGCTCAGACGGTCACTTCACACACTTATACAATAGATTGTCAGAAAGTTAGCATAGGGTACTTTTTACTTGTAGCTCAGCTGACTAAAATCAAGAGAAAATCTACAAGCCCAATTTCTAGAATTGTTGGGATTTTTTCATAAAATGTAAAAAAAAAGAAGAAGAAAGAATGTGCCATTTGCTACCTTTCTTGAACTTCAATTTAATGATAAAAATACAAAGAAAAGATTTTCAGTGTTTTCACTAATAAACTTAAATGTATTTTTTAAATATAAATACATTTACTATCTGATGCCTACAACACACTCCAAAAAATGTAAGACCTGATTACCACTTTGTTACATCACCTTTAATTTAATTACACTGTTTAATCATTTGTGAACTGAGAAGACTTTTGCACATTTTTTTCTGATACAAGACTTCAGCTGCTCCACAGTCCGTGGTGGCCATTTTCATTGTGGACAAATTTGAACTGCTGGCAGGCCAGTCAAGCACTTTCACTCTGTGTCTGCAAAGCCACACTGTTGTAGTGGACAGCTTGAAGTTTTGAACATGGACTTATTTGGCCATAGCACATTTCCACTGTCTTTTGGTCTATCTAGGAAAAAGAGATGTTTCTGTACAGAGTTAAAATTGAGTTTCAGGTTGCATTTCCCGAGGCAGCAGTGGACTATGTTAAGTGAAAGCAGTTTTCCAAAGTAGTCCTGAGCCCATGTGTAGCATAATGATTTTCTCATGCAGGGCCTTCTGAGGGTTCAAATATTCGTACTACAAGGTTAAAGACTTTGTAGACTCTGGATTTCCTGAATTTTTTATAATATAATGCACTGTAGATGATAAAAGACCTATATACTTTGTAATCTTGTGTTGAGAAATGTTCTTTTTGAACTGACTAACAATTCTCTCATTACGCCTGACACAAAGTGGTAAACCATGGCCCATGTTTGCATGCAGAGACTGAGCTGCTGGTAAATGCTCCTTTTGTACCCAATCAAAATCCCTTCACCTGTTACCAGCTCACCTGCTGCTATTCTATAAACTTTTCACTCTTATTTTGCCCTGTCCCAACCTTTTTGAGTGTGTTGCATGCATCATATTTATAAATTCTAAATTTGTTTATATTTACCAAATACATTTAAGATGATTAGTGAAAACATTACTGATTTTTTTAACTTTATCTTCAAAAACTTAAAGAAAGAGTTAATAAATACACATTCTTGTTTTTATTGCATTTTAGGCAAAATCTCAACTTTTCCAAAAATGGGGTTTGTAAAAGGCATGTGTTTATAACAAAGTATGAGAGAGATGAAGGTACATGATGTGCTGCACTTGGCAGTTAATGTATGTATGTAAAAAAAAAGTGTAATCTGTTAAATTAAGTTTCTATCAGAAAAAAAAAAAATTGACTGCTGCTGCTGCTTTAGATGACCATAATCAAAATGACAGTTGACAAGATAAACACTGCATGACTCACTCAAATTTTATCTCAGATAGTTGCAGTAGTACATGACTACTTAATATTTTTAAATGTACTTAAAAATAAGTAGTAAAAAGTGAGACATTTTAAACTAAAATACAGAAGTAGAAAATAAAAAAAACTCCAAGTTGAGATATTTGAAAAACATATTCACGTACAGTAATGGAGTGCATATACTTTGGTACTTAAAAGTGATATTCAGTTTCAAAAGAATGTTTTAAATATGTTTTTAAAAATATTTTAAGTAATGAAATGTCAATTATTAAAATGCATCGTTTAATAAGATTCTGTGAAGTAATTAAAATAATAAAACATAGCAGGTCTATATTATACTGATACTGTTGTTGTTATGGCACTAGCCTATTTATGGTCATTCGCCAGTGGAAAATTCTGTCAGTGAACTACAAAGATTCAGGACAGGAAATGTCAGAGTGTAACTTCCTGCTTGTAGTATGCATGCATATGTGGATATGTACATTGTTTCTCTTTTTAGAGCAAATTTACTTTTAAAATTGTATTATTGCTAACAGTACTATTGCTTTTTAATATATTACATGAACATGTATAATTCTGTTTCCTAAGCTGTATTACATTTAACTCATTGCAATTCAAAAGTGTTTTTTTCTATATTTTCATATGTCTACTCTGTGGTAATGATATTAAATTTATATTTTTATGTTACATGTTACTGTTTCAGGAGAAACTTGACAAAGCTTTCCCTGCTGTTCAGTCACATGTTGTGGGAGCTACGAGCTATGTTTCCAGGTGGTCGATTTCAGGGTGATACGTACAAGCTGACCAAGACAGAGGCTAAGGAGTTCTGGAGGAGAGCATTTGGATACAAGTGAGTGAAATATGGCAAGAACATTTAGTAACAGTTTCTCAAACCATGCTACATAACATTAACATTATCATACCATAAAGATAATTGTGTTAAGTTACCATTATTGATAATTGTTATACTAGTTACCTTAATGTTTGATGACCAATTTAAAATGCTACTAGTAATATGATTTAGTTATTTTATTTACTGATATATTTGTCAGGGTGTATTTGTCTGCTCATTTATAACAAAAGAACTGTAAATGTGCTGCTAATTTCTATCTATCTGGGCCTTCTGTTGTGCCTGGTCATACATCCAATGCAATTTGGGGGGGGCTCACTTTATGCAATCAGATGCATTGAGTGAGAATTGTGTGAACTTCCATTTTGTTGTCTTTTACACTCAGGTGTATAGTTCATTGGAGCACTTTAAAGCAGCAGTTGAGACAGGCACACAACTTTGAAGAAGGCATGGAAGCCATGGCCTTGAAGTCAACAGTTGATCTCACTTGTAATGATCACGTTTCAGTCTTTGAGTTTGATATCTTCACCAGGCTCTTTCAGGTATATGCAGCTGGTAGAACTATATGGAATAATAAACGTGCAGGTGTATCAGTGTTTTATAGGACATTATTACTGTACACTATTCAACATGTGAATATAAGACTTCTTCTGTGTTGTCCTCTTGTGATTTTTTTGTATTGTTACTTTTTATTGGTCTATTTTTTTATCTTTGCTTTCTTAATCTTATAAAAAGTAAGCTGTGAGCATGAAAAGCTTATTTTATCTATTGCCTCAGCCCTGGTCAACACTGCTGAGGAACTGGAATCAGTTGGCGGTGACTCACCCAGGGTACATGGCCTTCCTCACCTATGACCAGGTCAGAACCAGACTCGACCACCACAGACACCGTCCTGGGAGGTAAGCTTTGCTGGGAGAAAGGGGTTAAAGGGGGTAAAGTTGGAATGCCAGTGTTAGTGTATAGCAGGGGTCTCCAACCTTTTTTTCTTCTGAGAGCTACTTTGAACAAATGAAAGTGGCAGAGAGCTTCTCATGTATTATATTATTTACATTCATTAACATAACATAATATCAAACACTAACATTAATCATTTCAGTTAAGCTACTTCTTCACCTGCAGGAGAAACCTATGCAAAGCTGCCGTGGAATAACACTCAAGGCGTTTTTTTAAATCGAATGAAACGCTGGTATCACAGATAAGTCACGTCCTTAACATTCAAGAACAAAACTTGCTTTCCCATTGCTAATGGAAATAGTGTGTTTTTAGCTTTTTCTTGACCTGCACACATTCTTAATTTATCATAAATCTGGCTAACTACTGGTTAAAGCTAAACTGGTTTGCTAACGCCACCAGAATTCTGTCAATCCAGCAACGTTCAATGCCATTGGATCAGATCGCTGCTTTCACTTCCTGTACGTCTGACAATGCCCAACACCATTGGATCAGAGCGCTGCTTCATGTAAAATACGTTTTTTTTTTTTTTTCAAAAACAGAGACCATAACACAGTGAAACCGGCCGTTAAGTCCATGACTGAACTGGGGGGCAGTAAAATGTCATGTGCTGGTCCTGGGTAAAATGTCTGTTTTTGACTATATTGAAATGGAAACGGGTTTCCAGGGTGCAGATTTTTGTACATAATCTTTTAACCTTTTTGCGAGTAACAGGCCGTGAGCTACTAGTAGCTTGCGAGCGAATTTTCTTTACACATATCGTTTGAGTACAACACTGTATGGTCTCTGAGCTAGCTTATCACTTTTGCTTGATTAAGAGTGTGGGAATTACATAGGAGGTGAAACGTGATAATATTGGCTAATGATATTATGCACTGGGACACAGTGATATATTCAAAAATACAATTTAATTTAAAAATAACATTTTTCCAAGACTGATAAAGGTCACACACTTTAGTTAGTGATAATTAGGAAACAAGAATTTTTTTCTGGTAAATGGCATGTTGAAATTAAGTGTGCTTCATAGGACCAAGCACATGATTTAAGATGACTTTAATAATATAGGAATAGGATGAATCAAATGTAGTAGTAGTAGGTTTTTATTGTAATTTCTGCCATATACACAGTATATAGTAAAAACGAAACAACGTTCCTACAGGACCATGGTGCAACCCAAAAGCAAAACAGAATGGAGCACAAGTGCAAACAGGACAGAACACAAGAATAAGAATACAACTAAATTAAACTAAGCTAAACTAAACAACTAACAAGACAACGTTTAGGGCAGTTTACAGTGGACAAGACAAAGTTCAGTGCAGTTGACAGTGGAGCAGCAGAGATGTGTAAGTATGCAGAACAAAGTTTGTGCAAAACAATGCAGGACATTAATAAATATGTGCAATATTTGAATAGCAATAAATATAGTTGTGCAGTTTAAGTGTATTTAAACTGGTTATTAAAGACTGAATTGTCCAAGGGGCTTGGGTGAGGGGGGTGGTGGTGGTGGTTGGTGGGGTGTGCGTATATGTGTTTTTATGCAAATGAATGTAATGAAAAGCCCTTTTGTACTCAGAACACCAAATTGGTACTGGAAATCGTTTTGTTGGCATACAGTGATGTGTTTACAGTCAAAATGTTTGGAAGGCTACATTAGACAGCCCTTTCCCCATTACAATAATGAAACAATGAAATAACTTGCCAATTAGCTAGTGTTACTTTCAGATGTTTAAATGTTGATTTCTTTGTTTAGCTGCTAAAGCAAGCTAACAGTCACATCAGAACTGGATCTTTTTACTATAACAAGCACTTGCCCTTGTGAACAGAAGGTCGCTGCTTCAAGTTCCAACCTGGGTACCACTGACGTACCTCTAAGCAAGGTACCGTCCTGCTACACTGTTCCCGGTCTGCTGCTGATAGCTGCCCGCTGCTCCAAACGTGATGGGTTAATTGCAGAGGTCACATTTCATTTTGGTGCACTTTGTATGATTTAGTGTGTTCAAAATGACAAAAGTCACTTTACCTTATTTTTTTTCACTTCTTGTGTGTGCAATATGTCACAGTGTGCTTGATGTAGTGTGATTCTACAGCTTGGGCTAGATGTAAATCAACCCCATTGTAGCCGGTTCTTATTATTCTTACAACCTGTTGGTGGGGTTATTGTTTGTAGATCCACAATAGTCCAAAACAATCAGCTGCTTAAACAACGTGGATGCCAAAGATCAAAGCATATTCTTTCTTTGAAAGAGTGGGAGGAATATCCCATTTATACCTGTCGCCAGTATGGGTGTATTGCTTAGTACATACTAGGAAGAATGTAAACCTAAGATGAACTGAGTGGCACACCAGTGCTCTCAAAAGCTGTAAGCAGAAGGCACTTATATATTATCATTATTTTTCTCTTAAAACAGGAGAGGCTAATGAAGTGATCAGCCTGTAGACCATTAGATAACTGATATATACTAATTTTAAAATTAATAAAAATATTACATAGGAAACTAAAAAATAAATAAATAATACCTTCACTATGTAATTCACTCTAAATTATCATAGAAACAGAACATTTATGCGTTTTTAAACAAATATGAGTAGTGTCTTTTTCTATGGTCTGAGTCAATGATATGCCATAAAATAGGAGATCAGTGAGGTTTGCATTGCTTTACATAGGCTGCATTTGGTACTGTTTGCTAGCAGCTAAGGCTACAATGCTATGTCCTAGTTAGACAACATGCTGAAGGGGAACATCAAGATTACTGGTAATGGCAAATTTGCATCACCAAACAAACTAACAACTGTCCTAAAAGAGCACTTTCCTTAATGTATGACAATTTTGAATCTGTTTTGTGACCATATAGGTTGTCAACGACAAAGTTATGCACATTGCTCGACTCACAAAAGGACAGTTGGCTGCATAACAATATTTATGATTTATTTATAATATTTTTATTTGTATTGTACCTACAGCTACATCTTCCGCCTAAGTTGCACAAGAATGGGCCAGTGGGCTATTGGCCATGTGACTATTGATGGAAGCATCATACAAACTATCCCAGAGAATGTGCCTCTCTGCCAGGCTCTGATAAAAGGATTCAGAGAGGGATGGTGAGTGAATGTTGTAGTGTCTTCCACAACAGAATATCAAAGAGTTTGAGATAATGTGATAACCAAGAACATGCATGTTTGTAGCTACTTGTATCCAGATGGACGTGATGTGAATCCTGACCTCACAAGCTTGTGTATGGCAAATCAGAAGGGCCGAGTTACAGTCACAGAGGTAAATGACTTAATTAGAATAGCTTATATTAAACAAACAGTGATGCTTTCAGTGTAAAACTCAGTGTCAGTATTGTTTTGAAATAATCACCAAGGATATTTACTAAACTCCTGAGTTTGACTTGGCTGGTAAGACCAGGAGTCTGCTTTGTGATGCATCACTTAAATATATAGTACATTTGGTTTGTTTGTTTGGATGAAACATCAGATCTGCAAAGAACTGAGGATAGAATTAAAAGTATAGTTTTTTAAAAACAAAAATGAAAGCAGTAACTGTTAAAATTTGATGATGTTCTTGCTTTTTGCCTTATATTCTGCTGTTACATGTCACTTTTTGGTCATTCTCAGACTAAATCCATAGATTTAACTGAAAATGTAAAAAAAAAATTGAGTTTTAGATTTGTTTATTTTTTGTTGTATTACTGTTAACTTTTTGTAATAATAAATAAATAATAAATGTAAAAGTATAATGATTTTAATTTGCCTACAATTAGTATTGGAGTAATGTATAACTCTCTCTCGCTCTCTCTTTTTCTCTTCCTCTATTCTCAACCACATTTTTCTGTGCAGGAGCAGTATGAGTTATACTGTGAAATAGGCAGCACGTTTCAGCTGTGTAAGATCTGTACTGAGAGAGATAAAGACACACGCATTCAGCCCTGTGGACATCTGCTCTGCCAGCCATGCCTCACTGGCTGGCAGGTATTTTAACCCATGTTAATCATTCAATATTTTTTAGAACATATTTTTTTATATACTATATTATATTTTAGTGTATGTTCAGAAAAGTAACGAATACGAGATCGTTTACTTCAGAATAATAATAAAACAAATACATTTTAACCCCAAAATAGTAATCAAATAGGTGACAACACGGCTACACATGGTATGATACTTTTCCTTTGTCACCCTTCATACAATCATTCAGTATTGTGGAAAACACTTTAGACAACATGACCTAACATTTGGGCTTGACTTCCTGTCTGTGATTCTTCAAGCATGAGTTTGTATGTGTGTGTGTGTGTGTATGTGTGTGTCTAATTTTCCACTGCTTTCACATTCACTGTCACACCCAAGAACCAGCTACCAAGCACAAGATTAGGGTCACATGCATTTCTGATGCATTTTATTGTAACAGTAGTTTCCATTCAACCCATACCTTTGAACATATCAATGCATTTATACAAAGTTTGGTTTACATGTATATGTTCATGATGAACCTTGATGTTCAAAATAACTTCCTTTGAAGTATTATGTAACATAAAGATGACCCTTTTTAGGATGAAAAGGAAACACTTGCACTAACTTGTCTGCTGTATACAGTTGTGTGTGTGTGTGAAGATTATCTATGTGTTTTTACATTATTTTTCCTCACGATCAGAAGTCAGATGGCCACACTTGTCCTTACTGCCGCTGTGACATCAGAGGGACAGAGTCCATCCTCGTTGAGCCATTTCTGCCCACACAAGACACAGTAACCAGAAGGAGGGAGGAGGAAGATGATGATGATGAGGATGATGACCATGAAGATGTAGAGCTTGTCATGATGAAACTGGCTGCCATGAAAAGGGTGAGACACAATTTATTGGCATATCTCTCTCAAAGGTTTCAAATAAAAACATTGTTAATGTTGCTAATAATGAATGATCATGACCGGACATCAGTTAGTCTTATGCAAATGACATTGGACAAGGAGTATTATAGTGTACATTTTTCCCCTTCACAAAATGAGGTTTGTGTAAGCATCATGCCTTATCCCCTAAAATTAAATGGGCTATATTTGTTACTATGCTTTTAAAAGATTAATTATAATTATTAATTTATTTTATTAGATCTTTTCACATTCTTAAACAATATTATGAAGTGAACTGAAAGTGTCCTAACCACTAGGCCACCACTGCCCACACCTTAGAAGGGGTATGCCAAAATATCAAACAAGAAATAGTGTGAGATAACACAAAATTGCCTACAGACATATTTTCTTGATGGTCCCTAAATGATTGGCTTCTGGATGGTTTTTCTGTAATGTATCTCATTCAAAAAGAAATTTGAATTAAAATACTCTGCCTATGCTGGTCCCTGTCCACTGCTGAAAGAACCTACAATGGGCACATCAGAACTGGACCTTGGAGCAACAGGAGAAGCTAGAAGCTGGCCTAGTCTAATGCACAATTATTTTTGGGTTCAGTTGGGTTAGTGTTCAGGGTGCTGCTGGGGTGCTAGTGAGGTGACTGAGTATTCAGTGTTTTCCCATGCCTGTATCTACGGCTGAAGTTCCCTTGGGCAAGGTAGTTAACTCCCAAGCTGCCCCCCCAAGTGCAGGTGTGCAACCCATAGCTCTTATTCCTGATGTATGTGTTTACTGGTGTCACGGACAGATTAAATGCAGAAAACAAATTCACGGTGTGTGAGTGTCACATAACCTGACCTTTAGGGGTGGAGTCCCTGCTTTGCCAAGTGAGCTGTTTTAGGCAGGTGGTTTTAATGTTGTGGTTGATCAGTGTATGTTGAGTCATTATATGGCACATGTGGCCATTGTCCTAAAATAAAGTGAGCACATATGTGCAAAATCTTGTACGTAGGCAGAATTCTAAGTAGTAAGTCAGTCAATATATATTCTTACATACAGTTCTAAAACCCATGTGAATGAACATATAAATGTCTAAATCTATAAGTTAGATTGAATCAACACTGAACAATCAAAAGGGAAGAAATGTTACAAGATTAAATGAGCATTAGAACAGATATCATAGCAACAGCTTTTCATCCATCCAGTGCTGTTGCTGGATCAGTGTTCAACATGGTTCATTTCTGTTGTTTATAAATGGCCATTTTAACAAGTATGACTGATGCAAATTCATCATTACAGATCTTTGCCACTTTAATGTATGTTCTAATGTTATAACAGGCATCACAGGAGGAGTTTCAAGTTCCTACTTCCTGTTTAGGACCTCCTCCACTCCCCCCAAAACAATCCCCACCATCCCCGTGCCCCTCACCCAGACCTCAGGTCAGGCCTTCCTTCAGAGGAATGCTGGCTAAGGCCCACAGCACCTCAGTGAGTATCTTGTAACATCTTGTCATATCTTGTCACAATTGACACTCCTGTAGCATGATATTACTGATCACATCTGCAAACCCCATTTTAGTAAGGGTGAGACCATTTTAAAAGTACAGTAAAAAAAATCAGCAATTTATAAATTATTTTGAATATAATATAAAAATATAAAAAATATTTTTTTATATAATATAAATAATATAATATTTTACAGAAATAAATAATTTGGTTGGTTTTGTAAACATAAACACATTTTGTATTGGATGTCAATGTCTTAAAACGTTATAGAATATTCAAGTGGCATTTATTAGATGCTTGTTTAGTACTTTTCTGTAGGTGGTTTTTTATAATGTAATGTTGTTTGTCTGCAGACAAGTGGTAAAAGTTTAGAAAAACAGCTAAATGAAACTGGCATATCCAGCAGCAGGTAAAGTTGTGAACAATTTTTGTAAACTGTATAATAACATTTTTAACACATTTAACACATTCAGCAATTGTTAATATATGTCTTATAGAGAATGTAAAGTACTAGCTGAATGAATGTGACTAAGGACAAAATTGTGGGCATGCCTGACCATTATTTTTAAAACTCACCTTAATAATTTAAAACAACTATAGTGTGCACTTTATAGGAATCCTCATTCTATATCTTTCTTTCATTCCTTCTCTCACTTTCTCACTTGCAGCCAGGAAGCATTTTCTGACCAACCATCATCTTCACAGTCAGGCAAGAATGGTAAGAAAATTGTTTTAATTATGTTTTCCCACTGAACATGGCTGAAGGATGAAAAACTGTTCACTGTCACAGTACCATAAATTACTATATACTGTAGGAAACACTGTAGGAAAAAATGCTATACATTGTATCTGGAATGTGTCAGCTAAAATTAATCATGGTTAACCTTGACTACTTTACTGACTTGTGCTGATCATTCTAATGTAAAGAACATTTCCACATACCAAGCACATTAGGCACACTAGGCAGTGTTTAAGACATTTCTTTTGGGACCAAAAGAACCTGAAGGTCCAACTACACTGCTCCCCGGGCACTGTTGTACACGTGTGATGGGTTAAATGCAGAGGTCACATTTAGTTGTGGTGCTTGAGTGTGTTCACAATGACAAATAGTCACTT
>JBBPDA010000009.1:13290077-13338066 GCA_037974385.1 Arnoldichthys spilopterus | reverse complement strand
ATTGCCCATAGGTGTGAATGTGTATGAATGGTTGTCTGTCTGTGTGTTGCCCTGCGATGGGTTGGCCTCCTGTCCTGCAGTCAGCTGGGATTGGCTCCACGGAAGAAGCGGTTGGAAATGGATGGCTGGATGGTTGAGTGCTGGCAATGTCAGTTGAATTACTGTGTCTCTTGAATTGTCCTGGTATGGTATACTGTAGTAGGTATAGGCCTGATTTCAGTTAATAATAATAATAATAATAATAATAATAATAATTATGTATATTTAGAGGTGCCTTTCAAGACACTCAAGGACACCTTACAAAAAGAAGAAGATTAAATTAAGCAAAATAAATAAATAAATAAAAATAAATAAAATTGAATAACAAAACATTAATCTGCATAAAACAGCAAACTATTTGATGCAGTCACAGTTCAAAATCAGAGAGAATAGAGAAGTTTAAAGAGATAGGTCTTAAGTCTAGCTTTAAAAGTGGGAAGTGAAGTTGAGGTTGAGTGCTGGCACTGTCAGCTGAATTACTGAATGGTCCGGGTATGGCATGCTGTAGTTGGTATGAGTGCGTTGCATTTTACTTGGCCTGACATGGTTTGAATTTTCACAGCCATTGTTGGGCACAAATGAGGCAGACACATGTAATTCAGTGTATGTCCCGATGCTAAAGAAAAGTACTGAGATCATGTCCACTAGAACGGTCATGTTGTTTTTTCTGCAAGGCAATAAAAATGTATTAAGTCATAATTTGAACAAAGTCACTTTAGTGATTGGTTCCTAATCACCCAATCATAATAAAGTACTGAGACCTACTCTGATAAAGCATCAGGAATCACACGACACAGCTCTGACTCTGGCTAGTACAGAGGTGGGGTAAACCTTTTACCTTTGCTGGTCTGCACTAAACTTAAAATATCAAGTAAATGGGAAGATAATAAATTGTTTTAAATCAAAGGATTTTTAAAGATTTGTCCATATTACTTCAGGTAGGGGATGTCAGATGTGATGTGGGGTAATTTCACAGCTAAAAAAAAGATGTTGTAGATTATACAGCACACAGCCCGATTTCGTCAAGCGACCATTGGCCCACTGCCTACGGAACAGACATAGGCCAACTGTCATCAGTCATATCAAGCCAGGACAACACGAAAACTGCTTTTTTCTGTTCACCATCTGGTAAGTGACGCTTGATTTTTGCATTTTGTCTATACAAATTCTGATTGTAAATTATTAAAAACAAATGACCAGACTCAAAACTATACAGACAGTACAAACCTTAAACCTGCTTGCAGGGCCTGGATTCTAAATAATAAGTAAGCCCACACATACAGCACAACCAGCTAGCTGATTAACAGTGTTAGAGTATGGTGTTTTTGACCCAGCTGAAGTAAACAGCTGATGCTGGTAACTGGTCGTAGTTAGAATACTGGCTGGTTTTCGCAGCAGGGGTACAATAATTATGTGCAGGATAACATAACATCATACTGAACTGCTGCAGTTAACAGGCAATACTTACTAATATCTTATAAGCTAGGTTATTTAGATCAAAAGCTGACTGGCCTAGTTGATGCTTATTCTGGTAGCTGGTTTCAACTGGTCTTAGCTGGTTTAACCATTTTAATGTTTTTACATTACTTTGATGGTTTAGCTTGGTGATACTAAGACCAACTGTACAGAAGCTACCAGAATAAGCTGTTTTTATTTACTATTTTATTTCAGCAGCTAGCAGCTTAAGCTGGTTGACCAGCTAGTACGTTTTATGATTATGTTTTATGATGTTTGTTACTGGCAGTGCTTCTTAGTGTTTTTTTTTACCTCAGAACTATGCAGAAATTCAACACACAACATGCAAAAGAACTATGATAAGATAAATATTTCACCTGAGAAACAGGAATCATATTGAAAAGCATTAATAGCTGGCCTCAAACTCAGATCCTCTTGGCCAGAGACAAACACAGCTAGGCAAAACACACTGAAAGTGCATGTGTATCAGTTTTAATGGTATCTTTATAATACAGTTGATGAGTAATGGTTTAATATTTTTAATATTTTATTTTAAAATCTTTTTCAGGTCAATTTTTTGGGCCTTATTGGCAGGGCAGATGTACATGACTGTACATGGTGAGTTTTGAAGAAACATTTTTTCAACAATGTAGCCAAAAAGATCAACTGGAAGGGAATCAACAGAAAAACTTCCCTTTAAGTAGAGATAGTGATTGCTAAGTATGTTTGTGTGGACATTCATTCCCTCTCTGATGAAATGTTTAACTTTGAGTGTGAGAGAATGAGTGAGTATGAGTGTGAGAAAATTAAAGTGATTCAGGAGTGAGAGAGAAAATAAAAATTACTCTATGTTTTGTTGTAATATTGTTTTGCTATAATGTTAATAATAAATTGTTAATAAAAGAAAATGATCATTTAAAATTGATGGGTTTAAGTTCTTATTTTTATAAGTACATTTTGCAATTTATAGTCATTCACAGACTAATGGCCATATCTGAATCAGGGACTAAGGAGACAGTCAGCCAACACTCAGGCTATCAGTTTTACAATCTGTGGGCCATACCTGGACCAATAGAAACAAAAGGTCATTTACAGTCTGTGGGCTATACCTGGACCAGGGACTAAAAAGACAGTCACCCAATGCTCAGCCTGCTGTTTGTACAGGGTGTGGACCAGATCTGTGTGTGTGAGTTATTTGTGTCACTTTTAAGTGTCTGGGCCAGTTTTGGTCAGGGGACCCAGTCAGAAATGGGCCAAACTAAGCCAGGGATGTGGCTTAGATGTAGGCCAGACACATTTTGCTGTCTGGTATATCTGTTTTCCATAAATAGTAGCCATTAAAACCTCAATGTCATCACTGAAATTTTCATTTAGTTTCTGTTAATCATGGCTTCCTCAGAGGCCCCCACTCACGACGTGGTTACTTTTCTTCAGGCAACCAGCAAATGCAAAAAGTGCATACTGGCACCTTGCAGCACTGGATACTGTAAAACACCATATTTTCCTCAAGGCATACAGTAATGGGTTTATTCATTTATTTATCAATTCACTCCAGTATGGTGCACCAAACTGAAGGGACTTATAATGGAAGGACACTTAATTTACATATGAGAGGTATGAAGCAGGGTCAATGTATTTGAATACACTGTACATGTACAACAAATGTAGATCAATTACACTCTTTCTCAGCAAATGTTCACTATTTAATATGCAATAATCCTGATATTAAATGTAGAATTTATTGCTTGTTTTGAATGGCCATTTTCTTACACTACACATTGTTATTTGTTGATTTGTACCATGGTCTGACAAACTTTTACTTTTATGGTGCCATCTTGTGGCCAGCATTAGAAAAATAAATGTGATCAAATGCCAAAAAAAACTGACAACTATTCTTCCTCTTTTTTCCAGCTGGAGCTCTATGGGCAGGCCCAACAATTTCAGTAAAAAAGAAAAAGGAGAAAACAGGGGAGGGGCAAACTAGCGAGGAGAGGAGCGAGTCAAACACACGGCTGCCAACAGGAAGACACAGTCGAAAGGACTCAGATAGACATGTCTTTTCCTGACAATGCACAGATATGAGGGATTTTATTTTTGGAAGGTGATATCATCCAGACTTTTAACTTTTCAAATCAGTTTTACAGAATTCATCAGCCTGGGAACTACCAACAAAAGCAATTCATGGCACCGTCAAACTATACTGAAATGAGTTCCAAGTGGTTAACTGTCTAAAGCTTAAAATTCTACCTCACTCATACTAAGAGTAGAAATACTGTAAATCCCTGTATACTTTTTAATACAGAACGTAACAGTAACCTAAGCAAATAAAAAACAGATGTAATTAAATTTCTATTAAACAGACAGCTCAGATAAAAACACATTGTAGTTTTGTTGGTGTTTATCAAACAAAAATGGAATTTTGCACATTGACTGAATGCACATTTATAACAGTACATTTACTATTTATATCAGGTAGTGTTATGAAGAATGGCTTAATAATGGACATTCAAAAGTACATTTTATAGTTAACAGTTAATGCTAGAAATCATAATAAATTGCACATTATCTGTCTCAAACAGTTCTTACCTGCCTTGTCATGCACAAAAGAACAATAGCATATAGAGGAGTGTTCTACAATAAGGTCAGTCAGAAGGCCCAAATGTGTTAAAGATGATACTCATTGACAAAGTGGGGGTGTGACGCAGGGAGTTTATTCTTGTATACCAGTTGCAGTATATCAGTTATTTTTGTGAGGGAAGAACAAAAAATCATGAAGAAAACATTTGGAAGACTACACTGATGAAAAGGAGTACTAAATGAAAAACAGGAGGTAACACCAGAGAGGAGGGAGCGTCAGATACTGGCCGAAATTTAAGGGTTTGCTGCCATGACATCTCTGATCCAGTACAGGAACTCACACACTTTGACATAGACACCGGGGTAGCCTGGAAGACCACAGCCCTGACCCCATGACACAAGTCCGTGGACCTCTCCATGGCACACTAGAGGACTTCCTGCATCACCCTAACACAGAGGACAGTCCAAAATCGCATTAACTTTCAGAATTTAAATAATTATATTTAAACATCTCTTAGGCTTATGTTTCCATGAAAAGCTTTGCAAAGTTACTCAGATACAGACTGCCTTGATCATCTGCCTTGATGAGTCACATTTGTGTTTGATTTGGATTGATCTCAGGTCACTTACAATCATGTGATTGACCTAGCTCTATTATGATTATGATTGTTAGTTTCTATCAGGCTATTCTCATTGAGGTTGCTTGTTCACAAATCAGATATTTATCTAATCCATATGAAATTGGCTCAGATATTATTTGGAAAAATCAGATTTTTGTTTTCACACCCAAAATGTAAATCTGTGCCACATTATGCACTAAACCAGATACGTGCCATTGTAATCTGAAACTGTAAAATGTAGTTTGTTCTTAACCATTCATATGTAATCACATATCTGAAATCAGCAAACAAATGTTCAGGAATGCTCAAAAAAACTGGTTAAAATTCTGAAACTTACACCACAGGCATCCTTGCCTCCTTCCGGATGGCCAGCACACAGCATCCTACGTGTTAGCAAGCCAGGATAAGACTTCTCACACTCCTCATTACTCACAACCGGGACATCGGCACACTGGAGATGGAAAGGCATGAAGGCTGTTTTGGAGAATAAGAACATATTGTTGCTGAAACAAAACCTTGTATCTAAATTTTTTTAAATTAATTTTTAATGTAATTTGAAAATGCAAGTTACCCTTTGCAATGTTTCAAAATTTCATGATGCATGCACTGAATGACACATGCTAAACTGAGCTTACAATGAAATATATCTTCTTTTGTTCTCACACTAAATGAGCCTTTGCGATCATTGATGACAACTAACAAACAATTATATAAAATTTCTGTAAGTGTTGGCGGCCTGTTTTTGCAGCCACTCCATGTTGGGATGGTTATGTCATTCGTGCTTCATGTGTTTCACCTGAGCATGGTTGTCTAACCAGGTGGCACGGAGTCATTGTCTCTGGATAGATAGGTAGGTGTGGCTAGCAGTTTTTGGTTGGCCTAATCCGGACATGGTAATTTGATAAAGGCTCTTGGGTGCACTTGGCTCCTCTGAAAACTTTCTTTCAATATCTTTTTTACATTTGTCAGAATTGCACAAGTATAGAACTTATATATGAAAACCAGAACTGACGTTTAAATTAGAAGTTTGGCCAAAATCAAATGTACAAAAAAGCAAAACTACAGGCAAAACTAGTTTGTAACTATACATTTACCCATTTATATGGATAAAAGTATATTATCCAGTATCCAAAGCCCCAAAAGAAAGTCTTTTTGAAATTTGTCAAAAGCTCAACATGGTTTTTAACTGGATAATATAGATGTAAACTTTGTGAAGATTTTTTTAAGATACTAAGCTTCTTATCTCCAGTAAAAGCTAAAAAAGTTTCTGATTGATTAAGTTTGGAAAAAGATGGAAATTTGATATGTAAAAGGATTACATCAACAGTATCCTCAAAATGTCAAGAACTCCCCAGATCTTAGATGCTTGTTGATGATTTGATAGACCGTGCTATGACAACTTTTAACTGTCAAAGGTTAGAACTCTCAGATCTTAGTATTTTGTATAAAATTCAAAGTCATACAAGTTTCGGCACTGACAGTCCCCCAGCCAGAGACGGTACAGGGCATTCCTCCATAGGGACAGCCAGTAGGCAGAGAGATAGGTGACACTGCATCAGTCACCTTCACTGGATGGAACAGCTTAATTAGCATGATGTCATAGTCCAGCGTTTGGTAGTTGTAGCTGAAGGTAAGAAGTTAGAGGGCAATTTTAGACATACTTTTTAATGTATTTCCAGTATTTCATTGTGATGCAAGATTAGCATTGAGTATCACATGTACTGGACTGAGAGATGTGTGGATATAATGGTATAGGAGAAGTACTTGCTTAGGGTGCCAAATAATGTTATCCGTCTTCAGCAGCTGTTCAGTTCCCTCAAACACACGAATATCATGATCTCCCAGAATAAGCTGCATGCCATAGGGGCTAGAGGTTAAAGAGACAAATGGTTTTATCTCTATTTTTAAAAATGCTGTAGTACATTTTTCCAAAACCTGTTATTCACATTATCAATCATAAATGAAATGATATGTTAAGTTCAGTTATGAAAAAAATGTTATTTTTTTGTACATTACTTACTTGTACCAGCACTGGGCAGTAGAAAGCACCCACTGTTCATTGATCAGCACTCCTCCACAAAAATGATAGCCATAGTTGAGAGAGACCATCCAGGGTTGTGAATGAGGAGTGCACTCGTAGCCTCCGACGATCCTTCCATCACCTCTGGGTACTGCCACTGCAACACCACACGCATGAAGGCATGTAATTAGTTATAGAATAATTATCTATGAAAAAGCTTAGGAAAAAGACACAGCTGAAATGTGGTCTGGACATGCACACATACATTACTTTATAAACTTATTTTTTGGGTACTTTTTAAAAGTATAATAAAACAAAAATCTGTAATTTTTAAATTTTCTAAACATTCATTCAACTGACAAAAGTATAAAGAATGGCTTTTAACATTTTGGGTCACCAACTTTCTTGTATTTTGTAAAAATAATACAATTTTGAATTTAATGCCTGAAACACATTGGCAAAATAAGGGTAAAAAGTGTATGGAATATTGAAGTTACATCATTTTAAACTACATGATAGTTTGTCATGTCATCTGTCATTAGTATACTATTGATACAAAGGTATATGTTGGAATTTTAGCAGGACATATTCTGCCATTAAAGTCATCTCTTTTCCTAGGTGATCTAGTCCCAGGCCTTATTCTGCACACTCTACAACAGCTTAGCTTTTTTAGCTTAACTCTGTAGACACAGACTACATATGCTCGGCCGGCCTGCCAGCAGTCCAGATCTGTTTTCTATTGTATATGTATGGGACATCATGAATAGGAGAATCAGTAAGACAACTATAGACTGCTGAGCAGCTGGAGTCTTGATCAAGCAAGGACTGCCAAAAATTCCAATTGAAAATGTTCCCAAAAGGTTAAAAAGAAAGGTGATGTAATATGGTGATAAAAATGCCCTTGTACTAACTTTAAGTGTGCTGCAGCCATCAAATTCTAAAACTGTTTATATTTACCAAATACAATAGCTTAGTTAAAACCTTGGATTTTTCTTTGTTTTGTCAGTCAATAAAGATTAGAGAGAATTGAAAATCAAATTATTTTCCTTTTACCGATGTCTCAACTTTTCCAGAAATGGAGTTTGTAATAAAGAAAGCATTTATTGAGTTAGAGGATTTTGTCTTTAAATAATTACAAAATGTATGTATTGTTATGTTTTTGTAGCAATGCCACAAAAATACACACAAGTCTCTATTTGAAGTCAATGTTTTGAACCAGCCAAGCTGAGAACAAAGATAAACTGAAACAAAAGCTGTGAAAATGATTATTTGCTTACCAGCAGATCCCACTAGTGCCAGCAGAATGAGCAATTTCATGTTGGTGAGTGTTTCTGCAACCGAAAAATGGCCACTTCTGGCATTATATATGCTATCTATACCCAATGTACCTGGGTACACACACACCCACACCCACGGCCCAATTTTGAAGCCATGAGTAATGTTTAATGATTAACTTATTTTAGGAACATTAAGCATGAGTTTGGTAATGGGTATGGTTGTTTAATTCCAATTGAAAATATACATGAATATTAATAGCCAGATGTCATCTACACTAATACACTTAATCAATGAAAAACAGCAGTATATTACAGCCCTTAAATTATATATTTGTAATGCCTGACTTTTGCTTTCCATGCTAGCTGCAATGATTGTACATCCAACTGTCCTTGAGTTGATGCCAAGAATTGCGTGAAAGTAACCACATGCTGCACTGACCCTGATACTTCCAAATAGCAAAACATGTTCAGCTAACTGTATATTGCGACATCATCAAAGAGCATATATCAAGGTTGGGATTTAAGCATGTGTGGTACACACTGATGTAACATTAATGATAAAACCTCTATGATAATGAGTAAGAAAGAGAACCTGCTAGGTCCGACTACAGCTGTTTTGCCTGTCAACAAATCTGGGGGGAGGGACTGAAGTTGGGGTGGCAGGGATGGGAATATCCACATGCTCTCATCATGTGCTACCAAGAGATAAACCCACTACTATAAATGCTCCACACTTAAAGCACTGTGTGCAGTTGGGTGAACAGAAGGCAGCATGATGATCTTATTGTTAGCTCTTCTGGGTGTTGCAGGTAAGAAAAATATGAATACACCTTTGTAGAAACATTGCAGCATAAAATTGATGCTATTTTAAAATTTAAAAAACGTATAGATCAGAAGAGGTAGAGAGTAGCCTAAATCAATACTTTAGAAAAGGTTACACTAGTGAAAAATATGGGTCAACAGCTTGAGTAGTAGTAAAATAAATAACAGGTCTGCAGGACTTATAGAGCTGGAGTGGATTTTTATGCATGTCCTGCATCTATTAGTACAAGAACTAAATTGTGTTTGGTGCTCATCTTGTCTTGAGCTAAAATGACAATTGTCAAAATCTCAATCTCTCTCTGTCTCTCAGCTGCAGCACCACTGGATGATAAGATAGTTGGTGGTTATGAGTGTAAGCCCCATTCTCAGCCTTGGCAGGCCTCTATAAATATTGGATATCATTTCTGTGGCGGTTCCCTCATCAATGACCAGTGGGTCGTCTCTGCTGCCCACTGCTGGATGAAGTTAGTAGTGCTTAAGTGTTACCAATCTGCAGTAATTTATATTTTTGTTAGAAACTGGATTATAAAGAAAAAGACTTTTTGTTTTATTTATTACAGTGTTTAGCTTAGCTGTTTTGTTGTTTGGGTATACCATAGACTGCAACATCAAACAAACAACAATGCTTTTTTTTGTATAAACAATAATCATATTCCATTTCGGTTTTAAACACTGGTGATTATTTTGTAACTACAGTTCGTTTCCCCCAGTTATTTCCCAAACAGAATAACAACTCAACTGCATTTGTTTTTGAAAATTTGTTTGAAAAGTGTTACAGAAAAGTGTTCAAATATAAACATTTTGATTTACAGTGTAAAATTAAGGTAAGGCCTTGTAGTGATATAATTAATTTTAACCACTGTTAATGGATCAAATAAATCCTTCTGTCATTTAGTCCCTATACCCAGATTGTTATTCTGGGTGAACATCATATCTGGCAGTATGAAGGCACAGAGCAATACATGGCTGTGGATGGTATCTATTGGCACCAGAGCTATGACTACCAAACACTTGACTATGACATCATGCTGATGAAACTGGCTCATCCTATCACTATAAATGAGTTTGTGAAGCCCATTGATCTGCCCAAAACCTGCCCCACCCCTGGAGAGAAGTGTATGGTGTCTGGCTGGGGCAACATCTACTCAGATTCAGGTCAGTACTGCCTTATAGCATTTCTGAAGTGAGAACATCTTCAGTGGATCAATCCATATATTTGTTTTGTTTTTCTATTATATATTCTAGTTTTTGCTAGACTGAAATGTAACATCACATATGTAAATCTATATAATAAAATTGGTTATTTCTTCTCCTTTCTATTATGCCTATTCTGCACCCTTTTTTATCCGATTGGTCTTTGAGCTTTATTGAATGTCATACCCTCTCGTATCCTACTGCATCAGGATAGGTTTGTAAGGGTTAGCTGTGACTGTGCTGTCATGGGCAAGCTGGGGCCGGATTAATGAGGGTGGGGGCCCTACTGACACAAAAAGTATTTTGAGTATACAAAATGTTGCAAATGTTTTACACATCAAGTTTCATGGCTCTATGAAAAGCTTAAATCTTTAACTAGCCATTGTTGTATAGACAGTATAATTGTAAGCCAGAAAACAGCCAACACTGCAACAATCTTTTAAAGCAGTATGAAAGGCACATTACACACCATTCCAGTGCTGTGAGGCTGTCACTGAAAATGACCAAATGACCAGATCATCGGTCACCAAGCTTTTAAAGTGATGAGCAGTAGAACTAGAACAAGAGCAGTCATAACAAATCATTTAAGCCATATTATATATTAGCGATGATCGATGCTTTTGAAAATTGAACTTTTCTGCATTTCTTTGCAGCAAATTACATAATCAAATCAAAGAAATCCAGTTACCTCTGTGCTCTGTGTTTCCAGTGTTTAAAACCTGACTGACCATTACCTTTACTGAAAATGCGGCAAGCAAAACAAAACAAAAATCTGATGGATGGGGAATATAGAAGCCGTTGTCTCGAGATGTTCTCACCATTTACAAGCTTGTGTTGGAGGTGAAATTCAGAGGAAAAAAATTATTTCTGATGTTGGTATGTGCAGAAGCTTTGCTCGGACTGAACTGTTGATCTTCCCCAAGTGAGCAGGGTCATTTCTGTACGAATCCTCCACATTACTGGCTGCCCCACTCACAGGCCTCTGTAGCCAGATGTTCTGGTATGTTTTCCTACCTATTTTTTTTCCTACCAGTAGCATGAAACTAGAGAAAACAATGTAATTTCTCACAATATTTATTACAATAACAAATGAACAGCGATAATAATGCATCCTTTTGCAAACTGTAGGGACTGCAACCCTTGGGAGTTAATATAATAAAAAAATAAACTCTAAGGCTGGCATGCATTCAGACAGCACTTAAACAAACACGTGCACTCATGCACGCGGACACTGAAAAATGTATGATACTGGTCTATTGCCAAGTTCACATAAAATAACGGCGAACGATTCAGCTTGCACATGCGCAGTTAACTTTGGTAGGACCTTTTCATGGGTAGGAAAAAAAATTCTGAACACTGGTAATGTTAAACTTGTGAAACGACCATATGCCTGTAGCGCTGCCGGCTAGGGTTAAGCAGACTCCCTAAGGGCCAGGGTGCCGGGGTGCCGGGGTCACGCATCTGGCCGGGGTACGGCTAGTGGAGCTCAAACTTGATTCTAGAGACCTAGAGAACCCTCCACATTACTGGTGGCCTGATTCAGTTGCTCCAAGCCCTCTGTTGCCAGTATTGTTAAATTTGTGCACTCTGGTTTAGCTGTTGAGCAAGTCTCAGTTTTACATCGTGGCATTATGTTAGTGTTAGAACTACGAATAATGCTAGCCATTAAAATTGTCTCAGATTCAGAACATTAGTTCGTGCCTACGAGAAAGATGGTTGTCCTGGTACTGGATCATCACTCTCTGGTTTAAAATTCTTACAGGCACTGGTTTAATCCTGTCAGTTTATGTGCCTTTCTCAGCACCTCTTTCTCACAATGATCTTTCATACGTTCTTTAGTCTGCCGTGACTATTTAGTTATAGCTAACCTTGAAAGACCCTCCCTCACACAACACTGACAAACATCCAAACCAATAATTAATAGGCAGGCATGACAGATGTACACCTGGACAAATAAAACCGTTATCTGACCACCTTAATATTTACTCCGGAGTTGTTTTTTTGCATGAACAAATGCTAATTAAGATTATTTTGGGGCCCTTTAGGTTGCCCTGGCCTACTGCCCTGTCAGCTCTTTCCGA
The DNA here is from genome assembly GCA_037974385.1 of Arnoldichthys spilopterus. Lineage (NCBI taxonomy): Eukaryota > Metazoa > Chordata > Actinopteri > Characiformes > Lepidarchidae > Arnoldichthys > Arnoldichthys spilopterus. Next base: position 13,325,981 of record JBBPDA010000009.1, on the reverse strand, counting down.
AGCCCGGCCATCCCCATCCCACTTCTCCCTGGTGGCGGGTGTGCCAACCGTATGCCCGGAGCACCCATGGCTAGCGTGGAGGGCCGTGTCTAGCTCGGGAAGGGCTCCCGCATGCGGCCGGGATGCGGCTAGTGGAGCTCATGCCTGCTTCCAGGGGTTCCTCCCTTCACCCTTAAACCCAGATGCCTTTTCCCTTACCAGCCAGACCTTATGGCTGCCCCGGCTTAGCCATGTACGTTAGCTACCATCACGCTTTGTTTACATATTGTGCCAGCGGCTGGGCTTATACCGTTTCCGCCAAGGCAATAATCCACCTGTTTTCGTCCAATCAACTAGTTCGCAAAGCACCCATCCATTCATTGCTGGCATGTGTGAGGAGATGGTGTAGATGAGCTGTTCACCGTTGAGTGGGGATGCAATAGCATCCCATTGAAATCATAAGGTTCTATATGACATTTTTTCTCAAAACTGAGTTAAGTTGTCCACATTTGTAGCTGGGCGGTCTACCTGCAGCCTCAATCAAACCACTACAGATGATTCAAAATACAGCAGCTCGAATGATCCTCAACCAGTCGAAATGCGCTGGTTCAAGTTCAAGTTCTTGATACTTGCGTACAAGATCATCAGTGGATCAGCTCCTGGCTACGTGGAAATACTGATCCAGTCCTACTCACCCACCAGACCACTCAGATCAGCGAGGGACCAGCGGTTAAAGATTTCATCCCCTCATGGAATCAAACACCACTCGAGACTCTTCTCCTTCATTCTTCCTCAGTGGTGGAACGAGCTGCCCAGTGACACTAGATCAGCTGAGTCTCTCTCCACATTCAAGAAGCGTAAAAACTGGTCCACACCCACCTCAACACATAAATCGATCACGTATGAACTTTTGGTACCTGATAACTGACTGAATGTCCCCAGATAGTAATGTTCCACTTAGTTTTATTGTAGGACTTGTCATCCATATTTATTGTAGTAGTTGCTGTCGGTAGTTATTGTAGCACTTGTCTTTAATATTTATTGTATCTCCTACCGCCTGTAGTTTGCAATTAAGAGAAATGTGTTGGACTTCCTGTGCAGCTCTAATGCTTGATTGTTTCCTCTGTCTTGGAAGTCGCCTCGGGTAAAAGTCTCAGCCAAATGAATAAAATGTAATGTAATGTAAAATGTACATATTCTTATTTTATGACAGATCATTAACATAATGTGATGATTTATGTGAAGATGTATGCAGCGTTGGACAAAACGTTGTGTATCATATGTTTGTATGGAATGCAACAACTTTGAAACTCAGTATCTCAGAACAGTTCAGAATGCAGATGGAAACCTTGTAATTCCAAGGAGATTATAGGAGTACTGTCTTTAAATTCTCTCTTGTAATGTATTACATACACACCAACACTGTACTGTCTTTCTCTTTTTAAGTGTTCAACCCCTTTAACCTCCAGTGTGTAGAGGTGCCCATTCTTTCACAAGAGGTGTGTGAGAACTCATACCCAGGCCAAATCTCAAAGAACATGCTGTGTGCAGGTTATTTGGAGGGAGGAAAAGATGCGTGCCAGGTATGTCATGTTTTGCTGTAAAACTGATTCACTGTATTACTCCTGTATCTACACATAACCACAATATATTTTATGATTAGGGCATGTCATACAACTTTCATCACATTTTTTGAATGTACATGTTCAATGTAATATGTAAAAGTAAAATATAATTTCCATTATATGTAATGCATTACATTCACATGCATAAATCAGCCTATTCAGCCTCCAGCAGCAGTATTTCAGGTTGGACTACTTTTTGAATTAGGCAATGAAATGAATGAAAGATTTATAAACATTTATAAACATCACATATCACATATCTTGCAATGGCACACAAAAGCAGTAATGTATGAACATTAACTGTTTGTTATATAAAATTATGTATGCACTTCTTGCTTATAATTATCAGCCTCCTTCCTCTCTCCCTTTCAGGGTGACTCTGGTGGTCCTCTTGTGTGCAATGGTGTACTGCAGGGTATTGTGTCATGGGGTTATGGCTGTGCTCAGCCCGATTACCCTGGTGTCTATACTAAAGTCTGCGCTTTGCTGCCTTGGATCCATGAAATCCTTAACAGTTACTAGAACTTTTGGCAAACAAAGAGAGCCCATTACCAAGCCCATTTTGAGTAGAAAAAGCACTTCTGTGATCTTACACAACACTTATCTGGACTTTCACCAACAGCAGAGAATAAAAATGAATGAAAATACATTAACTGCCCCCACTGAATGTAGAGAGTTTATTTTACAAGAACTGGAATACACTGCAATTTTTGTTTTATTTTGATAGTGACCTTCTATATGCATGCAAATAAAAATTTAATTGGATTTAATTTACAATTCTTTTCATAACTGCCAGATGTCAGTTCATATACAAATGTGTTGTGCTCCATTTTTGTGTTTTGTATATCTGTTGCTAATGTATATTTATATACTTTTTTGCCATTAGGAATTAGTAATTTATAAACAGTCTTTCAAACCTCATACCTCTTTCTTAATAATATCCTAAATTCTTACCATTGAGACATTTTTTAATAAGTAAATAAATAACATGTGCAGTCATGTTCCCCAAATACAGGCCACAACCATTCAGTTTATAATGGTAAACACATCTAATTCAAATTAAAATTTAAGAAATGCTTGTCTAAAATGTAGACTGCCATTGAATTATATCTGCTAAACACAACAACTAAAAGTCACCAACTCCAGTGTGATATGTTCAGAATGTTTAAAAACAATCGGGAAGAATAAGTCAAAAAAAGAGAGTGATATATAACAATAAATAATTCACTGCATGGTGTGCATTTATATATACATAAACAATCTAACATAACACCAGATATACTTCCCCTATCTCATTCAGGTTCAAGATCAGTTCAGCTGGCTTTGGGTAAGACTATGTAGACTGAGATGTAAGAGTGTGTATTGAATAAGGGGGTTGCAGGATGCAATTGCAAATCAACAAATACGAGTTTAATAACTTGATAACAAAAACAAGGACACAGGGCAAGACAGAAGCTCAGACTCTTCTGAGCCTACCAGGTGACAAGACTCTGGACCGCGAAAATTAACAGTTTGTCTCGCGGCTCCTTCTGGTTTGCTCGGAGCATAAGTAACCCCAGTACTCAACTCCCTGATCCACCGCACCTGTGGATTGTTAGAGTTTGGAGCTGGAACCTGGGTTACCGGCTCTGGCCACAAGGAGGAGACAATCCCCCTTTGTCTCTTAAAGGGTCTCTGTCCCTTAGACGTGCTCATATCCCTGGGGTTCAATCAGAAGGAGAAGAGACTGCTTGTTTTGCAAGCAGGCCCTCTTCCTGCACATATCCATTTAAAAAAAAAAAGACAAATCTGCTTAACCTCTAATAAAGAAGAAATGAGTAAATGTAAATGTAAATGTAACTATAAAATAAACTATTAACTCCTGGACAGATGGTTAACCGATTAAAGAATATGTTGATTAACTACTCCAGGAATGTATGAAATGAACAACAGTTAGATATATAATCATTAAAGTGATGTTAATAATGTGTTAAAATGTATAAACTGTATGTAAAATAGAATTTAATCTCCACACAATAAAGGTTCCATAAATGTTCTTGGCTTAGACATAGGATTCAAGAAATGACACCAAAGGGGTTATTCAATGACACTACAGCACTAAAAATATAATGTCTTGGCACAATAAAGTGTTTTCAAAGGTTAAGTCAACTAAAGATATTATTCCTGCAAATTCCTTAACCTACATGCTGAAAAGCAAAGAAACTTTGGGGCAAAGAGAAAATGAAACAATGTGCAAAGATGAAAGAGACTAAAGTTAAATAGCTACATAATGTTAGAGGACAAACCACAGCAGTACAATACATTTGAGATGTGCAGAAACAGATTGTTCTTTACATTCAGTCTAGTCTCAGCCTTAGACATTGTACTCATAGAACTACAGCAGCACTTATTATAATAAGCTCAAATGCGATTCAGTGTAGAACAGTAATAGAAGGTCATGGAAATCCCCTTAAACTTAAATTTTTTAGTGATGGCCAGGTTCCAATATGCATAGGATTTCTGGAAATCGTTAACACATAATGGCACACTTTGCTCTCTTAGCTGCAAGGAGGGAGGAATATGCTGGATTAAACTACCCAGCCATAAACACATGCCTGCAAATACAGAAAAGTTGTATTCATCTTGCAAGACAGACTTCTGTCTAGTACCAAAGAAAACTCTAACTTCTAACTTTAAAAGATAAAAAATGCTTTTATTGTGAAGGGAAGAAAATGAATTGTTTGGCCCTACGCTGCAAAAGTGTAAATACACGTTGCTGAATGAAAAACAACAAAACCTACAGATGCAAGTGTTGGGCGGAGTGCTGTGAGAATGGACCACAAGAGCACGCACAAGATAAGAATGCAACTCCTTTGCAAGAACAGAAAGCATGCCTCCAGTCCCACAGCACACAGGAGCCTGTGAGGAACATATGCAGGCTTTCCCTGCCACAACTTACCACACCTATGAGCCCACGAAGCCAAATGCGGGCCTCCCTTTTGCAGGCACCGCACTTGCTACCTGGAACCAAACAGAACCCCCTGCTACTAGGAAAAACGGAACATAAGGCACCAATCCCAGCAAACAGCCAAAATGAGCACCGCTCAAGGCCTGTCTGCAGGGCCGGATTTAGGAGGGTGGGGGCCCTGGGCAAATGCCTTTTCTGGGCCCTACTTACACAAAAATATTTTGAGTATACAAAATGTTGTGTTTTACACATCAAGTTTCATGGCTCTATCAAAAGCCATGAAATAATAGCAAGCCAAAAACAGACAACACTGCAATAATCTTTTAAAGCAGTAGGAAAGGCACATTACACACCATTTCAGTGCTGTGAGGCTGTTACTGAAAGTGACCAAATGACCAGATATTTGGTCACCCAGCATTTAAAGCAATAAGAGGTAGAACTGTACAAGAGCAGTCCCAACAAATCACTTAAGCTGTACTGCATATTAGCGAAGATCATTTCTCAACCACACCACTCTCAGTGTTTCCAGTGTTCAAAACCTGATTGACCATTACCTTTACTGAAAATGCAGCAAGCAAAACAAAACACAGATCTGATGCGTAGGGAATATAGAAGCTGTTGTCTTGGACGTGAAATTCAGAGAAAAAATCAATTCTGATGTTTGTATGTGCATTCAGAAGCTTTGCTCAGACTGAATTGTTGATCTTTCCCAAATGAGCAGTGTCAGATCTGTAAGAATCCTCCACATTACTGGCAGCCCAACTCAGCTGCTGCAAGGCCTCTGTAGGTGTTCTGATATTTTTTCCTACCTAATTTTTTTACTACCAGTAGCATAAAACTAGAGAAAACTTGTGAATTTCTCACAATATTTATTAGAATAAGAAATGAACAGTGATTATGATAAACATATTCATACATCCTTTTGCAAATTGTAGGTACTGCAACCCTCGTGAGTTAATACAATAAAAGAAAATAATGAATACTATTCTAAACTCCAAGGCTACCGTACATTTAGACTGCACTTAAACACCCTCATGCACTCGTGCACATGGATATTAAAAAATGTATGATAATGGTCACCATAAAATTCACATAAAATAACTCCGAACGATTTGGTGTGCACATTGGCAGTTAACTTTGGTAGGACATCTCATGGGTAGGAAAAAAAAAAAAGAACACCGGTAATGTTAAACTACAAATAATGCTAGCTGTTGAATTTGTCTCAGATTTAGAACAGGTTTGAGCCTGTGAGAAAGATTGTGGTCCAGGAACTGCATCATCACTCATTGGTATAAATCCTCACGGGCTCCGGTTTAATCCCACCTCTCGCAGCAAACATCCAAACCAATCATTAATAAGCAGACATAACAGACATACACCTTAACAAAAAGAAGGTTTTTTTTGTTTTTTTTGCATGAACAAATGCTTATTAAGATTGGAGCCCTGGGCTACAGGCCCGGTAAGCTCTTCCTAAAGCCCGGCCATGCCTGTCTGCTAAGGACACTCACAGGATAAACACCCAAGAGCCTTTACCATACCAGGGAGTTCAGTGTGGCCAAAGAAAACATGCTAGCCACACCTGTAACCAGAGACAAGGACTCCTTGCCGCCCAGTTAGACAACCATGCTTTTAAGGACTTTGGCCCAGGTGAAACACATAAGCAACACGGTCACGAAGACAGAGCTTTCAATCGTCCCCTGTGAACCCAGCTGCTAACTCATCTTCTGCCATGATCAGAAAAGTCCTTGAATCTCTTTGTTTGGCATGTCATGACATATGACTTGATGATGCAGTTATTTACTTGCTACTCACAAGGGTGATTTTTATTTGAAAAAAACAAACAAACAAAAAACACATAGCCCTGTCCAAATACCTTGGGCAATTTTTAAAAAATTTAATTTCTCTGCTGGATTCAGCATCTTACTGAGAGAGAAATTCCACTCAGTACAAATTGATGGTTTTAATGTTTTTGTTTTTTTATTTTTAGAAAAGTTTTGTAATATTAATACATTTACATCCAAAGTGACTTCCAAGACACAGGAACAATAGAGCTGCACAGGGCAACAGTGAAGTGAGTGCTACAAAGAGTCCAACAGATTTCTCGTAGTAATCAAAATACAGATGGCAAGTGCTACAATAAAAACTATAAGTGGAACATGGCTATCTGGGAGACATTCTAGTCAGTTAATAGGTAGCAATAGTTTGTACGTGATAGATAGGCTTAAGTGCTGAGGTGGGTGTGGAATAGTTGAGTCTTGAGATGCTTCTTGAATATGGAGAGAGACTCTGCAGATCTTGTGTAGCTGTAGTGTAAGTAGTGTAATAAATGTGCTTGAGACTGTATTAACCCAGTTCAAGCCTCCAGCCAATTTAGGTGTCATAAATACCATGCTAACCATCATGTGGACAGCTTAAAGCAAAAAAAGAAACAAAGCACGCAGACACAAAACACCCTGGGGCATGTTTGTGTGTCTCTTTGTGTTCTTATTTTTACAGTCCCCTTGGAACCCCTGGCATTTACATCTACAACCTTTTGGCAGTAAACTAATAATGGTCCTGTCTGTTTCAGTCACAATTCCTGTATTTCAAGCTGCACAACTTTCATGCAATATATTTTCTTATTGTGTTCTCTTGTAAAAAACAAAATCTAGAACCTAACTTTGTCATAATGCCTTAGCTTTATTGCTATATATACAAAACAAAACAAAAACAGTAACTGTTATTTAGGCCACTGCCCAACCAAATGCTTCACAATGGAACAGCAATATTTGGTGAGTTTTTTTTTGTTTGTTTGTTTTCTTTCTTCTTATTTTTGACATAAACAGACACAGTTTGGCCAAAGACAGTTTCTTATTATTTTATTTTAGAATGTTCAATTCTAAGACAAACATTGCAACCAGCTATACAATTTCATTTCTGTTTTTTGCAAACTAGAGCAGTCCCAAAATACATGTAAGTTTTTATTTAGGAAACTTAGACCTATTCTTGTAGACCTATAGTATTCTGGGATGGGAACTAATAGCTACAGTATGTACAGGCTATATTAACATGTAAATTATTTCACAAATTACACAAAACTGTATCACCATATATATAGTCATTGTCTTACATTACTCAATGGAAAATTCAATCAAACATTTCAAAGACCAGATTATTTTTCAACATGAGTTAAAGAAATTCATTCGTTCATTACATTCATTATTGTTGTGCAACCACAATATATAAATTTATAGACTGATCACATTTTCTGATAGATGAAACTAAAATCAATTGGAAAGAAAAAGAAGGGAATGAAGAAGATTAAGTGTTTCCCAGATTTCATTAGAAAAGAGTCAATTAAGAAATGTGTTATAAAGAACCAAAATTTTATGCACTTTGTTTCTTTTCCAAAAGTGATTATTGTAGTTAACATAATTGAAGACTTCACTTTATTTACATATTAAGAGAATAATGTTACCCAATAAGTTGTTTGATTTTTGTCAAATGATGTATCTGGATGTGTCCTGTTTAATGGATTTAATGTTTACTCCAATCCTGCTACCTTTAACACTTCTTTGGCATCCTCTTCCATTTGGTTTAGTCCTTTGTTTAATAGATAATATATTGTGCCAAGAGAAATTCCCCCAGCAGGTAGGGCCCCCATTATTGGTATGCTGCTCAAAACATACTCAACCTTCATTGCTATGTCAACCTTCGATGTAGAGAAAATGCTCGAATTACATCAACAGTGACTCCATTGGCAAAGCATGATTTCTTTGCTGAGTTTAACTTATCTATTGGCTTGTTTACCCTTTCTGACAGGCTCTGCAGTGACTTCTCATCAAGACCAAAGGCTTGAAAGCTTCGGGTAAAGAAAGCCATCGCAATGCCAACATCACATCCTGCTGCCAGACCTGGTATAGTAGTCATAGCAATGGCACTAGATCCAAAAGCTGTTAACCAGACCATCTTCTTCAAATACTGCTTCTTCTTCTTGAGCACTTGCACAGAACAAACAGGCAAAGATGTGATAAGGGCAAATCTCTTGTCTTCAGGAAGGTCTCCCTCCAGATGATCCATTAATGACTGAAATTCATACTTTTCTAGCTCATGAGAGGACACCAGAAACACTTTAGGATCCCCTAGCTTCTTTAAATTACACTTACAGTCTTCTTTGATTTTGGCAAGCACTTGCTGTTCATCGAACTTCTTCTTTTTCTTCTCACTGCGAATATCATTGTCAACTTTTGAGCGGACAAAGTAAAATATCTTCTTCCTTTTCTTTATTTCTTCAGCAAGCTTCAAGTCATTTTCTTTAAACCTGTCAGCTGAGAGTATTATGAAGAAATCAAATGTGTCAAATTTCACATCTTTCAGGTATTGCTTTGCCTTGAACCTTGGGCTACCAATTCCAGGCAAGTCCCAGATCTTTACATTGGGCATGCTAGGATGAGGAAACATGGTGGAAACCATAGTAGTTTCAGTCACTCCGGTTGGAGATGACTCTTCCTCTTCATCATTTAAACCTCTTATAGCATTAATGAAGGTGGACTTTCCAGCTCCAGTCATCCCAGTTATAGCTACATTTAGTGAGACATTTTCTAGAGTGTCGATATGCTCTTTCAGCTTTGTGCTGGCCTCCTCTGCTGTGGAGACATTAAGGTTCTTAATTATGTCATCAGGTTCCAAATATAAATGCTCATCTGGATCCAAATTTGTCTCGTAAGCCATGGTCAACCTACACAGAATACAAAGAAGTAAAGATGCAAACAAGAGCAGCTTCTAAAGAACTGAAACAGATAAACTCTAAATTGCACATTGCTGTTAATGCAAACGTAAGCCAATATTCAACCAATTTATTATATTATATTATATTATATTATATTATATTATATTATATTATATTATATTATATTATATTAAAATGTTCATGCACTCTTCAAATGCTTTAAGTTTTTTAAATAAACATGATTTACATGATTAAACTAGCAGATAAAGCAAATGAATCTTCTACAAGTTATCTTAAAAGCAATAAAGATAGAAACATGACTTAATATTGCAACTGTAATATGTTCTATTGGTTGATGAGACCCCTGTGTTAGTGAAACAAAATAGCTTTTTACTCAAATATTATGCACAATAGTGTTTAATGCTTACTAACTATACATACAATAAATCACATAATAATACCAAAATAATAGTAATTATTTCTAAAATAATACTTTGCAAGATTAAATTAAAAAGATTTACCTGCAGAGTAAAGTCACAATACCTTCAAATAAGTGACTTTGGTGACAGTGAAGTGTGGCTTGCCACATGCCTGAAATAAATACGAGGGATGTCTTGGGTGTTGTCTTACTGCCACTGCTCAGACAAAAACACTACTTGGCAAACAGAAACTAAGCTACTCAGACGTCATTTGCACATTTGAGCAAGTGATCAAATATATGATTATGGCAGGTGATCAAATATAGGATTATAAAAAATAGAAATGTGGAGTCAGTAATACAGCATGTAGCCACTTTCCCTATTACAGTATGGTTTGCAGGTTTTAGAAGAAAAATCAGCAAAACAGAGTGATTAAGACCATCAAAGATTACTGGTCATCCTTTGCCATTACTATCTGCAAATTACAAGAACTGCATTTAGCAAATGCTTTGAATATCAACATCTTATTCCAGAGGTCTTACGCTCAAAAAGGTTATGCTCAAAGCAGAACCTGTCAGGATGGTCATTAAATTTTTAAACAGAAATGTAATACCACCAATGAATGTGTGTGTGTGTGTGTGTGTGTGTGTGTGTGTGTGTGTGTGTGTGTGTGTGTGTGTGTGTGATGCATGTTCCTGTACTTGCAATATCACGGAAGGATGTATACTTCTCTTCTTGTCTAAATCCACATTTTGCACTTAAAACTTTTCTTCCAACAGAAAATGAGAAAGTAATTCTGAAGAAGGACTGAGGGATCACAAACAAAACAAAACAAAACAAAAAAGAACAATTCTTTAAATGATTCAGCTTGATGTTGACTACAGGTGTTCTTCATGAAGTCATGCATTAAGTTTCAGTCTCTCAGAAATGTAAAGCATGAGCATAAACCTGTTACCTGGTGACATGCTGTGTATTTCCAACGTAAAGGCTTTTAGTGTATGCATACAGAGGGTTATTTATGTGTCCATTTATATATTTAAATTAGTTTTTTTTCATAGCTAACATGGCATTTATTAACAGATTTTTTTACTTAAAAGTTTCAATGTATGAATCTGCTGTAAATATATGCGGTAGGCTGAACGCACTGTTGACTGAGCTTTGTTTGTCAGCAACAGTGCGGAGACAAACGGAGCTCGGAGGCAGAGGTGTTCAGTGCGTCAGTGGCAGAGTACTGCGACTTTCATCGACTACGTCCACACGTGAATCTCTGTCATAGTGTATCTGAGTCTGTCTTGGGATTCACTGTACTTCTGTGACTGGTTTCAGCATTTCGGGATGTTTAACTTATTTAAACAGAAGACGCACTTTGTACTGGTGAAGATTTCGCTCTACTTTCACTTTCGCTTTCCAGTAACTGAGCTGCTGATATGGACGACGAGTGAGTAAACTATTGTATTTAAAGTCTTTAAAAGTCTCTATAAAAGTATTTTTGTTGCCCCATCAAGTATTAAATTACCGTTTAAACCCTATCAATCATCCTGAAATGGAGTAAACCTAACAGCTCACATTTAGCAAGGATGTGGGGTGTTAACCTTTAAAATCAGATTATACCAGTCATCTGTCCTCTTTTTGTCCTATATTAGATTCACTCTGCCACAAAAGATGCCAGAAGAACACATCAGAAACATAACAGAGACATTGCAGTCTACAAAGCCAGAAAGTATCCCTCATCAGTTTATGACTCTCCTAGATGTGTTCATTCAGTTTAAGATGGATGTAGCTGTCACTGGAGATTCCGGTTCAGGAAAATCTTCTCTTATTAATGCGCTGCTCAGACTGGACCATGATGATAATCAGGCTGCACCAACAGGAGTTGTGGAAACCACAATGAAACCTACAGTGTATCAATATCCAAATAACCACTATGTAAGGCTATGGGACCTTCCAGGGATGGGTACGCCCTCTTTTGCGGCAAAGAGTTATGTGGACACAGTGAACTTTGACCTGTATGACATGTTCATCATAGTGACATCTGAGAGATTCAGAGAAAATAACATGCTTCTGATTGATGAAATCCAAAAACAGGCTAAGCCTTTTTATGTTGTCAGAACAAAAGTAGACAATGACTTGCTTTCACAGAGTAAAAAACACAACTTCACTGAAGTCAGTGCCTTGAGTCTGATGAGAGATGATACTCTAAAATATCTACAGGAGAAAAACTTAAATCCTCATGTATTCTTAGTGTCCAGCCATGACACACAGAACTACGACATGCAGAATCTTAGGGACACCCTTGAGAATGAGGCTGCAGAGCTCAGAAGAGAGGTTTTTACCATTTTCATGGCCAGTTTATCCACTGCAGCTAGGAGGAAAGCAACGTGAGTATTCTCTAATCATGTTCAATGTGTTTAGCATCCTATTTAAGAAGAAGTTATGTAAGGGGAGACACTGCAGGCAGAAATTATGATTTTTGTTTGCACCATTTGCAGATTTTGGGAGAAACTGCTCCTATATTATGTCGTATATATAAGTCTAAATGCTTTGACATTTGACAACTAAAACCCTTTTCAATACTGTGATGGTATCTGACACTGACTTATGGTGAAGAGAAGACCCTCTGGACTGTTGCTACTTAACAGAGGCACAGATACTCTAGTTTTGCTAACTTAATATGCCAGTCATGGGTTGAGTTCATTAGCTTAAATACAGCACCAATTTAGTTAACCTTTACTTTGCCTCGTTGTTTTTCTTTTTTTTACCATCTAGCTAAAATACATTGCTTTTCTTTATGAAAGAGAAAACTTCTTGTAAATGTTGACTGCCAGTGTAGAGTAATGCCGTGTCATGCAAAATCTTGTACGAGTTGTTGCTGCAGCTCTGAGGCCCCTCCTTAAAGGCAGATTTTCTCCACATTCTGAACAAAACAAAATAATCCTTAAAATCTTAAAAAAAATTTTTTTCATACCTCTATTTTGAAGGTTTGAAGATTTATTAATAGAATAACAGAACTAATGTTTTCTTTATAAATTAATAATAATTGCATTATGCATTATGGCAGTTTTAATAGTCTGTTCTGTAAAATGTCTTTACAATGAAATGTTTTAATTCTAGCATCATCCAAAGGCTAAATTATATATTTTTTAAAAACACACAAATTAATTTAGTTAAATAATACCTGTTGTGCCTCAGTATAATAAATAACTGAAGTAGAAAAAAAGCTTTTATTCATCTTTCTCTCCCCCTCTGTTTCTTTTATAGGGCCATTAAGTGTCATGCTTTGCAAAGTGGGAAACTGAAAGAAATGGAATTTCAGAAGCTACAGACAATCTGCCAACATTTTACTGATGGAACCCAGAAAGTCAGAGCTGCACTACAGGCCATAGACCACTTCCAGCTTGATGTGGCTGTCTTAGGCGAGACAGGATCAGGGGCAACCTCTTTGATAAATGCCCTAATAGGGCAAGAAAGTGGCACCAGTGGCTCAGCATATGCTATGATGCCAGCAATGACTCCCCAGTACCCAAAAATCCGTTTCTGGGATGGATCAGGAATAGAGAACATCATGGATAAGTCGTCAGGGGTAATTAAAGAAATTCTGGATCATTTTGATTTCTACATCATTATAGTGTCAGACTGGCAGAGGTCTTGTCACACAGAGCTTGCAAGAACTGTAAGACAGTTAAAAAAACATTACCACTTTGTCCAGACAAAGATTGATCACCATTTGCAGGAACAAGAAAGTTTATGCTGTTCTAAAACTGAAATTCTGGATGGGCTTCGAGCACAGTGTGCCAAAGAGCTTCAGCAGGCTAAAGCTGCCCAGTCACAACTGTTCTTAATTAACAGTTTGGACACAAATGCTTTTGACTTTTTTAGTCTGGAAAGTATATTAAAAAGTGACCTGGATACAATAAGGACAAGTGCTTTTGCGCATTATGTTGCTAAAATTGTCAGACAGAAACAAAAACCCCACACTTGTCAGATACTGTAGTGGGTTTTTTGCATTTTGAGAATGCAATATATATTTAAAGAATTTATTTTCATTTGTATAACCACTATAACCACTATTGTGTTTTTTTTTCTGTATAAGATGTTCAGCTGTTCTCTATTTTGACACAGTACAACATTTAATTGAAAGACAAATTTTCTAAAGGCAATCATCATTTACATCATGATAAATCTAAATAAAAAACACAATGTAATATAAGCTATGTTTAAATGTGCTGCTTTTAATTTTGTCATTAATAGCATTAATGTCTCACACATTTCTGATTAGTTAACAAAGTGCACAAGAGACATGAACACAGGTACACAGTGAAATGAAATAATGCTCCTCTAGAACGATAGTGCAACACAAAACATGACAAGACTACACACAGGACTACACAGAGTGCAAAAAAGAGAACATAAGACAAGTGAACAATACAAAAGTACAGGACAGTTTTAGAAAAAGCAGTAACAATACTAGTGTCATTGAATACAGTTTTTTGTCTCATATAGCATTTTTGCAGCAGAGTAACTAAATGTGCAAAAATGTAAAGATTGGGTAAAGAAAAACAAAAATATTTTGAAAATGGCTGAAGCTGAAAAACCAGGAGGACTGTGCAACAGTCTGTGCCCAGCAAAGTAAATTGCCATTTTCATAAAGATTTATTTTACTGTAGCAGAAAGCACTAAATAGTGTGACTAAAACATTTTTGTTCTCAAGTAAATTATTGACGGGTGTGTACATTCTTTGGTATTTTGAATGCATAATACTTTACTGTACTATATTATAACACTAGATCATTAAAACCATATGTTTTCTTTAAAATTATGTGGACAGATGTGTGTTACATGTACCACCTAACTAAACATTACTTCAGACTGAATTCTCCCTTTAATGGCAGCAGTGTTATTACCTAACACCAGTGACATTGTTCAGGCATGGTTTGTACAACACAACAATTAATTCAAGGTGATGACTTGGCCTTCAGATTCCTTATATCTCAATTCAATTGAGCAACTGTGGGATGGACAAGCTAGTCTGATCTATTGGAGGCCCCACCTCGCAGCATCTTCAGAGGTATTGTGGGGTCCATGCCTTAAGTGAGTACTACCCAGTATTAGGCAGGGTTTTTTTTTTAATTATGACTGATGTAATATTGTATATTGCATATAATAATACGGCAGGATCTGTATAGATTTGTGATAGTTCACACACACATATTGTTCAGTTCTGATACATGCTGGATGTACCTGCAGTTACTGGCGTTTTTTAGTTTAGTTGTTTTACGTAAGTAACAACGCATTTACTTGAGTGTGGTTTTATGTTTCTCTACAACCCCCTGGCTCATTAACAGAGTAATAGGCTGCCGCTAGTAGCGACGACCTAAGTAACGAAGGCAGAAACCCTAAATCCCTAAACCCCGCCTCTGCCTGTCCTCCACTGAGGGTCACTGCAAAAGGTTTTAGCGGTGTGTGCGCTGTTCTCTGTTCTTTTCCGGCCGGCGCTCTCTGCTGTGTGCTGCTGCTCTGCTCTTCCAACGTTGGCGGTTGCGTCAGACTGCTAGGCCCCTGTTTACGCCTTTGTTGCTGGCAGACCTTTAGGCTTTAAGCTAAGCCAATACTCCACCAAACATACGGCATCGAGCGCCGGTATCTTTCGTCTATCACAGTTAACATCCTAATATCGCATGTCCTCTATCCAGAACCTCCAGTCTTTTGGTAAGTTTTTCATTACACCGATTTGTTCGCGTAATCAGAGTTGCTACATTTACCGCAGGATAGAAAGAGCGGCGGTGGCTCGGTAGCTAGCTAGCTGGCTAAGGTAGTCAACAACACCTCGACTAGCTCGCATCGAGGTGTGCGAGCTAGTTCATTAATCGGAAAACTTGAATGTCGTACTGTAATATCACCGGTTTCGGGTACTGGCAACAATGGTGGCCTCTCAAGTGATTCACCAGCAGGCTAGCTACTGCTGTATGGGCGGAGGGTGGTGGTCAACATCGCAGTTAGCTTAGAGCTACCAAAAGACTTCTGCTTGCTGTAGGCCTGTCCTGTGGGTGTTTTTCGGAGTTTGGGCTTTAAAAAGACCGAGATCACTATCACCAATAAGCTCAGTGGTTAGTTGATCAAAAAGCAAACTTGTTTATAGCAGTTCAAAACCAGCCTGCTAAGTGCAAACGTTAGCGAACTGCAGCTAACTACGCTAGTTTTGTTCTGCTGTTTGCAGCAGCACTTGGATGATACACGACGACTGGTATACAAAGCCACCTTCTTTCATCGCATTTTACTGATTTTGATGTTTTAACGTTATTTTAGAAGGATTAATATTGTAATAGATAAATATCAAGCTTTGTGTATGAGAGAGACACTAAATTGTTATACTGGTGCAAGTAAAGCTTTTAAGGGTAAAAGCAGTAGTTTTATGATCTTGTACAAAAATGTTTTTAAGCATTTCATCTTTTCATGTTGTGTGACCGCATTGAACAGATTGACAAGTGTTACCTGTGCTATTTACTAGATTGCATTTTACTATTAATTGATCTGTGTCTCTTGCCATATTTTTTTCCAGATCCCTTTGCTGATGCAACTAAGGGTGACAACTTGCTCCCGGCTGGGACTGAGGATAAGATCCACATAAGGATTCAACAACGAAACGGGCGCAAGACGCTTACTACAGTGCAAGGCATTGCGGATGATTATGATAAGAAAAAGCTTGTGAAAGCATTCAAAAAGGTAGTTTTGTTGTAGTTGGTGATTTAATTTATTACTAAATAAAATTACAAATGGCTGGTCACACTTGTTTATTTGTCTTAAATTTTTTTTATACTTATGATGCTGTTGATTTGACAGAAATTTGCCTGCAATGGTACTGTGATTGAGCACCCGGAGTACGGGGAAGTTATCCAGTTGCAAGGAGACCAAAGAAAAAACATTTGCCAGTTTCTCCTTGAGGTAAATTGCTTTCTTGCCCTAAATTGTTTACACACAAGTTTCTGAATCCTGCTCCTGGTGACTCAACACTGCATACTTTGACTGTTGTCTACCCCAATCCACCTAATACAGCTCATAAAGGTTTCCATTAGATAAGCTGTATCATGTATATAAGGAATGTTTGTGTTGCAAATCACTTGGAGCAGCATTAAGAAACACTGGGTTGTAGTGTTTGCTGTAATTTGAAGTGCTAACCTTTCCTCCCTCCTCCACAGATAAACATTGTAAAGGAGGAACAGCTGAAGGTCCACGGCTTTTAAAATGATGGACTTGCCAGAGGATCAAGACTACAGCAGTTTTTAGGACACCACGTTTGATTAGGGCTCTAAAGTTTTCTGACCATATGATCACATAGCTGTCAAAATATTGACTGTATGAACGTTTTTATAGGTATTCCAAGTTAAGATATTTTGATAAGTGTATGACTGCTTCCAATCAGGGACTGACTTAGGTATATGTTGTTGACTGTAATTAATACATTATGATGGATGTGCTCAGCTAAGTATTTCTATCCAAGACATAATAAACCATATGATTTTGGCACATTTTTTTTCTACCAGCTGTTTCAGTTTCTTTTTGGTTATTTATTAAAAATTTGGGATGTTATGAAATTCAAATTATATTCAGGTTTGTGTTAGACAGCAGAGTAAGGATTTAAGTGCATTACTTCAAGAAAAGAAAATGTATAGGATAAGTTTCTCATCTAGCCATAACACTAATGCAGGTAGTTTTTCCCCCAAAGTGAAGTTGGCAAAATTATTTGATATTGAGATTTGGTCTGCTCTAGCCTGGCATGAATTAGTTTTTGCCTTATTGTTCTCCATATACAAAATTGTCATTTTCTGTTTTTTCTCTATTGGTTCCTCTCTTGAGTGACTGATTTTTGCCTGGTTTTGCAACCTTCAATGTATATTTATATTGCTAAACTAATGGCTGGAGAGATTTTCAGATAAGTGTGACTGCAAATGGAATCCCTGTATTAAACTGGGTGATGGAAGGGGTTCAGGATTTAAAAATCAATAAACTTTTAACCTCTTAGATTTTTCTATATTTGCATAATTGTTTAAATAATTCAGAGAGATTTTATATATAATGGTGCATTGTAGAGAACCCTTAGGACTCACCAGAATTTACAATGTTTAATACAAATGTAATGGTTTTATGTCAAAAGCAGCCACTCATTAACCTATTTGTCATTTTATATGTATAAAAAGTGGTAAATCTGGTATAACATTTAGCCTTACAAAATCTTGCATGTACCCTGCTGCCCTGAATTGCTGAAATCATTTTAGTTAACAGTTAAATGCTACATATGTCTGGCTCTTGTAAGCTGTGGTGTAAACAAAAAGTACAATTTACATTTAGCTATTCAGTTATGCAGGATCTTAAAAATTCCCCTTTAATGCCCTACTTCACCACACCGTAATAAAACTCTGTGATCTGTCAAAGCATTGATTCATGACCATATAATGATTGCTTTTCTTCTCTTCCTGCTTCTGCTGGTGTTTTCCACTGTTCCAGACCTCATAATCCTTTTAGTGCAGGCCTTGCCCTGTGTGACCTGTCCTGCTTAAAAGAACCAAATGCAATCCTCTTTAAACGCCATGGTATAAGATGGAGAAATCATTGCATGAGGTCAACTTAATGACCAAGACTACAGTAACAATAACTTTGTCTTTGATGGGCATACAGTATAAAGGCTTGGGGAATCAAAAGTAGCACAATGTCAGTGCTTGTGAGGTGTTTACTCTTAAATGATGTACATTTTTCTACAAGAGCAAACCTACCAGTAATTTAAGAAATGTGATCAAATGATTCATCAGCCTTAATCTGTACTTTAATGTTCTGCTGCATGGTTTGGTGGGCTCTTCTAGAAGGGATGAGAAATAGTATTCGGTATAGCCTGCTTTCATAACACCACTTAGTTAGACATGTAGGAAGAATTTGTACATGCAGAGCTAATGCAGGAGTTTGCAATAAGGCACAAAATACGAAAGTGACTATTTGTCATTGTGAACACATTTAAGCACCAGAATGAAATGTGACCTCTGCATTTAACCCATCACACATGCACATATACAGAAATTTATTTGATCCTGGTATGATAACTGAGAAGTGGATTTCAACAGTCCACAGTGTGGTTTTCTGAGTTTTGGGCATCAGCAATTTGGTGGGCCTGTGTCTGTGTAAGACATGAGGAACAGACGGCGGAGGTAGTCCTGCCTCAGGCTATCCACCGGCCTCTCTGTGCCACTCAATTAATTTCTGCAAGAGGATGCAGGAAAAATGCACAAAGTTAATGATGGATGTTTAGTCACCAGCAATTTTTATCTTTTATATCTTTGTTTTCTCTGCACTTTGATGGCCACACTGTTGAGTGGCTGAACGCTGAAGAATGGTGCTCTCAAATTGCTGAGAGAGAGATTTGTAATCCGGTAATAACTTATTTTGCTGAGAGCTTTATGATATCTCTAATTACCTATGGAAACATACAGAATGGCCCAGCATATGCATGGATTTAACTAGATAAGTTGATATACTGTGTCTCGGAATTATTCAATGTTGGCTTTGGCAATCAGCAGACTTTGTTGTTTTGTGCAATTTTAGCCAGAGGCCAGTCAGCTGTTATTGTTTTTGTCTTAATTGCTATCTACCCACTCCCACCCCTCAGATTTTATTTAGCCTGCCTTTCTATACCTGGGCTAACATTTGAGCTTTTGATGGTACATTAATGGCTATGCTCCTTAACAGAAGAGGTCAATAACTTCAATCTTTTGTTTCCTAAATAGAAACTGTGATGTTACATCTGGCCAGGAGGAGGAGCTGCATATCCATTTTAACCAGTCAGCAGTCTTTACTAAAGCAAAAAAGAAATAAAAATATGTGGTGGGAACAAAGACAGGAAACATTGTTAATAAAGCGATAAAAACTATTACCACTGGCTTTTTATAGCAAAATGCGTTTTTCTACAGAAAATAAATTGTATGTAGAGTGTGTCACCAGTATAGTAACAAAGATCTGTGGAGAAAACTAGTTCAAAAGGGGATCTGTCTGTTAAAATACTGTGATATATTTGTTCCTGTCTGTAAGATAGGTGCATGATAAAGATATATAGACCAGTATAAAATAATGGTGGACTAATGCCTTTGACACTAGGCGTTTTGGTAATTATCTCAAAGTGTTAAAGGTAAAGTGGCATCTAGAGGGGCCTTGCAGTGATGTATCATAGAGATACATATACACATAATGTAAGTAAACTGGTTAAGCAGACATGAGCTCTGATTCTGAAGTGCACTTAATTAAAAAATGTCTGTACTCTGAAGAGAATCAAGCAGCTTTCTTTCCCCCTTGAGGCTTATGTGTTGTTGGACGCCCACATTTTGAAAGAATAATGTTGCATTTATTAATTACTGCACTTATCCACTGCAGGTGTGGACTTAATTGAGATTCACACATCTGGAGTTTTTGCCGGTGTGACCTTTTGAGCAGCACAGCTTGCTGTGTACTGATTTTTTTTTCTGTCACACCTTCACAACCAGCTTTATTAACACTGTATGTCAGACAGTTCTCACTCTCCATCTTTATCTCCTGTATCTGCTGATGTCTCTGTAGCATATATCACAGATAAAAGGCATAAAGGAGTGTAAAGACCTATGAAGATTTACATTTAACAGTGTATATTGCCTTGGGCACTACAACCTGCTTGTACTTATGTAACCAGATTATACTTGACTGAAATACAATCAGGAACATTTATGGACTCCCTTGATAAATACAAAGTTGTAATAAAACGAAATACATATATAGTGGCACATATTTTCTTCTTTTTGTTTTTTTTTTGTTATATGGTATATGGTATTATACACTAACAAGCAATGTGTAGTAACTACATAAAGAGTTTGTACATTTGAAAACCTACCCCTTGGCAGGGGCAATGGTAACAAGATGAATAATATTAATTACTTAATCTGTCTGGTTTTAATGTTATGGCTGATCAGTGTATACCAGAAGACGATCATACCTACTTTAAAATGTGTATCTTTGATGCCCTGTGGCATCTTTACTACCAGGGTTTCTCTGGTTCTAATGAAGATCAATGGCATTTGTGATTGGTGCCAAGAAGCTGTGTCTTGGCTTAATATTGATTTTGCCAGCATTTCAGAAAGAAACTATTAAAGTCATAATGATTCAGTGAATGGAAAAAAAACAAGAACCTTAATGTCTCAAGAACATAGAACAATGTTCTGTGTGGGGGACTAGTTTGAGGTCTTTCAAAGGAGTTTGAAAATGTAGATTAGACATTTTGACCTACTCTTTTAGATTGGTAGTCTAATATTAATAAGTTGCTTGTTCATAATTAAATTTAGGTTAAAAAATATCAAATGGATGTTTTTGTTTTTTGTGCAACAGAAGTTGCCATGAGATGTTGCTTTTTTTTCTAAAGAATTGGTTATTGAAGTTTCAGCAATGGCTGATATTTATCCATTTATCTGTTTATAAACTTATCCATTTATCCATACTATTTGTTTTTACCCTGTGTTTTACTCTCAAAAAACACCTCCCTGCTTAAGAAGATGTCTTAATTGATCAAAAAAGGGTGAATAAGCATACATGTATTATATACACATATCCAGTTGACACAATGATTCATTCATATGCTGAACCCAGACTTATGTAAATATGGGATATTACACAGATATATAAAATTGTGCACTGGATAATATTTAGTCCAACTACAACATACAGGTTATAGGTCATGTTACAGTGTTAACAGTGTTAACAAGAGTTTTAAAATACAGTTGAATTTCATGTCACATAAAGGTTTTTATTTAAAATAAGCACTTAGGGAAGCTAAGTACACAAATTCTCGTTTTGACTGAGAGTTTTCAGTTTCATTTCTTTACATTTGGCTTAGTATCAAAATTTTGCTGTCTGTATGAATTAATTTTCCCGTCATTACTTTTGCATCCACCAGATGGCAACATGTAATTGATAACAGGGAAAAGCTTACCTTGACAATTTATAATTTTTTGATAGGTTACATCAAGTACTTAATATTTCTCTTTATAGACATGTGGCTGAACACAGAAATGTTAAAATCATTTCTGCACTTTTCTGAGTATTCTTTGTTTGCCAAGCAAGGTAGACCCTTATGAAAGTGTAATCAATGCTGGCATAACATATGGTGTAGGCTTATACCCTATTCCATGGAGACAAATGCCTCTTCCCCTTCTTCAGACTCATCTTAAAAAAACAGCAGCCCAACTGAAGGTGACATGCTTCCAGTAATGGAGGACTAGTCTTAGTTCACCATTTTCATTTGCCGTGTAAAATGACAACTTCTCCTGGCTTGTTTGTCTGGTTGAAAAAAAAATGCTAAAGAGCAACCCAGCAGTACCTGGTGCAGAGACAGAATGGAGCAGTGGGTTAGTGGTGTTTCCTAGGGAACTGTGTGTAGGCACACAGCCTCCACTGCTAATAGCCCTAAAATATCCCAATTAAAAGTGGAGACGGGGGACTATGTGTTTTCATTGGCCCATGCTCAGAGTGTTGGCCGCTGCCAGCGAAAGGCAGGGTCTGGTGCTGTTGCAATATGTTCCTTTGAGCGTTCCGTTTTTAGAGATGAGAGGTGGAAAAAAAGGATCCTGCGAGTGTCTTTGTACCATATGCATGTAATAGTTGACACACAGCCATCTACTACAGTTTTTTTCTCTTTTCTGTTTTTTTTTTTTAATACTGCATCTTGTACATATATCGGGTTAATTGGTAAGACACAGCAAACTTGTTTGTAATTATGTCTCACATTTTTCATTCCGGTCCCTCAAGAGCGTTGCGGACATTGTGGGCACACTGGGCATTTTGTTAAATGATTAGTGCTACCCATCCTGTGCTGGTGGATAACTACACTGAATAGACTGTAGAATAGCCCACTTTGACATAAGCATTTATTTCTGATATATCAATTAAATCAGTGACATAGCAGAATGTTTTAGTAAATCTGTATTTGTATTCAGTGTTTAAAAGCATTCAAAGACATATATAAAATGCACGATATATGTATATGTGTGTGTGTGTGTGTGTGTGTGTGTGTGAATGTGTGTGTGTAAATGCATTTTCCAACAGAAACTGTAATCATTTGTCATGTGAATATGAGATCAGAAAGGGGGATAAATAATTCAGACGTGTTTTATAATGCCGGTTGTTACAATCCTTTTTTGCTGTCATGGCTATCATGGTCTGCTTTTATGGTCCATAAAAGAACCATTCCTGGTTCCTTACAGAACCTTTAAATGTCGAATTCTTTAAAGAAATATGTCTGAAACAGCATGTGTGAAGAACATTTTTGTAGAACCAGAAGACTTTTATTTTTTAGGTATGTGTGTAATAAAAAAATGGAACAAGATGACTTATTATATTAGACACTGTCAGTTTTCTTGACATTCGCACTAAAAACATCCGTGTTTGAAATGCTCCATACATGACAGCATGCTGAATTTGGCTTGTTTGCAGCAGTCTATGTATCCAGTGTGTTACAGCGTGCATGAGGAGGCAGTGGAAGCCCCCCTGCTGAGCAGCTCCACTGCACTGACAGGTGCTTTACAGAGACTGGGAGTGATTTACAGCCATGCGCTCCCACTCTGCCAGACACACAGCAGACCAATGAGGCCCATGTGAGTCCTGCATCATCCACCTGCCCTGAAGCCTGGACAGTATCATGGCCAATGCGGCTTGCTAGTACATGCCTGCATGCATGCTATATCAGTTCATTATCCACTTTCAAACATTTTTACCAACTTTTTGTTCCATCATTTGAATAATGAGATCTATTTGTCCTTAGCTACAAAGTATATGTATTGACCTTGACTTCAAATTGATACTATTATGAGTACAGCATATTGCAGCTGTCAGAAACAAAGCCTTGTGTCTCCAAAATGGTATCTTTTGAAGTGAAAGAAATAATGTTCTTAACATTTAGTGCACACTAATGCAATTTATTTTGAATCATTTCCATTGGTTCATTCACCATAATATGATCACACAACATAGAAGCAGCCTTTTAAAACTGTGTAAATAATATATATTTTTAATATACATATTTTTAAATTGTTAGGATAATGATTTTAAAATGGAGTTATGAGGATTTTTGACACTGATGGTATGGTGTATTTAGGACAAGTGCAACAGAAACACATGATAATTAGAGTGTCAGTCACATTTTGCCATGTGTTGTATCTTTGCTATCCAGAACCTTAGTATCCTCAGTACTTACATTGAGACAACAGAAATGCTTCAAAATAATTTATTTTCAAATTTCTTTTATTTGACTAATGTTAGAAATAATTAATGTTTTTGCCTTCTCCTGTGCAGTCATCATTTTGGACACACTTTTTGGAACAGCAACTATATATTTTTAGTTATTAGTTAATGTTATACTGTAGATAAATGCAAAGCAAGTTTATTTATATAGCACGTTGTCATACATACATAAAAAACAATGTTTAGTACATGTTGCACCTATTTGTGAGTGCTGAGATGGTGCCAGACATATGCAATGCAACCCGAGTGTGAAATGGCAGTTATCTAAACATGAACATGCCTAATAATGTGACTAGAGTCTGTAAACATGTAAGAATATTTTGTTTTTACCTTCTTTTCTGCTAGAGGTGTTACATACAATTTCTGTGACACAGCTAGCATTTAACTATACCAGTGCTCCCTTTCTGAAACACAACACAGTGTTCAGTGCAACACCACTTTCTGTGGCAGTTAGGCTTTAGTTAGGTATTTCTGCACAAACCCCCTGAAAAAAACCCAAAGCAATTACATGATGTATCTTAATATAGCTGTACAAGCGTGTAGGCTCTACTGCTCAGTGCCTCAATCACACTGATAAAAATAGTATGGTTAGTGCTATGAAAAAGCTTTAGACTACAAATCATTTTATTCTTGTAACACATATTATGCTATAAAAATCGTATAAAGGCAGATGTTAATTAGATAGCGGAGACCAGGAGAACTAGTGTGTTTTGGTGAACCACATAGTTTAAAAGGCGAAACCCTATGTAACCACTATCTGACTTGAGCAGGCCTCAAGCAGCTCAAGTGGTTCAGTGGCCAAACACTGAAGTCTGAACATGCAGTCAGGGACTGACTTCTTTGTTCAGTGTTTGGTGCACACAACCATTCTATCTGCAGCTTGTTTCCTGATAACATGACATCATGACAATAGTTTCATGATTATTACAATATGGTAGAATTCATACCTCTGTCCTGGAAGTCGCTTTGGATAAAAGCGTCAGTCAAATGAATAAGATGTGAATGTAAAAACCATTTTGAGCACAGGTTTGTGAAAGTTTTTGCCCCCTTTTTTGATCCAAGCATGCAGGATTCTGTTGATGGAGCCAGTATGACAGTGTTAGACAGCAGGTTTCAGGGCCACTGGGGCAGAACACTGAAGAGAAGGAAAGAACAGTTCCTCTGACAACTGCACTCTCAGACTCGGTAAGATACAGTAAGTAGTAAAGGACTGGAAGTCTCCACTCCCAACAGATGGCGCTATAACTCTGATTCACTAAGTCACTTGTGTGTTTCAAAGGTCCTGTTAAAGGTAAAAAAAGCACAAATAATGTAATAAAAAACAGCAATAAGAGAAAATGTTCGAGGAACAGGGCAGTAAGGCCATGGTATATAAAACGAAAGATACATGTAAAGTGTACCATACTTTTTCAGTCTTTCTCTCTTAATCATATCTTAACGTTGTAGTGGGCTTCTGATTTCTGCTTCAGTGCCTATCTGCCCTGAGGTCTTTTCTATTAAAAATGAGAATCTGCAAGAAGTTTTAATCAAACATCTTAGAATAAAATCTGACCAACTTTCCAGAATATGTAAGGCACAGGTTTAATACTGTTGTGTTAGTGTTTTATCTTTCCCTGTAGGGAAATCTATAAACTGTATCAGACAGTATACTGTAATAAAATATGTAGGTATTGTATTGTGTTCTATTCATCATGCCTTTAAACATTCTTAAGAAAATCATCCCATACTACCACCACAGGCTCTTCCTCCTGTTCCTCCTCTTTATATGTATAGTCAGATGATCAACTATACGTGTGTTGTAAAATCAAACTGCCCATTTGCACATACAGATGATCTGAAGCATGTTTAAAAACATAATGCACTCAGTTTTCTTATTTTGAATGTGTACACCCTTTTCAACATGGCTAAAATGATTACATTAAGGACATGATTATTGTGTAAATTTGGTGAACCGCAAGATGATACATTGTTAATGTAATATATTTTATTAATGTGGAAATTATGTGTACATATTAATTAAAAACATTTAGTACATTGCTTTAGGAAAGGTCAGCAAAATATATCTTCAGATCTTTTTCGGAGCTTTTGAAGGAGCGAGTGCAGTATGCATAGAGAGACAGAATTTTCCAGGAGCAGCTAAGAAAGCGTACTGTGCTGTAGAGGTATGTCTGATAAAATGAGGGAACATGTCATATAGGAAACCACAATCTGTTTACATAAGTGTTTCTCTGATATTCTGTTTGTTTTTTAATTACATGTTAAAAACAAAAAAATGTAATCTTTCTCTATTGTTTGGATAGTTCTGATTAATAATTGAGGCAGCAGACTGTTTAAAGAATGTAACCTTCTGAATGGCAGTGGTAGTTCTTAAGAATTTTCCATTTGCTCTCTTTCAGTTTTTGAACATCTTCCTCATAGTTTAAATCTGACTGTCATTTTACATAGCTGTTTTATTTGTTTTATCTTTACCTTTAGGGCATCGTTTCACTTTTGTCCTGCAGTATGAGAAAGTGATTTGTCTCATTCTGTTAAGCTTTCATGGTTTTCCAGCAGCACCTATGATTCCCTGAAATGTTTTTTATTTAGAATGGAATGCAATGACCAACATTGAAAACCAGGAATGTAATTTCATAAATGACAACTGAGCACAACTCTTCATGTTTGTGAGAAATAAACTATGATGTAATTTAGGAGGGCACAGAATTTTACTTTCCAAGTTTTCCAAATTCTGAAATCACTGAAGATCCACCACAGATCCAGTATAGTAGCCTATACAATTAAACTCACCATATACTAAGTACTACATTTGCTCATGCAATACTGATTAAATGTCTGTGAAATATGTATAATATGCAAAAATAGAAGCCAACTGGATTCAAATTTTTATTGGTGACCAAGTCAGCATTTTTATAGGGCTTTATATTGAGTTAAATTCCTGTTTTACGTAATGACAATTTTCTGATACTACAAAAGCAGTAATTATGCTGTTATTTTTTCCTCAGCCTGACTGTCTTTGGAGAGATATCAGCAGTTTCTTATCCCTCTCATTTTACCCCTCATTGCTCGTTGGCAGTTCAACATAGTCACATTTCACACACTGAGAGTTACCAGTGTCCTAGTTAATTTGATATCAGAATTGTTAATAAATTATATCCAGGTCAAAGTGCATTTTTTCAGTGAAATAGCTTTTGGGGAGCCTGCAGAAATCAGTTACTTGACCCAAAACCATAACTTACTTCCCAGTGAGACCACACAGGTGTACTTGTATTCACCCTCCCTGCATTGGATGTCATTGATGATTTGCTGGATTGCCTTCTTTCAAATTGGATCTATTGAAGATTGTGGGTTACTGCAATCAAATTCATGATCACTAAGCTGCTTTGTGGCTGGTAATGTTCTCTGGCAACTTTCATCTGATTTTTTTCTATTTTACCCATCATTTCTGGTTTCAGCACCATGTTCAAAATGTACTTTAAGACTAAATTAAACAAAATGGAGAAAGGAGCTAAACCAAACCTATTTCACTCTAGTATGCTATCACTCCTTATATTGGCAGCATGTTTTTTTTACTCTTAATGAAAAACAAGCTGGTGATATACATGGCTTTTATGGATCTTCCTTGTACAGTGAAAAAACTAAGATGGGGATCTGCCCTGTTGAAGTTTATGCTCTTAGAGATACTAGTTTCAGATACTTATAAAAGCAGATAATAGAACTGAATAGGGCTTGCTATCCCAAGGATGACAACAATATAGCCCCTTAACAGCAAATGAACAAGCAAGTTAGTATAAAAGTAATATAAACCAACAAAGATGATCAGTTAAGATTCACAGTAAATTCTGATCTACAGTTAGCTTCTTCTGTTCTGGTGATTTAAGCTACACCCCCCCCCCCCCCCCCCCCGGCTTGATAAGTACAATACCTGATTTTTCATGTCTTTGACTAATAAGAATATATAAGAAACACACACATTGAAGATATTCCTTACACATGTGTCAGTTTTGTGGGTACTTTGTGCATCTCTGTCTCTGCTCTTTACAAATCACAATTGCAGTGTGAATGTGTGTGTGCATGTGTGTGTGTGTGTGGGGTGCATTTTGGATTCTGCTTTGTAAATGTTATTAGTTCTTTGGTTGCATGCTTACTTGAATTAGAATTAAACTTCAAACTCTCATCTCTGTCTCATTCTGCCTCCCCTGTGTGAGTTTGTATTCATGTTTTCAAAAGTGCTTTCGTGTTTGATGATTTGTTTGCCTGCTTTTAATGCTGTGTTGTGAGTATGTCATGTTGTTGTGGATGAACCGGCCACTGTAATTTAGTAATGAGAAAAACAATTGTTTATGTCAACCATTAATTGTTCCTTAAATGTTCTCTGGAAACAGATGCGACTTTCTTTAATGTAAAAGCAAATGTGTGGATCCAAACTTCAGTGACACTGACTATCATCATTTGCAGAAGATACATGTTCAGGTACTATATGATTAAATTATGGGCCTGTATGAGTTTTATACACAAAAAGACATTTGAACAACTTCTGTAGCTTAATACATAAAGAGTTTTATAGTATAGAAATTGACATTAAACTAATTTTTTTCAGAAAAATTGTTGATTAGACAAAGCAGGCCATGAGAGTGTATTTATGCTAATATGCAGTCTTTATAAACAACCTATCATAGCATAAAACATCATCTGTCCAACTTGAAGTACTCTAATTTGTTTGATGTATGGGTGTTCTGGTGTATCTTAGATCTGAACCTTAGATCTGAATTTTGAAGAAAGCAATTTGATGAAAAATGTGTTTCAGCATACTGAAGAAAAGAAGTGAGGAGGTTTCTCTTGATGTGTCTTGCTCAATTTTCAGTGTATTTAAACCAAATATGTAGGCCTAATAAAATAAAAAACTAAATAACTAACTAAAGTAATGAATAAATTTATCATTTAAAAAATATAAATGAATGCATATGGACATAAACAGATGAGACATAACTAATTAGTACTGATGAACAACTTTTGGTTGTCCTGCTAGACATTAAGTACTTCTGGACCTACTTGTGTGGTAATGGGAATTATATTTTTAAACTGAAATTCCACATTTTTCTGAACTGCTGCAGAGGACTGTTTCTTTTTTCATGGCTTTTATCTTCTCATTTTAAATTTTTGTTCATTGAAGTTTTAATAAACTTTTAGAAAGTGGACCAAAGTGATTTTAAATAGCATGGAGTATGACTAATGGTAGAAACATGTTAAAATCATTGCAAGAAAGTCCTTGGAAGACAAATGAATTTTCAGCAGAATAATTAACTTAATTAACAAATTTGCATGCATATTCATCAAGCTATTCAAGTCTCTCCAGCTCAGCTTGATGAACGTTGGTGTAATAACCATCTCATTTACATTCTGCCATCCACCGCCATTTGTAGATAAAAAAAAGGAAAAATAAAGAAAATGGTACACATATATACGCATATACGCACATATAGGCACATAAGCTCTTTGTGGATCATCTTAGAATAGACCTATATATATATATATATATATATATGTGTGTGTGTGTGTGTGTGTGTGTGTGTGTGTGTGGTATTGCACAATGAAACACGCACTTGCTTTATCATGACAAGAAATTGCCGTGATTGCCATGGAGAGCTCCAGAGAGTGTGCTTTTGCCTCCTCATGGCAAGTGTGCTGTGTGTTGCCTGGTCCTGGGCTGTGCCTCTGCTTTGTGCCCCTACCCCCTCAGCTCTCTCCTGGGTATAGAGTTGGCAGCGCTCCCTGACTCACGGCTCTCCGGGGCCGGCAGACTGTGGCGTGTAGAAATTGCCGCTCTCCTCACTGTCTCCGCAGGGCAATCTTAAAAGGCAGTAAGGTGTAACGGCACAGACTGGCAGCCTGGCACACAGCGCCTGAGGATACCAGCACTGCTGACAATCAAGCCACACAACCCCACCCCTTCACACACACCAGTACACACTCGTCTGTGCAGGCATTTAAGTGTGCTCTTCAGTGCAGCATGTGTTTGCACACAAACATATACTTAGCATTTGTTCAGTTTGATCACAATAGATGGTGTCATCCACTGTACCTGCCTTAAGTCTGGAATGTGCATAAAGGCAGCTACTGAATTATATTTAAAAAGAGATGGATTTGTCATTTCTTGTCATTTTAAATGTATAATTGTGCATTTCTTTGCATATGGGACAATTAAGAGGTGACGGCAATTTGCAAACACGTTTGAGAGGTTCATTAAAATTATTCCGAAATAGAGAAATCAGCCGTAGGCCTAACCTGAGTTCATTTTTATCGTGCACACTTGTGATAATTTGAGCCGAACACAACATATGTTCAACATATTCTGGAGTGCTATGTTTCACAAAGCATCACCTCCCTGTAGATTCATTCATCAACTTTATATAGAGGGGTAGCTTAGTGTGCACAGGCTACAGCGACAAACCATTGTTCTCCCATCACTCTGAAGGCTACATTATCACTATTGAAATAAGTGCCACAAAAGATTACTTGAGTGATGCCATTTACTTCCCTATAAACATTTCAGCAATTGAGATGTGTTTCAACAAGATGTAAATGGTATGTAGAACCTTCACAATATGTGTGGGTTCTGTGTCAGTTAAAGGATCTTCAAAGAACTTTTACCTTATATGTCTTTAAAATTTAAGGAGGTTCTTTATACTCACATCTCAATGGTTCTTCTGTGGCACACACAAAGAGCCCTTTCTAGCATCATTAATTTTAAGAGTGTAATGTAGATGATAGGCATAGACCAGTAACTCTTGCTATACAGTCTAGAATTATGGAAGTTTAACAGGTATGAATTACTCTTTGGATCTTTGGAATGATTAAAAAGAAAAACGAATTCATGTTTTTATTTTCCACAGCATGACTCTTATCATCTTATTATTTATTATTTTTAACTGGCGGAAGCTGTTATACTCTGTGTTAAATTGTTCTGTGGTTGGTGTGGTTGTTTATGTTTTTTATGTGATGTTTTTCCTGCTGCACACACAATTGCCCTTTTGGGACAAAGAATAAACTAACTAACTAACTAACTAACTAACTAACTAATTAACAAGATTTGCTTACTTAAAAACCTTTCAACTGATTGTTCATTAAATAAGCATTTTTGTAAAGAAGATTCAATTCTTTGTGTGGATGTCAGATATTTTTGGCTTTTATTTTTCCATTTTGATTAGGGGATAAACATCTGATGTATATAAACAATGTGAAGCACAGAGGAGAAGTTGTGTTTATCATAGTAGCTTGTGGCAAATTTATGCTCAAAATACCAGATTTTATAGATCTATACTCTCTGAAGCCTTCTAATGTAGTAATTTTTTCATCTCTGTGTTGCTTTCTGTATGTATGCATGCATTTTCCTTGATGTACAGGACTGAGTTTATAACATTCTGCTTAGAGCACTTTGTTTCCATTATCATTTGTGTGTGTACATGTGTCAAATGTGTTGAGACCCAAAGGCGACACTAGCACCAACATTTCTTTAACTCATGAACCACTGTGATTTAAAAAAGGGAAATGCCATAGTGGTTTAGTGACTTAAAGGCTTATTTGAAGGTAGCACGTTCTCCAGAAACTGAATGCAAAACATGGCATGGTCTTACAGAACCTGAACCACGCTGTTCCATCATTTTATTGGAGCTGTACCATGCAGAGAGTGTTTGATGGTGGTATGGGGAAAGTTCTGAAGAAAGTCCCAAATTCACAGAGGAATTTGATTACCTCTATCTATTATCCACACAGTGAGTGATGGAGCCGCTAACCATCTGTCATCTGTTTCATTTGCATCATCAACACCTGCCTGCCTGTTTATTGCTCACAATTTTTTTATAATCCCCCTCACACTTTTTTTAGAGCTTTGATAGAATCTGAAAATGTTTTGTTAAAATACAAATGAATGCACTCATGCTTTGAATGGCATCTTTCTGTTTCAGTTCAGCACAAGCGGATGTGTTTTATATTTGATTTCTGCCCGAGTGAGTTGACATTGAGAACTGCAAGGCAGACATTGCTTTGACACTGGAGGCAATAATAGGAAATCTGTTCAGATTCTTCACCTGTACTTCACAATGGCACTACATAATTATCTGTATACTATTGTGGAATAAAACAATGTGAAATAGCAGTAGCTAATTAATGACTGCCAGCTGATTTCACATTGTTTGACCCTAACAGTGGCCACTCCTGTTATGCCTTTGTGTCTGCATGAATCTCTCTCCCTCTTTTTTCTCCATCTCTTCTCCTCCTCTCCAGGTGGCGTCTGACACTACAGAGACTGAGGGGCTGGGCTTTGGCTCCAGCTGGTGATACATGGACTATCATGACACTTTTTTGGAGCGGGACCAAGAAGCAAACCACCCCCACTCCTGTGCTTCACTACTTTTTACTACCATACAAAACCTGCAAAGTTCAACCAATCTGCTCCCTGAGGTCCCATCCCATCCACTGCCTGGAGATCAGCCTTCTTAGGCATGCTGACCAATGGAATCCTGGGAGATGTGGTCCCAGTGGGACGGGTACAATGGCAGTTTGCCAGAAGTGGAGTTATGTGGCAGAGATGAGGTTCATTGATTGCCATGGTGAGTCTACTCCGGCTGGCATCCTTTATAGCAGACACGTATGGGGAAGTCATGGGGATGAGGCTGGATAGGACAAGGGCAATAAGATACTCCCTCTAGTGAATATTATGCAGACATAAATAAAGAATCTGTGAAAGAAAATGTATTTGGATAAGAAAGATGTGGCATTAACTTGATTTCATTGTACTTAACATTCTAGGCTTAGATTTCTTTGTTGTGGTATCCATAAACAGATTTAAATTTTGGACCACAACACTGGTTGAATTCTCATAAAACTTAAACATTTCCCCTGCCATTGTTGTGAGGGGATTGCAGTCATTGTCATTCTGCACTGTCTTCTCCTTCTGCCCTCTTTTCCACCCTCATCACAAACACATGTACATGCAAAAATTCCACATATGGAATAAAAACTGCAATTCATGCCCATTAGTGTGTTAGAAGGGAAAGTTGTGACCATTATTTATAATAATAGTATTAATAATAATAATAATAATAATAATAATAATAATAATAATAATAATAATAATAATAATAATAATTTTAACAGTATTATAATATTACACACATATTAAAATTATTTAAGTTCTTCCTGGAATCACTACATAAAACTCCTTCTGCCCCCCCCCCCTTTTTTTTAGAGTGAATCTATTCATGTTTATAATCTGCTATCTATTTGTATAATTTCTTATTTATTTATAGGATAGATGCCTCATTTTGGTTCAAAGGGGGCCATGCCAGAAATGGACTAAAAAGTGCATTACCCATGAGGAATAAGGGTGACCAACAATGTGTCATCAGTATGAAATAATAAATGCATTAATCATCAAAATCTTTTTAACACGGTTAAAAGCCTATAGTTAGTCATGTGAAATTTCTACTGTTTCTACTGAACTCATCTAGTTTCTTTCCATTAAAAGCATTCAGATCCAGTTAGAACTGCCATACCCTGGCATAGCATTTAGAAATTGTCTGCACTGTAGACTGTGGTAGAAATTTATGGGTTTGAATTTGATGCCAAGAGACCATTTGGTCCTTGTGTCTGTGCCACTTCACTCTCTCACTCTCACCCCCCACCACCCCCACTCCACACCCCACACACACTTCCAAACAACACACACACATACAGATAAACTATTTTATTCTAGCTCTTTTAATTAATTTACTTTTGTTTGTTTGTTTGTTTTTATGTTTATTGGCTGATCAGTATAATGGTTGTAAAAATTGCATCAATGTCACCTATTTGGTCTTAAAATCATCTAGTAACATTTATGCATTTGAAAATAGCCCAGATATGAAATGAAAATCGTTCTCAATGCCTCAATGAACAAACTTCATTTAATTGTACTTGTATGAACAGATTTATTTAATGTACTGTTTTTTTAAATGATGTATTCTAGATTTATTCACAACCAACAACTCCAGCAAATCCAATTCTGCAAATAGCATTGACCTAAACAATGATGAAGTGTCTCTGTGAAAAACATTTGTTTTTGATAGTTTGCATTGCCATTACTGCCTAAATTTTTTCATCTCTGCAGGTCACACCCCGTTCCACATATCTTTTCATAACAGTGAAACCCCATTCAGTCCCATTCAGTGCAACTGAAGTGTTAATTTCCTGTAAAACAACTAACAACTTACTAACTCTTAAATCTTAGGGTGAAGAACCCTTAAATTGGTTAAGAACATTTGTATTATGTAAAGGTTCATTGTATCTTCAAAATGTTCTTTACTCTTACATATGTCACTGATAGGCATTGTTCTTTAGATAAAAATATTTCTTCTATGGTATCACTTAAAGAACCCTTTATGACACATTTTTAATAAGGGTGTAGGCATGTACCAAATCAGGCAAATCTCTCACAAGTCATTTCTTCTCTAACCTGGTTTCAGTACTCACTTTATTTATTTTACATTAGTTTTAAATGTAAAACTGTACTCCTATATTACTCCATTGGTTAAGGTCTTACATTATTTCTGTGTTATATGTATTGCATTTACATTGGACTATTTAAGCAAAATTTGAGGATGTAACACATTGGTGCTGATTTAAGCAATGTTTTCCATATGTTATGTGATAAGACATTTACACATTCTGCTTTATAGGTGATGAGAGTGGAAGCCAGTGGAATGCAATCAGGTTTTGGATGCAGTTCGAGTGTGGGGGAAGGGAGGGTTTGGCATGATGCTGATATTTGATAAACTGTTGGTCTGTCGAGGTTAAGCGCCTCTCTGAACTTCACAGTAGCTGAATTGTCTGGATTATTTACAGGGTGCTGAGCCAGTGATCTCAGGTCAGACATGTTTTTAGTAGCTCTGGACTTTACTGCCTCTCAAATAGATGAAATTATTTGCAAATGGTATTTTGTGCTGAGATTTTAATGTGAGCTTTTGTGCAATTTATCAAAAGCCATTAACTTTTTTCACCAGCTTGTCTTAAACACAGAATACAAATTACTGTAGTGTCCAAGTTCTTTTTTAAATGGCTGTTAAATGTGTTTCTGATTAGCCCATGTCTAGTGCAGACAAACTTCATGTAATTTGTCCAAATGGTACTAGGTCTTGAATATTTAATATCAAGCTTTAAAATTCACATTAAGGGCCTCTGAGACTGATGAGGTCAGTGCCCTGTTCAACTGTATCACACAGTGTCAACTTTACAGTGGCCAGCATACTTAATGTTCTTAAAAACCAGAATAATCAAATAAAATTTGTGTATAAAATGATCCAACATATTAAATATTTTCTCTCCCTTACTGAACCTAAAAACAGACATGCACCAGGGAGAATCACATCATTTCTGTGCCCGTACTGATCTTCTTCAACGTGTACACCAAATCTCTTATAACTCCTGATACTAAAAAATTTGCACCATGCCAGGATAAGGGGGGATGTGCCAAGTTCAGAAATAGGGGAGTTCTCTCAAGCAGGATATGTGCCAACCTGACACCAATCTAATATGTAAACGAGTTGCTGGCTGATGATGTGGTTGCAACTTCTGTTTCGAGGATCACCTGCACCCACCTCTCAGAGGACGCGCTTTTCAAAGGGGCTTAGCTCCTTAAACCCTCTAATTAAAATGAGAAATCCCTCTGCCTCACCCCCCTCTGCCACCAGCACTGCAAAAAAGATTATTAGGAATTTAATGGGGAAAATTCTGTGTCCCACACCATCTGCGACCCGGGACTTGTGGAGAATTTTGGGAACGATGACAGAGAATGAGGGAGAGATAGAGAGGGAAAGAGAGCGAGAGAGAGAGAGAGAGAGAGAGAGAGAGAGAGAGAGAGAGAAAGAGCGCGAGAGAGAGAGAGAGAGAGAGAGAGAG
>JBBPDA010000009.1:13266186-13278938 GCA_037974385.1 Arnoldichthys spilopterus | reverse complement strand
AGAGAGAGAGAGAGAAAGAGATAGGAGGGTGATAGAGACAGATTTTGTTCTGGTGGCCTTGGTGACTTGTGCATCTGGCCATTTCTTGTAGCAGTAATTGGCCAGAACTGTGACTCTTTCCATGCTGAGACATGACACCCTTACATTCCATTATCAGTGAAAGCTACTGCAGCCACACACACACACGTACACACACACACACACACACACACACACGTACACACACACACACACACACACACACACACACACAAACACACACACACACACACACGTACACAACCCTTCTCATTTATTATTCACATCAGAGACAGAGTTCCTGAAAATGCCCCAGGTGCTACCCTGTTCAGATTTGAAAGGCAGTCCAAAAATGCCAAATTGTGCATACATGACAAACAAAAACACACATGCAATTATTGTTTGTGATTATTTTGTTGTTTAACCTGACATTGTAAAACCATGTGACCGAATGGTAAGAGGAATAATCTATTACACACATTGTACAGTGCAACTGATGTCGCTGTGATTGCAGTGAGACAGGACACACTGACTAGTGTGATGAGATTAAACAAAGGGACTAATACAGGAGTCAGGAGTTAAATACACACAATTATACTTACACTTACAAATTTTAAATTATAATATAAAGACAGACAGACAGACAGACAGATACACACAACCCACAAACACATAAGAACAACAATAACAAAAACAACATAAATCGCCCCCCCTCCCCATGCCTCAGCTGGTGACGGGTTTTCTGGTCCAGTACACACACCAACATCTGATGAGTCAAACTTCCCATTTCAGACTAATCACTTGACTGCACTAATTGCAAATGCAAATATGCAAATTCATATTAATTAATTACTCTGTTAATTAGTTCTCTGGTCTTTTTGGGCGATAAATCATTGTGCAGGAGAAAGCACAGAGTGCAGGCCCAGCCCCATTTCGCATTAAAAATTTAGCTTGCACACTTAGAAATAGACTCTGCCTGCTGCCAAAAAAAGAATAGAGGAAAAAAGCACCCCCCCCCAAAAAAAAAACAAAAGAAAAAAAGCAGTGACTGAAGTTG
Organism: Arnoldichthys spilopterus; assembly: GCA_037974385.1. Lineage (NCBI taxonomy): Eukaryota > Metazoa > Chordata > Actinopteri > Characiformes > Lepidarchidae > Arnoldichthys > Arnoldichthys spilopterus. Next base: position 13,277,863 of record JBBPDA010000009.1, on the reverse strand, counting down.
ATGCCTGCTCCCCAGCAGCTCTGTCCTCAGACCCAGCAGACAAAAAATGGAGAAATGGGGTTTTCACATGGAGAGCACACGTATCAGACACGCTGTCTGCCAGTGATTTAATTAACACATTATCAACTTTTAAAGACAGAGGGATGCCAGGCCCAGGCTGCAAATGAAGGCACTGATGTTCACACGTCAAGTGGCGTATGTGCACACACACATACATATGCAAACCAGACTCTCATTGAGATCAGCAGTTCTGCTAAAGATGGCCTTTTGAGTCTCAGCTGCCTGCTTAGCCTTGCCACTAACCAGTCTTGTGGGTGAGGGCCTACAACAGTGGATAGATTTCATCAGTATTTGTGACAGTATCAGGATAGTAGCAAGATAAGGAGTATAAAGCAGTGGTCTGTAGGTCAGAACAGACTGTTTTTATGTTTTTCCACATCTCAGTTTAAATGTGGTAAAGTCTAGTTTGATGGTGTTCCAGTGATAAAATATGATAAAATAAAAGCAGAGTGTTGATGCAGATAGGTACCCAGGTGTAAGGCTGTCACAGTGTTAATGGTTAGACAGTGTGGCACATGAATAATGCATACTTTTTAAAAATGTATAATGTAAATATCTTCATGTTGGAGGAGAAATGCATGCAGTAGAAACTGTTGCTTTAAAAATGCTTCAGAGAAACATGTTTTTCCTAAGGAATATGCCATCTCTTTGAGCCAGTTAGGAGTTTCTGAAATGAGCAATAAATCATTTCTCTTGTGAAGGTAATCGTTTAATTTCATGAACACAATTTGGGTCTTTAATATAAGATAATGAATTTGCTTCCCTTACACCAGGGAACACAAAAGTGTTGTGCAAATGAGATGAATAACCTAAAAGTCACAGCATTCACCTTCATTATATTATATAAAAAATTATTTGATCTGTTTTATTAGTGAAATATCTTGCTGTTGGCAATTTTATTTCAAATAAATAACTGAATAAATAACAAAACAACATTAAAATCACAAATTAAGATGCTACTTTACAAGAGATTTGTAGAACTTATGTTGTTTTCATGATTTGCTGGGGATAATTGTTCTTCACTGTAATCTGAGGAGTATAAGAAGGTAATAGCAAAGATGCATGAGTGAGCTGAGTGTGTGTGTGTTCGACTGGGAACAGGAAGGGATGCACGGTGCCAGGAAATGTTGATGCAAGTTTGTTGATATCAGGACTGTGCCAGATACGTCCATCAGAAATGGTTTGGTTCACACCTTTTGGCTCACCTGCAGTCTTGCAGGAGTGCAGTCATCATCTTCCTGCTGTCAATCATTAGCTGTTACACTGTTAAAAGTAAACATGTCAGAAAAAGGTCTTTGTATGATACTGTACAAGAGCCATTTTAGTTTTCTCAAAGCACCCTCTCAGTGGATGGCTCTTTAAAATGGTACGAATAACAAAGTAGATAGAAAGTCTTAAAAACTTACAGAAGTTTAGAAGTAAAGAAGACATTTGAACATCATTACCAGCAATTAAATTATTGTTTTCTATGCCTCCTCAAAATTGTGCAGTAAAATAAATATTAATAAAGTAATAAAAGTAAAATAAAATTTAAAAAAAGGGAAAATAAGGAAAATACAATAATATAATACAAGGAAATAAGATAGAAACAAGTAAATAAGGGAACAGAATAAGAATAGGAACATTCTTATAATACAAGGAAACAGAGACATTCTAATATACAGAAGGTAATGTTTAAATTGGCAAATGTTTTTTTATATGTTATCAGAGTGTTCAGCTGTTCAGTAGCCTGGGGGTTTGTGGGTAGAAACTGTCCCTGAACCTCCTGGTGTGGGTCTTGATACTCCTTTACCTCCTGCCATCTGGAACCTACATTTAATGGAATGGTTTTTGGAAGAACCCTTAAATTGATAAAGTAACTTGGCTTGTTGTGAGGGTCCTTTATACCTTTAAAAGCACCATTATTTAAGAGTGAAAGTGACTGCTAAAACACATGTGTTGCAGGGAATGTAGAAGTTAGTTAGGCTCTAACATGTTTGGCGCTAACACTGGGTAAACTGGTGCTACCTGCCTCGTTCCCAGTCCCTATGGAGGCAGATACTGGGCCAGCACTGTTCCGTTCCATGCAGTCCATGCCCAGTGAAGATTAGGGACTTCTGCCTCATCACAACTTGGGCTTCTTCCTGCATATTCCCTGGCATCTGCCTCCAAGTGGGCCTATAAAATTTGGAGCCTGAAACTACCTTGCACCATTGCTTTACTGCATGTGGTTCTTTTTGTGACCAAAAGAGAATTTTCTTCTGGGGAAACTTTGTTAGAATGAAAATATTTCAGCTGGTGGAGAAAGAAATGTATTAAATATTTAATCATTTCTTGGGGTAATATGAGAATATAAATTAATGTTTAGACAGTGAAAAACATGGCAGTAGTGAAAGCAAGTAGAAGAATAAACATTTGTCAGAATTAAACTGCTTTAATGTTAATTGTTCAAGGGAAAAATAAAATATGTGTGCATGACTGTGAAGTTAGTAGGTTAACAGCTCTATGGCCTAGATGTTGCTCTACTGTTGTGGTAATGTGAGAGTATTATGACTTGGTGTGGCCCCAGCTGGTTCTTTGAATGTCATTTCATCATTTGCCATCAGAAGCTTTCCCAAGCTTATCTAATTGTGTAAACTGGAATGGCACCCCATTGCACTGTGATATGCACAACAAACATTACTTTGAAAGCAATCCTATTCTTATTCTTTCATTGTGACTTATTACGCACTTTTAAAGAGAGGGGAGAGAGAGAGAAATAGTGAGTGAGAGAGAGAGAGAGAGAGAGAGAGAGAGAAAGAGTGAGTGAGAGAGAGAGAAAAAGAGATTTCTGAGGTATGACACTTGCTATGTAAAGGCATCATTAGCAGGCACTTCTCTACTCACTGCTATATCCCTCACTTGACTCTTATATTCTTATCTTAGCGACAGCTGTCCTCTTTCGATGGAGGTATTATATTAAGCCTTTGGCAGCTAATAGTCTTGCTGTCTAATTGTGTTTGCTAATGATCCATGTGGAAATTGAGTAGTTTTGAGAAAGAAGGGGCATCAAATGCAAATGATACAGCACACTCAAACCCAAATTGAAACACAAATCTGTATAAGTGTTTATGCACTCTAACAGCAACACATTTTTATTTCTAAATTGCTGTTATTCAGGAAAAAACTAACTTATTTGGTGATTATTATCTTGCACAATTAATCACAGACAAGAAAGTCTGTAGACTTTAAAAACAAATTTCTTAATCCACCCCCTGCCCCCAACACACACACACACACACAATTTTACTCACATTTGTTCTATTTAGCATTGCTCATACATTGTTCCACTTGTGCACCAAACCATCTGGCTGTAGTAATCTCTTCCCTGATGTAACTAATTTAACCTCTGCTGGTACCACTGCTTGGAGATTTAAGCTAGAGAGGTATTGGAATGCATGGTCGCTGCTGGACCCTCAGGAACAGGCCTAAATGTCCTTGGTTTCAGCAGGCAGCTGTCCCCACTTAAGCCCTAATTTCATCTCCACTCTCCTTCCCTTGGTGGGTCCTGTGAATACAGTGGAAAATAAGGCTCTGGCAACGTGTCTGCCTGCTTGCCCTCTGATGGATCAGCTAATCTGACCAGCCACAGCACCAGTAAATACTCTGGAAGAATGTCTGAGAGCAGAGCATGTAAGTACTTGTTGCTCTATAAGACTGTGGTATCTTCTTGGATACGGTATCATTCATTATGGACACTTTACATACAAGAACAAAGTCATTGTGCACATACGAACAGATCCTCATGACTAAAGTTGTGGTAATAGTGTGTGAACATTTATCTAGTACTTGCACCAGTCCATTTTCGATATCCATTTTGAAGGCTGTGGCTTGAGCAAAGCAATTATGTAACACTGACACTGCCATTGCTCTGCGTTTGTTATTGCTTCTACTGAAATTTTGGCCTGCTCCTCTTCACAGCCAATCTGATGGCCCCATCTGGTCAGCCTGGCTGGGGTCTGTATTAGTCATGATCTGGACCTCGTGACCACCCGCCAGCCTCGCCAGGGTCTGTGCATCCCACCCACAGACAGGCTGTATGAGGCCTTGTCCAAAACCAACGAGAACACAACGCCATGTTCAAAACCACCACCACCTCCTTGTTGCATGGATCCTTGACAATTGGACCACAAACCCACACATGATCGTCACATATGATATATCCAAAATGGTGCTCATATGTAATGGGTATATATTTTTGATGAACAAATTGAACTGAAAAAGCACACAGTGTCCTGGCGGAACACTGATGAAGGGTTTATCTGCCAATTCAACACAAGGACACATCAGGGTCATCATTTTATTAAGTTAAGGAAATCATTTGAAGTCATACACATCACACAGAAGTATGAGAAATGTGAAAGAAAATTGCACAAGAGTGAAGAGCAATGTTTGAAGCAAGACTAGTTTTTCTCTCTTCATCTCACGCTAAGACTCTCTCTCAGAACCCTAATGCCTTCTGACAAAGCTTGGTGTGGAAGCTGAAGTAATCGTAACAGATGTGAAATGATTAAATTAGCAGTTGCTGGCTGTTCAAATATTCATGTCACGTCAAGAATGTGTACCATTATAAAATAAATTCCATGGTATGCTTTTTAACTCATCTGCACTTTTGTTTTCTTCACATATGTTTTAGAGAGAGGCTGCATTTTCTTTTGGAATAGACTTTTAATAGAATAAGTTTGAAAAAAATATTGAGTTCATGCATACAGAGAGAAGTATCTTCAGAGCAACCTGTGTGTGTGTGTGTGTGTGTGTGTGTGTGTGTGTGTCTGTGTGCTCAGTTAAGTTTATCTGGGTTCTGTACATGGGCTTATAATACTTGCAAATTCATAAAATCAGAGTGGATCCTAAATGAATATATGACAAGTAGAGCAGTAATAATTTAGCAGTGCACAAAGTAACAGTTATTTGCAGGTCAGTTCTCATATAACTCCGCTCAGCATGACCTTCACTGCTTACTGAGTTTCCCAGTGGTCTTCTAATGACATCTGCTGGTGCAAATGCAGCACAGCAAGATGCATCATTGCCAGAAAATACTGGTCTTTACCCCACTCACAGCTCTTAAAACAAAGGATAAAATAAACCAATAAATAAGTCATAAGTAACAATATTATACTGCAGGATTTTGAAATAGGATTACACATTAAACCTTGTGGACTAGGCTTGTACTAAACTTTCTGACAATTCAGCTCCTTGTTAAAGAATTAATTGTGGGTTTAACTGTTTTAATATACTGTTAAATTTCAGTGATGGCGTTTTTTCTTCAGTTCTATTTTTGTCAGCTTATTTGCATAGACTTCTCACCTGCAGGCACGAAGCCAGAATACACTCTGTGACATGGGCTTTTTCTCAAAGTAGGAAGTAAGTAAGCAAGCAACAGTAAACATAACCAAGGCTTTGCTTACACTGACAGCTCAGTACACTGAAGTGCTTGTTGGAACTGTTAGGTGTCATGTGAAGTCTTGTGGACACAAGATAAGGTGAGTTCAGAATTGGCACCCACTGACTAGTTAAACTTTGCCGCAACCACACTGTAGGCTCCTGAAGTCTAGGGCTATTAGAGCCTAAACTGTGTAGCTGTTGTCTGCATTGAAAATGTTGTTAGTTAAAATCATTATATTAGATTTAAAATTTCAAATATTTCCTAAACTCACTGTACCTGTAAAACTGATATATGAGGCTTATTTGAGACTAAACATTGCATGTGAAATGCCTTACAGATGTGAAGAATTGGCTATGATTACTTTCAACCCAAAATATTATGCCATTAAAAGATAAATTAAGCTTAAACAATCTTTGTTTCGATTAAGTGTAACACTTGGGCTTCTTATGACATACAAAACCTGATATTTGGGCTTAACCACAAAAAAGCTGCTGCTGCTGCGATGTTTACTTGAGGACACATTCGTTTTTCTGGTTATAAGGGACAGCAGTGGATAACTGGGACAATATTTGTTACATCACTAGCACCATATGAACTCCTAATCAATTAATCAATCAATCCTACCAAAGAAAGGGGGAAATTAAGTTACTGGGTACATAATAAGAAAATGTCTTTCAGTTAATACAATGTCAATTACAGTTAATACAATAATAATAATAATAATAATAATAATAATAATAATAATAATAATAATAATAATAATAGTAATAAGATTGTTTCTTGATTGTTGCTGTTTCAAATATGTTAATGCTCTAATGTTAGCTCGTGGCTGAAATGCACCACTTACATAGAATATTTAACATATAACTGTATATTTAAAATGGGTCCCAAAGTGCAACGAACATTGGTGTGACTGCTCTGCTTGCAATACCAATAGTAACACCATTGTATAAGTCTTTAGAGTACCATAAGAGCTGCTATCGTGCAAATTTCATTACTTAACCATCAGCCATATCCTGCTTTATTTTGTTCTGGCTGTACAGTGCTGATAAACACTGTGGCAGGAAACGATGACGATTCTGAGCAAGGAAGGAAAGACTGTCCTGTGACTTCTGTTTAACTCTGATCTGACCCATTTGCATCTCTCTCTCCCTCTCTGTTTACCCAAGCCGAGGCAAGTGACAAGACAAGGTGTTTGCTATTTGCCAACTGGGACTGTGGCTGTGACTGGAGTGTGACCTGTGATGAGGTGGATTTTGTGACTACAGTAATGGCTGATAAAAGGGCCAGATTACTGGCCTCCAAAAGCAGGTGGAGTGGGATAAATGAAGGATTTCAGCCCCTGATCAGCCCTGATGGAGGTATGGCTCATCAGAGACAGTGTTGGCTGCATTTCACTTCTATAAATGTAAGGGGTGGTCATGAGGATTTTACCTGTAATGCAGAGATTGGCCAGTGGTCTGTAAGTGAGACAAATGAAATAAAACAGACCCAGTATTTTTTTTTTTTTTTTTGGTTGGTGAGGAGTGCTAATCCAAATGGAAAGTGAGCACAGACACTGAGAACAGAGTTATAACATTCAGCTTTTTTACTTTTTCTTCTCAACAGAAAAATGTATTCGAGACAGCATTCAGCAGTGGCTCTTTTCTATCACTGAGTGAGTACTGAATGCCCAACAGAGCACAGAATCTTTCTTTCTTTCTTTTTCCTTTCTTTTAAAGGGTGGTAGACAATAGAATGTTTTCAAGTGTGTTTTTGTTGTTTTTTTTGTTAGTTTCTTTGTTTTTTAACCCTGACTTCCTTCTTTAGGGAAGATGCTAAACCAGAGGTTGTCCTGGACACTCCAGGTAAGAGTTCACCTGACGTAGCTTGAAGTGTCATATTACTTCTGGCACTGGTATATTTGCCAGTAGCATGGTTATAGGACATCTGCATGTTTATTGCAGACTTATTTAGTTTTTTTCAGAGGAAAAGATGAAAATTTACTAGCATGATCATTCAAAAGAACATTTATAAGTATATATACACATTTTCCCATGGGAAGAGATTCAACAACCCTTCCCAGAAACCAGAGTGACTGTGCATGCATGATCCAGTCAAACAACATGCAAAGTAGTCCTGCAACAACCTTGGGCTGGAAACTTTACACTGTAACTTGATCTAATCAGCTTTATCAGCTTTAAAAGTCCAAGTTTAGTCTCTGCTACTCTGTTTTTTGTAATAAATATAGTCCTCCTACACGGCTCCTTGTGTTAGATTTGAGAAATGGAAAAAATGGCATATTAAAGAGGTAAGTCCAATCAGTTTAAATCTTTTTTCCTAAAGAGCTGTATTGCGACTGTATTGTACTTAAATGGTTGAGTTCAGAATCTAAATCGCCTGACTGTTAGTTTACTTTGTAATTGGTTTTGTATATGCTGTAGAATAAAACAATGCCCCTTTGCTTATAGTTCAGCCTCTGAAGAGGAACGCCAGCTCAGAAGATGACTTAGCGCTGGGCATAGAAGGTAAACCTGTTCTCTGTGTTATATTGTATTGTTCAGATGACGAGTTTAAACAAAGCAAATGCTGGGCTAAAACAGAACTCATGGTTTCAAACACATCAGTGATTTATTTGAAATATTCCCAAACGTCCACTATTTTAGCTCTCGTAGTGGTGAACACACAGAGTAGACCTCTTTCTCAGCCTGGGTTTATTTATGTTAGAGGGAAATATATTGGCACAATGCTAGAATGTGTGCACAGAGCTCATATGTAGTCAGCTGCTTGTGGTAGAAGGAGAGACAGGGAGAGAACTGGAGCAGGAGGAAAGGTTTAGGGAGACAGCGTCAAGCTCTCCTCCATGTCTGGATGTTTAAGCCAGCTGAGGAGAACACTCTGCTCTTGTCCAAACACCGTCGTGGTGTGAGGAATACCAGTCCCCTGCTGTCACTCGCCTCTGCCTAAGATGAGCACTAAGCGACACAGTGCATGTACCAGGTGCAACTTACAAAATGACAGGTAGGGACGGAATCAGGTAAGAAGGAAGAAGGTATTTATGAAATCAGTGTGAATGGAGAGATCAGAGATAATTTGTATGATGTTCTTCCACAACTGACTTAGGGAAGTAATTCTGCTAATGGAGAGAGTCAGCACTACTGCTGAATAACATACAAGCAGCATAGAGCTTTTTGTAGACCTTCAGCTCCAACACAGTCTTTTGGGCACTTTCCTTCCAAATGTATTATTTTCAAATGTTAGGGTCACAAACATATCCATACACTCAGTCTCCAGCATGCATGGACTGGCTTTTAGTATTATCTACTTCTTGTTGTGTTTGCTCTACACTGTCTAGTGTTCTCTTCAGAAACCTGCAAGAAGCATCTATTGTGAATAATACTGGATCCTTCTGGGTGGACGGGTGTTGTTTTTTGCCCACTCTCAAGCACTGCCTCATTTATGGGTCTGGAGCTGCGATTATATAGTGGCAGCCAAGAAGATCATGAGTCTTAGAAAGGGAATGAAAGGCTAGAGATGGAATGGATTGCCAGCGCTCCACGGAATCAAACACATCTAATGCTTTGGCAGAGGGACAGGGGACATAATAGGAGAGGCCTGCATTAGGGATACTCTTATGAGAAGACACTCAGGCTCACTTTGTCCCTGACATTATGCCAAAGAGAGATGAAGGAAAAAGTTTGATGGCTCAGTGTGAGAGGATGGCCCGAAAGAAAACAACAAGAAGAACTCTGTCCTAATATAGCTTCTGTACTGCCTTAATGCCGATGACAGCAAACAGAAAGACTGAGTTTCAGAGCATGTTTTATTGCTGCAGACAGTGTTTTGGTTTAAAATGACCTCCTCTCTTTTCTGTCTTTTTCCAAAACAGCATCTTTATATGGTAAACCTGTAAAGGCAGCGCAGGGATTACTGAGGTAAGGTTCTTCTATCTGTTTTCTTTCCTTTGTCTTCTCCTGTTAGAGTTTTCTAGGACAAAATGTTACATAAATGTACTCAGTGAAGCCATGACAACAGAAATGTCTGTCTAAATGTGTTGTTATGCATATTCATTGAAGTCAGAATTTGTTTTACCATTCAGTTTGAATGTATTCATTTTATTTCTATTTTTTTCTAATTATGTATGTATGTATGTATGTATGTATATATGTATGTATGTATGTATGTATGTATTTTTTATGCTCCCAAGAGAAATGGGAGACTTCTAAAGAAATCATTCCAAACAGTTTTTATGGCCATGTTTATAAAAGCATCACATCAAACATCATCTAAGCAAGCTAAAAATATTTACTGTACATGTTTCCCAGTGTTGGTCCTCAACCATTCATGTCTGCATTTTAGTATTTCCCCTCCTACCAACAGATGTTACCCAGCTTGTCAGCTTATTTACAAGCATGAAAAATCCTAGCGATCTTACTACACATAAGTATTCCATGAAGGGAGGGTCATGGGAGCCATGTGACATATGATGCATGTATTGGATGACACAGGTGTTTAGACACTTATCAGCAACCAATGGCTAAAAGTCCCCATGCAAATATATATATATAGACTCAGTCCTCTATAGCCAACGAGTTGGTTTGCATGAAGTTGCTGGGAAAGATATGAGATATGTAGGAGAGAATGGAATAGGAAAAGGATTTATTGTCATATATAGAGCATATATAGCCATAATGATTAGTGGTGGCAGGTGACCGTTACACTTCTGCAGCTGAATTCTCTAATGTGGCATCATGGTCTCATCATTCTTCAGGTCTGTTATAGCAAGACCTCCCCTGCACAGGTGGAGCAGCTTGACATCAGCGTTCTCAACCCATTCTGCACCACTGAGGTACCTGTCTTTGATTTGCTTTAATTTTTGAAGGTGGTATATGCAAATACAGAGGTTTTAGGATTTGTAATGGGGCAATAGAACATCCTATAGAAGTTCTGTAGCATAGGGGCCCATTGTCACTGTACAGTTAAAGAGTTGAGCCTAATAATACCAAATAAACAAACATATTATGTTTGTGAAGTTTATTCTAATTAATTGAATATCATTTCTATGTGGAAGGTCCTTTAAGATCCTTTTATTATAAATGTTTTTTTAAAGTGCCTCACTTTCTTCCACTTTTTTCTTCTAGTGTCATGGATGTGTTGAACCTGTGGCAAGATGACCCAGAGGAACTGCTGCTGGACCTGGGCTTTGGTGCAGAGGAACCAGACATTACAGTGAGGATCCCAGCCCGCTTCATCAATCACCAATCCAAGGCTCGTGGCATCAACATCCAACTGTTCTTGGAAGCACAGAAAAACCGCATGGACATTGAGAATCCAGATGTCAGCAGTGAGTGACCACTTTCTTTAAAAAACTGCTTTGTTTAGAAAAGTTGCATACTTGTTCTTGAGAAAGAGCAATTTTGTCTTCCTCTAGCCAAGGGAAAATTGTCTATTCATTTCCTGCATCTCTATAGTGTGGTGAAGGACTGATAACTGGTGCCTGTTTGAAACGACCGTTTTAAAACTGCTACATGTGTTGAAATTTTATCTTAATTGCTTATCTTTTACACAGTCTCTGTTTCTATTTCTCAGATCGGTTCAGACAGCTAGAAGTCCTACAGCAGGTCACCACAGCCTTTAATTCTTTGGTTGGAGGCTCGGGTCAGGCTGCAGAAAAGCCTGGAGAAGCATCGGTCTCAGCAGAAACCAAAGAGAGGAGGAAACGTGTTGGCATGTTGCTGCGGAAAGCCTCCAAGAAGTCCCTGAGCCAAGCGTCCACTGCCCAGGACCACAACCCGCTCTCCCCTCCACTGACAGGCCCATCTTCCAGCATAGCTCCACCTTCAGATCCTCTGCATGACAAACGTAGCTCTGTGAAACTTGCCAGACAGTGTCTCCATGACAATGCCAGCCTCAGCCCACTGGTAGAGGAGCAAAGCTCTATCCCAGACACAGCAGAACCCACTATTAGCACCTCTCTATCTGAGTGCAAGAGCAGCAGTACGATAGAAGCCAGAGAACCGAACAACACTGCCTTCACACAAAGGAATCCAGGACAGCCTGCAGAGTCTTTTGAGATGGAAGAGGTAATATATGGATCTCCTATGCTGGTGTACTGCTGCTTAATAATAATAATAATAATAAGAATAATAATAATAACAATAATAATAATAATAATAATAATAATAATAATAATAATAATAATAATAATAATAATTATTATTATTATTATTATTA
>JBBPDA010000009.1:13235143-13257458 GCA_037974385.1 Arnoldichthys spilopterus | reverse complement strand
TATTACATGTACACATATTTAACTCAGTTAAAGTTTGATTTCATTTTTGTTTGCTTGTCCAATACCATATACCAATACATTATACCTAACATCAGCGTCACTCTCTTTTGTAAGTTTCTTATATTAAAAAATGGAAATAGGCTTGAAGTATGTCTGTATGTATGTGTGAGAGTCCATGGTACTGACTGGGGCCTAAATAATGAATGTGGGTGCAGTCAGAGAGAGAGAATGCTGTTATCTGATATGTGAACAGACTCTCAGCATGTCTACAGGCTGTGTGAGGTCACTCTCAGAGACAGCAGAGCATAGATTCACCGCACAGGAGCATCCTTGTAAGTATCAGTGTATGTGTGTCTGCCTGTATGTACATACTTTCTGTTTGTCTTCATTACAGGTCACTTATTTAGGTGAAAACTTTAATTATGTGGGGAAAAAAAAGGGGACAAAAAGCAAAGGGAGAGGTATATCGAGCCATTCTGAAGCACAAAGGCTGAGACAGATGGCGATCTGACTCTTACACACCAGCTCTTGTCTGTGGTTGTGGATTTAATACTTGCTATCTTTGAGTGTGCTATCCCAAAGTTCCACTCACTGTGTCCCTACAGATGAGAACAGTGAGATGGACAGACAGAAACACAGCCCTGAGGACAATCAGCAGGATGAAATGGGACAAAAGAAACCACGCAGGAAAGACACGCCTGTGCTCAACTCCCCTCCTCTTATACCAGGTACCTCGACTTGTCCATCCTCTATCCAGTTTACCTATCATCCTCACCTAATCCTCCATGGCACTGATATTTCTGACCGTTTTTCTCCAGGGGTAAGGCTAATGAAAGGGGAACCCCGCCTAATTCACTTGGAGGATGAAGAAAAGGAGGCAAAGAAATAGATGTATTTTTAAACCTTTAATGTGTTGTATCATCATTTTGTATTTGATAGCCTTCCGCATGTCCTGTCCTTATGAGACTTTTGTGGTCAGTTTTCCATGTCTTAGAAATTTATGACATAGAAATACTAATTCCTGCCAAGTTATTTAACTGGATGTGTTTTTATTGTGAACCCTGTAACAAAAATGCATTTTTTGTATGCTACATCATCAACAAAATCTTGTATTTCCAAAGTTAACTCATAAAAGAAGGAAAATACATTGTGCATTTTTTTAAATAATTGTAACAAGTTTTTATTCCATACAATTTTGGATCATTTCTTCTAGTCCATTTGTCATGAAATGCTCACACTATGTAAAGGGCATCTGACCCATTTATAAACTAACTTTTTTGTTGTGGGTCTGAGTTTCCATGTGACTATATTAGCACTTTTTTACACAGAGTGTGTAGATCCTGCTGCTTTGTGCCAGGCCACCTCCCTCGTCTCAGGGAGATGCACTGCAGATGCATGGCTTTACTCCGGGCATCGGTGAGCCTGCTCTCAGCCCCCCTTAGTCTGGGTGGTGCGTAGGAACTGGCACAGTAGCTGGGTCTCTTATTGTAACGGATCAGGTATCTCTTCCTCACACCTGCAACACAAAAAAGCTCAGGGTTAAACAAAAGAAGATTTATGTAGAATACATGAAGCAAACTATCACTGTCAAAACAAAGCATGAGTAAAATGGTAACTTTACTGAAGGGAAGAAAGGACATTCCTAATATTAAAGTACATTCATGTAATAATTTTATTTTAGAAATGAAAGGCGTTCTGTTGCTTCATTACAAGTGGAATGTTTCTACCGCGTAAAATTAGTTACGAGGCTGTGGTATTACAGCAATGATACAAACAGTTTTCAATGCCATCTGTGTAGATTAGGGTAAGATTATTTGCCATCCCCCCATTTTGCACAATCATAGGTACAGCAACCAATACAAGTAACAGGAAACAAGCTCTCAAGTTGCTAAATAAAGACACAGAGTCATTATCTGAGCCCTTTGAGTTCAGATTTATTGTCACAACAGTGCAATAATGGAGCAACAAACAGGATCACACCACCATGTATCAATCTTGGTTTGTGATCCTTTTCCTCCTTTAATGGCTAAAAAAACATAGAGGACATCACAAAAGAATCTAAAAGTAATAATAATAATAATAATAATAATAAAGTTGATAAGTGTCAACCTCACAAACGATGCATATAAATGCATAATTATATGTCTTTAAATGTTGGGAAGAGTGCATAAAACAGAAAAACAAAATAAAAAAGAATGATAAATGGACTGGCGTAGTTGGGTATAAAACATTAACATTAGAGAGACATGTTTTATGATCTCTAGTGGTGCAGCACATAATACAACCCATAAGTTATGGCACAGAGTTAAAAATGTCCCTTTAAACAAACCCAGATTTGATAAACGGTATCTGAGTCCACACTTTTCTGACACAAAACAGATCTCATCCCCATTACAGACCATTTCCCATTATTTTGAGAAATGTTTGTGGTGACAAAAACATGGAGGCCAACATATGACACATAAATTAATACAGAATTGACCTAAACACCTGGCAGTTTGCTAGTACAAAGCAGAACTAAGAACAGAAATTCATTAAGGCAATATTTAATTGTACCATATTTACTGCTGTTTTAGACTTTAAATCATGTACATTACTTTATGAATATTTAACTACATGCTGCATGTTGCACTGACCCCTGGTGGCATGAATGGTTTGTAAGCAAACAGAAACATGCTTCACATGCTTCGCAGTTAACATAGGCCAGGAAGGTCTGCGCTATTCTCCCCACTTCAAGTGATACTAGTCTGAAAATGACATTTAGGTCAAGAGAAACAGTGTTTGTATTAACCATTCAATGACAATTGCAATATTAGTTAACATAACACCGTGACTAACTTTGCTGGGGACAGGATATGAGGAAAAATGATTTCACTCACATTTAATATCAGCAGAACTGTAAATGGACCAAGAACAATTAGATGTATGCTTACTACATAGCTTACAAAGGTAAGTTCAAGACATTTAGACCATATTATAGACTTACAGATAAGGAAAAATGCATGAAGACAACAGTTGCTTTGATGGGTGGTCTCACCTGCTAAGTGAATTTAACATGTCTAATCACCAAGCACACAGATAGAAAATAAGCTAAATATATGTCTTGTAATGTAATAGATGCAAAGGGTGATCAGCACAGAAATAACTCTAACAATCTGCCAACATTCTGTTGAAAAAACTTCCAAAAGGACCTGAAAAGAAAAACACGATACTATGCTGAGGTCCAGACGGATCCCATGTCAGTGGTGCAATAACATGAATTTAAGGCAATAATTATTTTTAAGAATACTAAACCTCATAAAAATCAAGACTAGCACAGTATGTCATAACTGATTCATCTTCCCTTGTGGTTTGTGCTAATTTGGGAACAATTAAATAAGCAAAATAACAATCTATCTCTTTGGTCAAGGCAACAATAATTTACACAGTGATTTTGTTTGCTATTCAAAATACCCCACTATAAAATAAAAAAGAAACCAAAAAGAAACATATATGACATATATATGTATATATTTGTGCTATCCATGTACATTTTTCAGATATTTGATTTTTAGACCCGAATAATTCTGGTACAATTTACCTACATCTTAATAGCCAGCACCATTTCTATGTGCTTAGAATTACAGTCACTTTTAGTACATAGCATGTTAAGTTGTTCTTAACAGACACTGAACTATTTTGTCAATACAGTATTTAGAAAAAAAAATCAGTTGTTATGGCTTGGGTGTATTGAACTAGGAGAAGAGTTGTTAACTCATGCTAAATTGCATCATCCAGTACATTTTTCAGTCTGAGGAAGCTTGAAGTAATATCCCATATTGGGAAAAATCCTTCTCATTACCCAATAAAAACACACAGACCTGGTGAAAAAGAATGGAACTGTACTGATGCATCCATACCATATAAAGTCTAGCGATCATTGTTGATTGCAATGTCCAAAATTATGACTGTACACAACGATTTATAAATAATATTTCCATCTTTATATACAGTAAATACATACAGAATGTTAAAAAAAATACAACTGACTTTTAAAATCAGACAGTACAACTATTATTTTACAGGTCCTGATCAACTGAAAATTGCAACAGCATGGGTGGAACAAAAGGCTATGTAGTACCTAAGATGGCACTGCAGCTATCAGATGCAACCTTACCAGAAACAGACACATGGCCACAAATTCAGTCTTTATATTTTGACGTCAGATTGCCCTGTTGAATATATAAAGTGTTCACAGCAATATATTGTATTTTTCTAAGTCTAGATATTTTGGCAAAATAGAAAAGGTAATGACAAATGAATGGCATCTGTCAAGTTTACAAATGTTCAGTATTACACACTGAGCTCATTAAAGTTTGACGTACTACAGAAATGTAATATGATGAAAATGGCATCACATAGGCAATGTTTTATGATTCATTAGATGACCAAATGTCCATTCAATTCGTAATTTATAGATCACAATGCATTTATCCCAGTAGTTACATACAAACACCAATAATAAAAAAAACAAAAAAACAACAAAAAAAAACCAATAATAATAATAACAATCAAAAAACAATCAAACAGACATTCTTCAAATTGTTCTTTCACATGAATATTAACATTCAGCTGTGGGTTCTGCCACGGAAAGCAGCTTACAGTGGGAAGTGAAGCCCAGTTGAGCTGGCTGTGTTTCTGATCCAGTCTCTGTGTCTGCCCCCCTTCTCTGGCCAGTGTCTACAGAACTCTGGAGCACATGCCGCTATAAAGCGGAAGGCAGGGTTGTGGGCTGTGTGTGTGTGTGTGTCTCTGTATGTGTGTGTCTGTCTATGTCTGTGTGTATCATCTCCAGGGAGAGCTCAGCTGGGGAGGACACCGTGATGGCCATGCTGCCATATGCTCTCTTCTGGCTTCAGCGCTAACAGACTCCCCCTGCCTCTATGGCAACACATGCTGGCTAACATGACCCTGTACTGGGTTAAAAGAAGGAAAAAGTATCCATGCTGTGCCCTCTGAAGTCTCATCAAAATGCCAGGCCTAACAACAAAGCCATAAAGACACACTGGTAAAAGAGAAGGGAAGAATTAGAAAAAAAGAGGGAAAAAATGTTAAAAAGTGAAAGAAGGTCCATTTGCAGATCAATCCACTTTTTACTCAAACAGAAAGAAAAAGAGGGGAAATGTGTTCCAAAAATGATCAGAGTGGCCACCAGATGGGGCCATGTTGCAGTAGTGCGAGGCTTGCTCAGAGGTTGGAGTCCTTGTTCAGAAAGTAAATAGTGGTTAGTGTGCATCAGGCGTTGAGGCAGCTGCAGCCGCAGCACTGGCTGCTAGAGAGGTGGGTGAGCTTTCATGACTGCTGTGCTCCTCATCTGCATCTGTGGAAAACAGGAGATATATGGCACATTTAATGGCATGGGCCCCTGCTCCTGAACCACTGGATGGGAAAATGTGATGGAGATGATAGGAGGCTTACATACTATGACAGTACAATGACACACAAGGATCAGCAAAGTGAGGTGTTATTGTTTTACAAACACTTTAGAAAGTGAGCTTGAATGGATCCTGCTTAGAGATGATGGTTAGGTTGGACTAACTTGCAATGAGTCAATGAACTTTGCACCTTAAGGAGTTTTCCTTCAGATACCTTCATGTATGTAGATGGAGGGGGTGACCTGACTGAACATGCTGTCAATGATATTACACAAGTTTCTCCACCATGAAGACATAAATGAAGGTAAAAGCATTCCATCTTTTGCTTAGTTGACTGGCTACTTAAATCTCTACTGAAACATCTAAAGATGTTTCTGTTTATTGGAAAACATGTATGATTCTTACGTAGGGTGACCAGATGTCCCATATTTCCCTGGGACAGTTCTTGTTTTAACTTTGTGTTATTCTCAAAAATGGTTTATCTGTCCTATCTATATTTTAGTGTGTTTTCACACTAGGCGATATGAACTGCCACGAGTATGTTTGACCCCAAAGTCCAATTTATCTTGTATGCTGGACTGTGCCTGCGCCTACTTGAAAAGTCTCAGTAAAACTTTGCCAATTATGTGTCCTGGTGAAAACATATGCTGGTGAGATACTACAAGCAGCAATGTTTGATAAGTTAGCTTTTTAAAGAAGAAGAAATAGCTAAATACACAATTTGTTTGGCTGTAATTATAATAATACTGTTCTTTGTGCCAAAGATGAGAACAACCATCCAGATTGTTATCAGCAAAAGGTGCAGGTGCAGAATCTGTGATGGTATGAGGGTGCATCAGTGCCCACAGCACAGGTAAGTATTTTAAGAAAGACAAATGTTGCCATCAAGGGAATCCAAACTTGGTACCACTTAGGAAACCTTGAGCAAGGTACTGTCCTGCTACATTGCTGCCCAGGCACTGTTGATAGCTGCCTGCTGCTCCATGTGTGCACATGGGATGGGTTAAATGCAGAGGTCACAATTTATTGTGGTGCACATTGTGTGTGATTGAGTGTGTTCACAATGTGCACCTATGTGTACTCCTGATGTGAAAGAAACAATCAAAATATGTGGTCTAATGAACAGATATATTTATCTTCCCAAATCCTCTGTCCCATATTGGACCACAGAATATCTGGTCACCCTACTTAGGAGGATGAAGAATGTGCTAGTGTTACCGTCTGAGCTCTTTGTGTCACTGTCGTCACTGTCAGGTGAGTCCAGCTCTTCTGGAACCTCCCCTGACATTCAGATAAGACATGGGTCACTACAGAACACACTAACCACTGTACGCTGTCCTTACTCTGATGCTGCTATTCCGGCCTCAGTACAGAGACAAACACCCCTGACAGGACAAACTCTCTATCATCAGGTCCGCCTGAATCCTGTATTATTTCACATTATGAAGTCTGAACATCAAAAGAAAAGTTAGTCACTTCAAAAGTATGTTGTGTTAAATGTGTTAATATATTTTAGTGTCATAGCATATTCATAACATTTCTGTCATAATAAAACCTAACCTAAAACAGTAACTTAAAAATATTCTGAACTTTCAAAGTAAGTTAATGTAATGAGATAAAATTTTAAGCATTTTTAATCACCCCTTGAAAAATGCAACTGTAGCAGGATAATCAGCATTATTCACTTCACCTGTGAGTTGTTTTAATGTTGTGGCTGATCAGTGTATACTGACTAGATCTGATAATTAGTAGCACTGTAACTCAAACAGAAAAACACAGATTAGATTTGTACCTTATCAAAGTTTCTACACATACCGTTTTGAACTTGCTGGCTGTTGTCTGTATCACTGCTGGTGTCAGGATCTTTTGCATCCACGCCTTCATTAGTAGTCTCTGCTTTAGTCCCATTCACCCCCCCTGGGTCTTTATTGCCCTCTGCCTCTTTGGGTTGCTTCTCTGCAGGCTCCTTCTTGTCTGCTTTGGCCTTGGTGGAGTCCTTTGGCTCCGATTTGCTGTCTTTGACTCGTTCTGTGGGTGAAGTGTTGTCTTGTGATTTGTCTTTTGCGTCTTTCCCAGTCATGTCTTTGTCCTGTGCAGTGTCTGTTTTATCTGTGTCTGCATGTTCTTCACTGTTGTTCTGTTTTCCCTCAGCCTCTTCCTCCTTTGCTCTCTCTTCTGCCTCCTTTTTGGCCTTCTCTTCTAGGTCTACAAGAGAGAACAGACTGCACATAAGCTAAATGCACCAACATACTTGTTTCCAGAAGTGAAAGTGAAAGTGAAGTGAAGAACATCAGGTCATCAAGCCAGGTAACCTCTCAAACTCTAAAATTAAAAAAATCTGCATTAAAAACATTTAGTGACTGGAGAAGTATATCCCAGTAGATGTTGAGACCTGACTGTCCTGGGCTTTAGGAAGGTCACCTTTGGCTGCCTGAGTTTTCCACTTCTCTCTGTTCCGCTGCACCTCCTCATTCCAGGTAGCTTTGAAGTTCTTGAAGTCAACGCTAAGAAGAGAGGTGCTGCCCTCAGAGCCCGTGCTCTTCACGGTGGCACGCTTGCCATCTGATGGGATGTTATTCAAGCTGTGGATGTCACACAAACACAAAAAACAATGATGAACCTTTCTTCTATGATGTTTTCAAATAGAATACTTTAGGCAATTGTATTGTCTCCAATTCCATCCCCTGCTCCATCAATCAGTAGAAAGACATTGCCACATGAGAATGTGTATGTACAAGAAAGGTGTACCTAATAAAATACAACCCCAATTCCTAAAAAGTTGGTATGCTTTGTAAAATGTAAACAAAAATGGAAATAAATCCCATAAACCGATATTTTATTCAGAGTGTAAGGTAGAAAACATGAAATGTTTAAACTGAGTAAATGTACCTTTTAAAGACAAAATAAGGTCATTTTGAATGTGATGGTAGTGAAACACCTTAAAAAAAGTTGGAGGCCACATTTACCACTGTGTGGCATCCCCTCTTGTTTTAACAACACTGTCAACATCTGGGAGGTGAGGAGACCAGTTGCTGGACTTGCTGGACTGGAGGAATGTTGTCCCTATCTTGACTGATATAGGATTTTAGCTGTTACTTCAATGTTAAAATTAAAGTGGGCAGTGGTGGCCTAGTGTTTAGGACATTGTTCTTGTCATTGTCACACCTGCTGAACTGGCAACAGGGCAAGGGTACCCAAAGTTCACTAATGCATGTGGGGAGTTAAGGCTAGCCTGACTAGTCTGATCCCACAGAATGAACTGTTTTTGTGTTTAAAAAGTGAATGATGACTCCGACAGAAAGGGGTCAGATCACACAATGTACCACAGTCAGAGCTGTTTTACAGCACAAGGGAATCTACTTTTAGGCAGGTGGTGTTAATATTATGGCTGAACTGTGTGTGTGTATATATATATAAAAATAACTCAAAAGAGTTAATGTCATGACATTGTGAGACATGTATGTCATCTTTACTGTAGCTGTAATGATGTGGATATGTTTATATGTTTGAATATTTTTTTATTGTTCTAATTGGGCAACTTTTCAGAGGCTATCTGAGAGTGTGTGCACACTGCACTCAGCATGGGGACCATTAATGACCCCCCCCTGCACCAACCCAGACAAGAACACAAACATCCTCCATTATGTATGACTGTTCAGCTCTTCAGCTATGTACAAACAGCCAGTAGACAGCTCAGGCACACAAGTGAAGGAAGCTATCTTTCTATACTTTAGCCCTTCTATCTCTGCTGACATTTATCTCAGAGATTCCATCAAGTTCTCCAGTTCTACTGTTCTGATAGACCCACACAATGACCACACAGTATAGTGCATATCATTCCATGCATAGTGCATTAGTATACTAGCTCAGTAAATATGATGTATAACTGGTTTAAGGTTGTGCATGAAAGCAGACTGGCCTGGGATTTTTCAGTCTGCTCGCACAATAATCCAGCTTACCTGGAGCGTCTAAAGCCAGCCAGGCCAGAGCGTGAAGCCTCGTCAATGAGCGGCGTCACTATTTTCTCTGTCATATCTGTTAGCACGGTAAAGGTGGGCTCCACAATGAAATCAATGAAGCCTGTGGGTTGGAGAGATTAGATAGAGAGCTGTGACTCCAGCTGTCACTGAAAGAAAAAACAGGTTTGAATAAAGAGGTGTGTCCAGACAAAGCATACACTCTCACCGATCTGAGACTGGGCCACCATAGTAGACTTGCGGTCACAGAGAGGAGAGAAGGTCAGGCCCAAATCTGATTCTTTATCACCCTGAAACACATATTATTCATTATGGCTGTAGGAATGTGACATGTGACATGGATATATATCCATCCATCCATCCATACATACATTTTCTAAACCCTCTCTCTCATTCCCTCGCTCACTCTATCTCTGTTACTTTGCTTTTCTCTGAGTCTTTGGGATCCCAAATCTTTGGGGGACACTTTGTTTCCAGATAGACACCTCTCTCTCTCTGTTAAATAAAACTTTTAAAATTACTTTACGGTGTAATTCTAACCTCTCCTTGAAGACACATCGACACTCACCAACATCAATATATAGTATATATATATCAATCATGATAAATAACATAATAGTATGTCACAATATGTGCATATCATTGCTTCTAGAACAGTGACCAACTGCATGCTTTATAACACAGGGAACAGAATAAGTCTTGTTTATTTAGATATAGTGCAATGACATGAGTACATTGATGAATAATAATTATTTTCACTCGTGGCTTTTGAAAGTATCTTTAAAATGTGATCCATTTCAACATGTTAATTCCAAAATATCCTGACATATTGTATATTGTTCTTTGGCCATATCACCTGCTCTGGTCATTTATCCATTATGCACTGACAGGAGAAGAAAGGGTCACACTTTATTTTCTTAGTTCTATATAGATTATCAACAAATGCTCAGATTGTTAAACAATCTGGTAAAAAAATCTAATGGATTATCAACAGTTTTAGGGTAAGAATGCGATTTTTAGTTGCATTTAACAGATGTTTAGTTTAATATTATTTAAAGTCAAAGTGAGCATCGAAAGGGAATAATAAAAAAAAAGGGTCACATAAAGAATAGGCTGGATTCAGCTGAATTCAGCATAAACATGTGAAGTTCATTATTAATCAAACTCTATTCTTAAATGAAATATAGAGGATAATGTTAAATCCTAAATATGTAATCTCATATTACCTTTACTGAACAATTAGCAGGATGTAGAGCAACTGATCTGTGTAATTTACATTTACAACGTAAAAAGTGAAAGTGATTTTTTTTTCACTGTGAACACCACTCAAGTACCAATGAGAAATAGAAACGCTGAACTGAAATATGGTGAAGAATTCTTACAGTTTGATTTGAAGGTCCTGTTTTGTGTTATAAAAACTTGGCTGTACATCTTGATTCCTGATACTTTCTACTTTATCTCTGCATTCCTGATGTCTTTCAGGTGGAAGTTGGCAATTTAAATTGCAAACATTCCTATAATTCCTATAATTCCTATAAAAATAACTAATTATTATTGCTTTATGAGCTCCTGTGTCTGTCTGACAAGTAATGACGCTGTAAATTCAAGTTGCCTGTTGAACAAATATATTATTATTCCTCATACAAGATTTTGCTGACCTTTGGGGGGATTGGTGTGAAGTTGGCAGGCTAAGGAGATTTTTTTTCATGTTGAAATTGATTTGTTTAGCCGTTTCATTCATTGCTCCTGGCATTTCTATTAATATGATTAGTGGCAGTGTCTCTTGCAATGGACTGATTAGATATTACCTTTGCACATCAATGAATCAAAGTTAATTTCTGCACTCCTAAGAAGAGCAGCAGGAACCAAATGCTATTTCATTTCAGGCAATGAGACATTAATTAGTTTGTTGCATTAGCATAGATACCCAGCACTACAGCTAGGGCCAAAATTGAATCTAGTTTGATATGTTTGAAAATTAAACTAAATAAAAATGGGCCTGCTGTTACTATGGTGTGGGAGGGAATGATACAGTCCTTTGTGGGTATTTGGAACACAGCTTGGGCCAGTGAATTTTATTCTAGAGACACAGCTAACTGGTTATTTATAAAACATTGTTAAGTGGATACTTTTGGTGAGTATTTGTTAAATGCTTGTACTTTTCATCTTGTATCTCTTTCCATTCTTACATCAGCCATAAAGGCCATTCTAGGCCAACTGGTGCAATCATAATGTCTTGAAAAAAATTAAATATGAGATTTCTGTGACTGAGTTACTGTAAGGCTATCCATTTTCAACTGAAAAACACACACACACACACACACACACACACACACACACACACACACACACACACACACACACACACACACACACAAAGATTTGAAATGATTTACTTTGGAGAAAAGGTAAATGGCTTTTAAAGGCAGCGAGTCCTTTAGGCTCGGATACAGAGTAATAAAACCTTTGGTCAATTTCCTCATTAACAGAAGAATGGACTGAGATCAAATGAGACTGACGCACTTGGATGTAAAATGTTTGGAGCAATGGGTGAATACTAAGTAAGAGGAGGATTAAAGAACAGTGGGGAGGAATTAAGATGGCTGAATAGGAAAAAGGCAGAATGTGCTGTCTGAATTACACTGTACCTGGGATTGACTAATGTATCATTTGAACTGATATTTGGAAATGAGGCCCAGCCTGGTGCAGGGTGGTGTGTCTGGGTTTGCCATTCCATTTACTACTGAGCAGACTATGAGACTTAAGTGACAGAATTCTTGGCTTTGTGATTTCTGACACTAAAGACGTTTTACGTTACAGTCAAGCTCCAAATTAGAAAACTTTTTTTGTTTGGTGGATATATGTTTGTGTGATAAGCTGCAGTGATATGGAATATGTATATTACTGCTGAAATCTTTTATATAGCAGTGTGAAAGGAGAACACAAATAGGTACAATCAATGGCCGGTTACCCAGTGACTTTTGCTTTTTGTTAAATTGTGCTAATTGTAAACATTTGTGTGAGTGTGTGTGTGTGTGTGAACAGAAACATTTAATACTGTATGCCACTTCATGTCATTGCGACCACACAGCCATTGGCAAAAACAAGGCTTGTCTAGTTTTGTCACATTTGTATTTGTAAACTAGCATTTGTTCTTTCATTGTATCACCGCATTGTTATATGCCAGAGGAAAAGAGCAAATTGACACTGACCTGCCTGAAAAACTCCTCCAGCAGTGAGGTTGTCCAGTGATGGTGTAGCTCCCATCTTTTGGCAGGATGGCTGATGTCTGCAGTATGCAGTAATAGGGATAAGGCCTTCGGTTTGTCAATTCTAAAAGAAACAGCCAGAATTGACGAGCTCTTTACAGCTTTCAACACACTATTGTTCTGATATAAGTTGTTCTGTAAAACAGTAACACACTCACGCCTCTGGTTGTTGTAGAAAGTTTTTCATGGCCTTGATTTGTTGGAAGTGACAGGACATATCAGTGGCCAAGACCATTTCAATCACTAGGGCCCGGAACTCTCTAAATGGAACAGTAGATGCAAGAATACACTTGAATGAACCTATCAGTGTTCATGTAATTTATCTTGTACTGTACATTGGACCTACAAAATATATTTGGTCATAGCAATAAAGGGTATGCACATGATGTCACAGTAGACAGGGGTTACGGCAGTTACGAGTGGCAGAAACACAAAAAAGAACTGCCAAGTGACTGAAAAATTGAACATAATAATTACATAATGTGCCCATAATAACTTTAATTACTGTGTATATCAAACTTTACCTTGAAAATTATTTAAAATCACTGCTCGAAGAATTCTTGGCTTTGTGATTTCTGACACTAAAGATGTTTTACGTTACAGTCAGGCTCCAAATTAGAAAACTTTTTTTGTTTGGTGGATATATGTTTGTGTGATAAGCTGCAGTGATATGGAATACGTATATTAAATTCTGGAATAACAGTTTATATCTGTTTACATTTATAAATAGGGCTTATTTGTTTGATAAAGGGAATAAACAGAACAGCAAGATACATTATCCCATACATTACTAAAAAAAGGAAAACAAATGTGTTCAGAAAAAAAAGTTCTTCATTGATGCAACAGAAAAGTATGGTGAATCTAAACACACACAGGTGTGGGAAAAGAAATGCAGTAGACAGGCAATTGTGCTTGTAGTACTGGCTGTCATCTGCTTGTTGGGCTTTGCCATCAACACCACAGCCATTGGGGTCCTGATTAGCAACAAATGCACATCACATTTTAAGGATAGAGAATTTGTGTTTGTGCGTGTGTGTATGTGATGTGGTGGCAAATTCATCACTTATGTAAAGAATACAATCCAACCTGAATTCCTAGGCAGACTGGGAATTTTGCAGACCTAATATTAAGCTTTTTCATTTTTGGGAAAATGGCCAGAGCATTTATAAGATTGTCCAATTTATCCAGTTGTCTCCTCTCACCTCCAGTCATCCTTTGATAAGTTATAGAGGATGTTCATCTCATCGTCTTCCTGTAGGAGTCGATAAGCAGCACTCACATGATGGTTCTCCTGAACTGCGCGGTCATTGTACAATATGGCTGCATCTGACCTAAGAAAATTAATTAATTATCATGAGCCAAACATATATTAAGACAAAAGAAACAACTAATATTATAATAAATAAAACAATACCTGGTTTGTATGTGAAAGTTATTGGTGGTCCCAGTGTGTTCATAATCATGTACAGCTGCTGCAAATATCATAGCGAAGATTTCTAACTCTGTTAGCCAGTGCTGCAAGAAAAGAAACACAGTAGCTAAAAGCAAGACCCACAGCTATACAAATACATCTGCTGAAGCAAATGATGTCATTAATATGTGAATATGGAGCAATTACTTTTTTGTTTGTGTCCTCTCTGTTTACAGTCTTCCTCTTTTGATGTACATTACATTTTGCAGCTCAACTTATAGTATAGCTATGGGAATTTCTGGCAGATCAATATGTGAGAAACATTAGCTTGTAAAATTTCTATATTACCAAAAATAAGATGTAAATATAATATATACAAATCCCATTTCAGGAAAAGTAGGCATATTTTCCAAAATGCAATAAAAACAAATCTGTCATATGTTAATAAAAGTACAAAGAGCAGCTTTTCAACAGTATTACTAACCAAATTAATTGTATTTTGTAAATGTATACAAATTTAGAACTTAATGGCTGTAAAAACACTTAACAAAAGCTGGGAGTCATGTTTACCACTGCATTAAATCATATACCTTTGTAATAACACTTTTTAATATTTTATTAACTGAAGAAACTTATTGTAGTAGTTTTGCAAATGGAAATGTCATTCATTTTTGCTTGATATAAGACAACAGCTGCTCAGCAGTCCATTGTCTGATTCTCTTCTTCGTGAAGCGATATACATTTTTAGTAGAAGGTAGATCTGGACTGCCAGCAGGCCATTCAAGCATACACACTTTGTGTCTACAAAGCCAATGGTCAATGACTTTCTGAAGTACTCTTGAGACCAGGTGGCTATATTTGTCACAGTAGCATGTTGGTTCCTTTACACAACGAGATATTCTATACTATACTTTTTAGTCTTGTTTTAACTCTATCCTAAATTTTGATGAGTGTTTTGAGTGACCTGAGCCATTAAATTCTAAGTTTGTGTATATTTACAAAATACAATTAAGTTGGTCAGTAAAACTACTAAAACATTTTTCTTTGTCATTTTAAAGGTTCACATTAACTAACATATCACAGAAGTGTGCTTTTGTTGCTATATAAAATCCCTAAACAGTAAAACATAACACTCAATGCATCACCATCATTCATAAGAATGTCCATATAATGGTGACAAACATCAATGAGGGGTTAATGAGCATGGCTTTAGCTGTGTCAGGGCTGATTTGGAGGGAGGCAGAGGGAGATTAACTCTAAATCGATAGGCGCCTGAGCAGTGAGATGAGGTTGGAGTGAAGTGCACACACTGCCCCTTCTGCCCCACTGAGGCACCCCTCCCCACTCCATATCTTTCACTGAAGTCTACACTGTTGGACTTAATGAAAAACAGCAGGTGCTTCACCTCCAAACACAAGTACAGGCACAGTAAGCCTACCCTCTTAAATATAAATGTGCAAAAGAGGGTTCTTTGGAGCTATGCCACAGAAGACCAACTGTTGGTTCCTAAAAAAGTACTTGGGGAAGCTAGAAATTTTAAGATGCATTTCGACCGATTGAAAGTCTTTAGGATTTTGTCTGTACTCACCACCATGCCTGACTTTAGCAGAAGGTAGTGTACTGTTTGAGTGACATCTGCTGCATGTACAAGGTTATGGTAGGGGTTTTTGTGTTTGCTGTAGCCCACTTCCAGAGCCTCCACAAATGACACCAATGCAGAAATGGGGATCTGAGGACATTTTAAAGTAGAAAAGAGAATAAAAGGAAATTATGTCAATATACCACTCAGCAGTTCTGTGTGTGTGAATGTGTAGTGTGGTGAGTACTGTAAAATGTTTTAGGCAATTTTGTGGCTTGGTTTGTATAAATTGTTGCTGTCATAGCAAAATCGGTTACTTCAGGAAACTTTCAGAATAAGAAAAACACATTCTTTACTTTAATATACATTTATGTAGAAAAAGGTATGGTTTGCAATTGGGGCAGTTTCTTTACATTAAAGTCTAATAAACATCCTACATTACGGACCCCACATCCCACCCACCCAACTCAAACTCTTTTATATATAGGAATAGATTAAAAATTATTATTTAGCTAAATTAAATAAAGTAACAATGCAAGAAAAATATTAAATAAATAAGAAAAAAATACATCACTGGAACCCCTTTGTAGTTTAGGAGGCCTAAACAACTGCTTATAGCTAGAAATGGCTGGAACAAGGTGTAATGTGACAGAGATGGCATAGAAAATATATTGTATAACCAACATATTATAAATAAGAGCCCCTAAAATACACATACAGCCCTGTCCTCTGATTTTATATAAAATCTCTACACATACTTATCAGATTCAAGTAATAGAGAACAACTAAAGGCAGTGGGTCTCAGTGTTAATATCTTACCTTGAAGCGACTAATTAAGTCATATCTGGTGAGGAGTTCATAAAATATGAATTTCAGTGCATGATCTCCACTTGCATCATTCAGCGCAAACACATCAAATGACCATGTATCCACATGCTGGAAAAAAAAATCGCACTTATAAGTGTCTAAAAGAAAGTCAGTAAATCACATTAAAGCTCTAGTCTGTTTTAACATGAAAATAGTGTAAGCAAGGATTATATCTGAAATATATCTGACTGTAAAATGAGGAAATTGTGTGTTTTCTGCATGAGTTCTGCCTTTACTGCTCCACCTATGACAAGATTTGATTTTTAGCTATAGTAGAAATCACTGTGAATTTAGCCTCTGCATTCAGCCCACCCTGGTAGTGAACACACATCAGGAACAGGAGCAGTGGGCTGCACACCTGCACCCAGGGGGCTCTTTTGAAGGTAAGTGTCTTGACTAAGGGATATAGGAAAGGGAAAGAGCTATTGTCTTACTCCCTCACCACCCACAGTTTTCCTGACAATCCTAGGGACTGAACCAGTGACCCTGCAATCGCAAGTCTTCTTCTCTAACAATGAAGCCAGTGCTATGACTCTTTCATGTATAAAACCTTGTATGTCCTTAAAATGTTTTAAATTGTTATACTTTTTACACTGTTTACTTTAGAGCAAAAACCTGTAATATTAACATTAACATAAGTTAACTATATTTTCCTTCGCCTATAAAATTACAGTTTCAGCGATAATATGTTTCTAAAAGAAAAATGTTTATCTGCACATTAGCTAATCATCACTGCAGACAAGATGAGAAAAAGTGAGAGCAGAATATCCATGACTGAAAATATTCTATGAAAGCCCTGTAAGAACTGCTGGACTCGTTAAATCAATTCCAGTAATAATGTACGAGAACAGAGCTACACCACGTGTGCCTGTGGCTAATTTACTGAACTACTTCCCCCTTCCCTCCTGCTCTCGTTTTTCTCGTTTTCACTCTGAAATAAAGTTCTGTATACTTTTGAGCACAGTGAACATCTGAAATATGGCACATTAAAGATTTAAATATCAAAATTGGAAGTTTTCTCCTGCACTCAGTCTCTGTCAGAAAAGGGAGGTTTAGAAAGCCCCTGGGGAGGGGGTCAGACTTGCAGCAGCCACCACAGATCTATTGCTGATGCCCAGAAAATTAGATTCACTATTCAGAGCCAAGAGCAGGCAGTAGGACATCACTGCCTAAAACAGTCATATCCAAACCAAGCCCACAGTAAGCAAATCTTGATTTTACTTGCAAGGATCAGGCACATGGCTCAATGCACTGAAACTAGTAAGTAAATGACCCTGGAAGATGTAGATAATGCAATATTGATCTAAATATTATGTCACATTGTGCTACAGGGTGCTAGCATAGTAGGTGTGTGGGGTCATTAAGCTTGAGCTGGAAATGATGTCTATGGAAAAAGGCTGCAGATTATATAAATCATGCCATAATGTCTATTATTTATCTATAGTATAACTACATTTTCCTCACCCTCTGCCTCATTATGCACATTTCATATAACCCAGGTGGTAAAGGGAAAGATCAATTCTGCCCTTTGGTTGATTAAACAGGTTTGTTTGCATGGCAGAGGTTGCAGTTTTCCCAGGTGGACAGATATTTTTCACACAAATTGACATAAAACACTATGTATATAGTATGTGTGTATTAAACCGTTGATGCTTCAATGTTAAGTTTTTTATATTTGGAAACTACTTTAAATACGGTGACTGCAAGTTACTTTATTATGAGAGTGAGAAACTAAAGGGTTGGCTCATATATGGCTTTAGAGGGTTAACAGGGATTGGTTTAGAGCTCACATAGGATGTTGGTTATGAAAGTCAAGGCTGGCCAATGCCTGGTCTCTGAGGCCCTGTCAGTCAGCCCATGGCCCAAACCCACTAGTACCTTCAGCACTGTGATCACACTGGGTGGATAGCTTAATCCCACCATGTTGGACGTCCGACGGTACATCCTGTCAGAGAAAGATAACACATTCCAGTCAGAATGGTAGTGGACATGTTGAGAAACATAGGTGGTTATAGATAGAGAAATTAACATTTAAAAGGTAGCAGGACACAGGGCTGAAAAATATCACACTAGATATGTATCAAACCTCCATCAATAGGCTAATTAGCTTTCAGTAAATCATAATCTGCAATGGCTTAGTTATTATAAAAAAAATACATTGTGGCTAATCACACAAACTGTGCAGAGACATGTAATTGTGTCATGCTTGTAAGGGGGTCTGAATTCAACTAAAGAATAGGTAAAGAGTAGACTCAGGTGTGTCTGGTGTGGCAGAATGTTGCAGTGTTGTTGCCAAAAATGGAAATTTGGGGTCTAAAAAATAAATTAAAAAAAACTTCACCAGTATTTTTTTTCCAACTGCCTGGTCACCCTTGAGAATTGTCCAAGCAGACGAGAGGAGCTAGGTAGCTAGAAAAAAGTCTTAGCAAGAATTTGTACTTCCAATGTGCAAGTTTAGTGACAAACAGATAAAGGCATTAGTAATTAAAGTTCTTTTCCTCCACAGGTGTTTATTTTTGTTTGCATGTTGCAGATTAATCAAGTAACTTTTTGTGTAAAACCTTCTCATGTATTCCAGCCAGACTAAAGGTGGCCAGTAACCTTTATTTGAGTACTGTAATTAAGTACCTTTTTGAGATTCTGTGCTTGAGTATCATTTTAGGGTAACTTGTGACTTTTACTCCACTACGCTTAAAAGAAACTTAATGTACTTTTGGCCCCATCACATTTTGCATTGCTTTGGAGTATAGCTTTGAAGTTTAAATATAGAAAATAATTATAGCTTCTTTTTAAAAATAAAATAAGCCATAGTGCTGGGTTTCATTATGAATAGGTTTAATACATTGCACAAGATATGTGTATGTGTGTTTTTTTTAAATGATGGCTATTACAACAGCAGAGAAAGGTGATAAAGATAAATATATAGATGTTCCTTACCACTAGATGGTCTAATGACTTTCTGTGAATTTTTATTTAATTACTTTATGTGATTTTCCCACCAAGTTGTTGTTTCACACGTATGTAATATCTTAACTGGTTTTAAGCTAACTGGTTCTCGTATGCATCTACAGGGTATATTTGCCTAAAAAAATGATATGTTTGTGAATGTGTGATAAATCTGGTCACAGTGGCAGACCACTACTGCTGCTGTTAGCACAGTGTGTGAAAGCAGTTTTCACTAGATAACTACTAGTTTGCTTTAGCAGTGGATTCACACAGTGTCCCAATAGGTTTCCAAGCTAACTGGTCCCCTTTGCAAAGTTAACATTAATGATTAAAGTCTTGTCCCAATAAGACAAGAGTGGGATGCGAGTGTGTGGGGGTTTATAAAAAAAAAATACAAAAACAACAACAGCTGTGTTTTTGTCAATTCAGCTGTCAATTTGTAGGCTTTGTAGCACATTTTACAAGCTTTTTATTCTGTAGGTTCTACAAGCAAGTCTGTATTCAGACTTCTGCATTCAGTAAACTGTTAGGTTAGGCTGCTAGACATTATATTCTGTAAATTCATTGTGGGAATACTTAAGTAGCTTTAAAAGCAAGTAATCCAGTAATTTAACTGGATTTAAAAATTTGACCGAACAACTTTCACTTGTGGTGAGTCTATACTTTGACACAAGTAGTCTCACTTTCATACATCTCCACTCATTTATTGGATAAACATCTGATCAAGCATTTTGCTTAATCTTTCATGTACATGGCAGCTGTTTGTTTATGTGCATTATGTTTACATTATTGTTTACATTAAGCGGTATACAAGACTAAAGGCACAATTGAAGTGTCATGTACACAAAAAAATGCACATTGTATATTGTACATGTGCTCCTCTATATCTATGTTTTTTTAAGACCAAAGAAGCATTTCCACAAACCTCTCCACAAATATTCCAGCCTGTACTGCATGGACAATGCTCCGAAAACGCGGCTTTTCCTCTGACCGCCTCAGCATCAGCCCCATCTGCCGTGTGAATGTGGAGGCCAGCCAGTCCCGCACCTCCGAAGGCACAGAGTCAGACTGGATGTCACTGAGCTCATCCTCGGTGTCAACCAGTCGCCTGTAGGGGATCAAACATACACATATAGGAACAGAGGAGAGGAGGTGATCAGTGTCTGGAGGGAATGACCACACAACTCACGTCAGTGTAAATCACATCCAAGGCCATTTAAGACAAGATGGCTCCAAACATAGGCTATCACACAAGTGGCAAAGACATACAGAGAAAACAACAAGAGATGTGTGGTCAGATTAGGACACTGAACACATGCAGTCATTCACATGTCTTCCCTCCATCTCTTAACAGTGAGGCTTAGATCATGGCTGGCCCACAGTTTTGTTTAGCACGCTCAATAACATTTACACTTGGCCTTATGCCTCTGGCCGTCAGCCATGTCTGAGTACATTTCCACAATAGTAAAGATGAAGACAGTGGGCTGATTAAATGGTCAGTTGATGCATTCATTTTACATAAGAGCCTTTTGAGGCCATTCTATTTAAACCCTTATTTTATCATAAATGGAGGGAACTTGGGATATTGTCGTTACCGCGTCTCCTCGATATAGACTGATTCCAGGACAGAAGCTGCATATTCCAGGTTTTTCTTCAAGTCCACAACAGAGGCCTCGCCCCGCTCCAACTGTTTCACAAGGCATCGCAGTCTGAGATCAACCACAAGAACATCCCGTTAGAAGGACAAAATAAAGTACAGCTATTTGCAGAAATAATAAGAAATCTTTTTCATTTCAAACAAAATGTCAATGAAGTGGAGCACTTTAATCTCTCATATGTACACCTTCCAAGTCAACAAAGACCTCTTTGAGTTATAGGTTTTAGCCACAGGTTTTATGTGAAGTAAAAATAGCCTTGAGGCATTGAGCCTCAAGGCCTAATAAACATTGCATGCTGGGTCACTGTGGACTGCTGCCTCCTGTAAATTTTTATGACCCATGAATTAATGCCATGTTCATCCATACATACATAAGCATAAATACCACTGACTGTGTAACAACATGCAATCTCTCCTTATTCTCATGGCTAACAAACCAACAAAACCAGTGAAACCTTTAGAACCTCAAAGAAAAAGATATTTTTCTGAGAATGCATAGAGCCTTAAATTTTTTCAATATATCAGTCATTAAATGTTATTCACTCTGGTGAAGTCACCACTACTTTTCATTTGTTTTGTTGTCAGATAAACATCTTGGAGCTGTCTTGGCTCTGGCTGGATGAATGGCTCATCACTTCTGACATCCAATGTGAGTGTTATTCTTTTATTGCTGTGTTTGTGTCTGCTGTACTCTTGTTTATGAGCTGTATTCAGCCACCCATAGCTGACGTCTTTGCTGACGTGGAGGTTGGATCACGGTAGTGTTGCAGGCCCCTTAATACTGAGGGGGGCTTACGTGCTGACCCGTGTGATGAGCAACGCGTGCGTGTGTGTGTGAGCATGTGTTTGCGAGTGTGCGAGGCACACATGGGAGACAGGTTTGACCCAATTCCCGCTGCAGCTGCTCGGGCAGTGGAAGGTCCAGCAGCATGTAGGACATGAGCTGGAGAAAGGATGCATAAACCAGACTCTTTAGACTCATCTTAACCCTTTCATAGCTGTGCAAACCCAAGAGGAAATTTGGGTGGAGGGGATAAAATCAGATATGTTCTCACTTCAGTACTGCCTAGATTTAGATAGAAAGATAAAAACTCTATTAATTTACTGATGAAGAATGCGGATAGATAGATAGATAGATAGATAGATAGATAGACAGATAGATAGATAGATAGATAGATAGATAGATAGATAGATA
>JBBPDA010000009.1:13216146-13234792 GCA_037974385.1 Arnoldichthys spilopterus | reverse complement strand
TAGATAGATAGATAGATAGATAGATAGATAGATAGACAGACAGACAGACAGACAGACAGACAGACAGACAGATAGATTTTACCATGATCAATACCACATATAAAACAAAGAAGACTTGTATAAGTTCAGCTGCTGTTTTTTATAGTCAGTAAAACAAATATTTTTGTGTTGTTGACATAGTCATTTTGTTTGCCACCATTAAGGAACTGAAATATTTGCATCTCAGTGCTAATGTTTTTAGATGTACCATAATGCAAAGACTAGGCATGAACCTCAAAATGTAGTTAAGTCAGGGTGGAGGTAAGCTCTTATGTAGGCCATGGATGCAGAGGCATTCCTGAGTCATTTCTGAATCCTACCTGGCTCACCCAGCTGCTATGTGTTACCATGTGAATGGAGAACCCGTGCTTGGCTGAAAAACACAACAACGGAAGTGTGGCTGAGGACACAGCATTTGAACAATGTTATCAAAATCACTGAGGCAGTAAAGGAACACCTTCCCCCCTGCCATCCCTAAGGAATTCCCTTGTGCAGACAAACACACAATCAATGCTGCAAGTCAGTGTCATCCCTTTAGAGGATTAGTGCTTCCCAGAATCCGGCCACAGCAGGAATGATAAGAGAGAAAGTCTTTAGCTTCATGCGGACGCGGCCATGACTACACAATGTATGACCTTTTTTTGTGGAAAGACAGACAGAAATAAGCTCTGTTTGATACTTCTGATTAGACTTCAACTGTTCTCTCAGAGTTGCTTGAATATGATTAGATAGACACTGGTGAGAAGGGTTTATTCAGTATACAGAACTCTTATCATTTTAGACAGGCACCTGTGCTTTAGAAAGCCTGAAAGCAGGCAGGGACCACTGATAGAGATTGTTGATTGAAAACGCTGAGGTATGGGACTGTCGCTGTAAGTGTGTGTGTGTATATGTGTTTGTGTGTGCATGCATATGTGTGAGAATCTTTTCTCAGTATTGATCTTTCTGGAGAGCACAAAGCCTTTTACTGAGTGTGGGTGTTCTTGTCTTTGATGAGGCACCTGATTGCTTTTCATTCGTATTGACTACGCAATACTTGACAAGTGCAGTCACATTGCATTGTGCTACAAAATGCAAGGAAGCATGTCCCTACTCAAATGAGAGAGCCTCCACCATGCCACCATTTCAATAAAAGTGTTTCCAATTTCTAGACACAAATGCATTAGGGTTCGGTGAATTACCTTGAAAGACCTTAGGGGGAAATATAAATGTTTCAGGCTTCACTTCAATAGAACAATTACAAAAAACTGCAAGAATGTAGTCTTACCATATAAATTCATAAACCTCTACAGCACATGCGTCTCCAGATGTGTTTTTACCTAGTGAGTAACCGGTCAATCACTTGCAGTGCTTAATAAATAAGCAACTGAAACATTTGCATCTCAGATAACAAAAGAATGAAAATGTATATATATATATATATATATATGCTTTATGTCCACCAGAAAGCGTATCGCAATTATTTGTTGTTGCACAAGTTGCTGTTCCTTAAAGTGTTAGTGTGGAAACATATGCTGGGTATGCAGTGTGTTAGAGAGTAGCTGTCCTCTCAACCACTCACAGACTCTCAAACTATAACAAGGAAATGCTATTATAAAGTCCCAGGAGAAAGATGGAGATGTGTGAGCGCCCTTATCCCTTTTTCACCTTTCCCCCTCTCTTTCACCTCAAAAACACTGCAAGGTCAATTTTAATCCATCCTTTCACATTCGCTCCCCTCACGTTTGCCATACCTTGATATCTTCCATCACACTCCCCCACTGTTTAGCCATTTTCTTCAGATTTCTTGTCCTCCTCCTCTCTCCCTCCCCCCTATGCTTTTGGTCAGTCCCTTTCATTGTCCTCTGCAGTGCAAGGTCAGTGGGTAGTGCTTAAAATTCTCCTTTATAACCTTGAAACATTTCAAGGATAAAACTTTTTCTTCCATAATCTTCTCTTAAATTGTAATACATATGAACTTATAATTGTAATTTTTAATTTGCAAATTTAACTTGTAAATTTAATCCAATTTTTAACTGTAATATTAATTTAAAAAAATCATGCTTTACCTTTCCATTGGAAAGCTCAAAGACCTACCTCTTGCCTTTTGCAAATACGTAACATTACAAAAATTAAATGAATTACAATTTCT
Organism: Arnoldichthys spilopterus; assembly: GCA_037974385.1. Lineage (NCBI taxonomy): Eukaryota > Metazoa > Chordata > Actinopteri > Characiformes > Lepidarchidae > Arnoldichthys > Arnoldichthys spilopterus. Next base: position 13,232,622 of record JBBPDA010000009.1, on the reverse strand, counting down.
GATTTACACTTAGGTGTACCCTAGGTAGGCCATTGCCATGCTTTTATTTTTTGCACACTGCAATGCATAAACCTGGCTGTAATGGGATAGACCCTTATTTACCAGAGTAAACATAAATGCATTTTTTTTTCACTTGAGCATCTGAGTGAATGAAAAAAAAACTCTCACACTGCAGTCTGTTACATTTAGAACGACAGGAAATGTAACTCCACTGTAAGCCAATAAACTGAAAATTTAACGTTATCAGATGTCTGGCTTGACATGTCTTTGATGCTGAAAGACAAGAATGAAAATGTCAGGATATTAATGTAGAGCAAGAAAATCTGGCAATGCAAAATACTGTGAGGGAGTAATATAGATTTCTTCAGAACCAGTGTGATGTCAAGTATGGAGTTTTGTTAATGCTGACTGAGCTGTTTATGTTGACCTTGCCTGAGCTGGTGGGCTTCAGCTTGTGAGCTGTGAAACAGCATGCCACATGCCTCCCTTATGTTCCATCACCGCTGAGGTTGCCACAGCGATGAAGGATGCGGACTGCGTCAGACGACTGGCACATGTAGGCTGGGACATATGTGCGATCCGTGGGGAAGGGGCAAAACACCTTCCTGCCTCTTAGAAGGGGGGAGGATCACAAAAGCATGCTGGGAGCCAGGTTCAGAGCATACGGGGCTTAAAGCTCTAGCCGGATGTTGCTGAAACAGGAAAGAGGTGAGATCACTGCTGTTCCTCTACCTCACTACCGATCCCACCTACAGAGAAAGGTGCTAAATTGGGCCTGAGGGGAAGAAGAGGTCTGGACTGAATGCAACAACAGAACATTCTCCCACTGTGGGAGTGCATCCTCAAACATGCATCCTTGACGTAAATACAACCCCGTTTTCAAAAAGTTGGGATACGGAGTAAAATGTAAATAAAAACAGACAGCTATGATTTGCTAATCATATTAAGCCGTATTTACTCAAACCTAGACCAAAGACAACATAGAAAATGTTGAATTTTAAAATGTACGAAAAATATATTTGATCATTTTGCTGATGCCAGTTGGGACAGGGCAACAAAAGACTGTGAAAGTTGAGTAATGCTCAAAAACACTTGATGAAATATCTTACTAATTAGATTATTTGATTATTAGATTAACAGGCCCATAACATGACTGAGTAACTCTTTGTAAAGCATACTTGGGTTTATGAAAGACAATATAATAATAACAACAATAATAATAACAATAATAATAATGATTATTTATTATTATTATTATTATTATGTTGTTGTTGTTGTTGTTGTTATTATTATTGTTGTTATTAAAATGCCATTCCTTAAAATAAAATTGCAAAGAAATCGGTTGCTTTCATCATCTATGGTCCAAAACATTATTAAAAGATTCAAATAATCCGAAGAGAGAAAACTAGCACTGGATTACTGTGATCTTCAGACCGTTGAGCAACACTATAAAAGTGTGAGGGAATCTATTCAGTGATTTTTTAAAATGCAAACAACTGTCTGTGAACATTGTTGCATACAGTACTTTGATGCAAGGAATAAACCTTCTTTGTGCCTAAGTTCATTTAAAATACTTAGGTGAAGTGGAAAACTGTCCTAGGGGCTGATGAATACAATTTTGAGGAAAGGACCATTCAGCTTGTTATCAGAGCAAATTTCAAAATCTACGATGGTGTGGGGATGAATCAGTGCAAATGAAATTGGTGTGAAAGCATCATTAATGCTGAACAATATGTACTGGTTTTGGAGTAACATATGATGCAATGCAGATGTCTTTTTAGGAGGGACCTTGCTCATTTGAACAAAACAATACTAAACCCAATTTTGCAAACACTACCATGGCTTCCTAGTAGAAGTCTGGGTGCTAAACATTTGGTGCATGATCAACTGGGGATCAGCTTAAATCCTACACATTGCATTTCTGGAAAAGTTGGGAGATTTTGTAAAATGCAACAAAAAACAAAAATCAATATTTTGTCAAATCTCTTGACCCTTTATTTAACTGACAAAAGTTTAAAGAAGAATTTTGTAAAGCATTTAAACAGACAAAAAATGCTGGTCCCGGGGCACTGTTTCTGATGTTACAGCACCTTTCATTTTAATGACATTTTTTTAATTGTTAAATTTAAATTAAAGATAATCATTGCACTTTTGAAAGTAGATTTTAAGCCCATTTCTTGCTTGATAAAGACTTAATTTACTTAGATGTGGTCACCATTGCCTGATTCTCCTCTTCAGTGATGGGCATGAATAGAAGACAGACCTGGACCTCTGGCAGGTCAGTCAAGTAAACTGCACACATAGTTTCCTTGAAGTCATGCTGATGATGTTCATGGAGATAAGAGCCAGGCGTTATCTTAAATCTGAGGGGTGCGTCCGCCATGTCGGGGGACTACCACTAATGTTTACATTCACTATAATGGTTTTAGTTTTCATCAAAAGAACACGATAGAGTGTAATTTCCTTACAGAGAGAAGCTCACAAAAGAAGCGAGGAAACGTTACAATAAAAACATTCTCTGGTCAACAATTTAGATCCGTATGAGCTTAAAGTCATGAATGGAGTTCAGACTTAGATTCGCTGCAGCCGCTTCTATCACAGACATCGGCGTGCAACTCGTTTTTTGGTTTAAGTTCATACACCTGTCAGGAATTTTAAAACTACAAGTCTTTACAAGCACACAGTCATTTTATGAATGGATAAATGAGTGACCTACAAGTCTATAACCTGGCTGCGACTACTCCACCGCCACTGCTGCTGTATCTGCCATCATGAACGAGTGATTTGCATGTGTGTCTCTATCTGGCTAAACTCACCACTCATAACCTTAATTAATACCTGGCGGTTATGCAGTCCTCCATTACACTTACCTGTTTATATTCATCTCTGTATAATTGTTATATTAACTGTCTCCTGTTTGTGTAGGTTTTGCACTCTCCGCAAACTTAGGAACCCCCTTTAAAGCTGGACATTGTGGAAGAGAAAGACGAGTGTCAAAATATCCAAGACTAGATCATTTATTTAACACATCTTGTTTAAGAAAAAGGAGCATTAACAAAAGCAACATTCATCTTGATAATGTGAATAACAATGACAAAAACAGTAAAAACAAAATCTCTCACTGGTTTTATTATGGCAGTTAGTTATTAAGGAGCCTTTAATGGGAATGTAGAAAGCATCAACAAAGCTTGTTGATTCAGGGATGTCAACAAACGTGATGTTTTCAGATTTTCAGATGAACAAGACGACAGCCCCAACTGTTAGGCACACAACTTATTATGCGTAGCCCCTACGACTTGGCGTCTCAATTCCACGAATGTGCGCCTTCTCTATTGCAGATATTAAACATTCCGTGAATATCAAACTCTGAATTCTGAAAGAGTCCATCAAACTGTGGTGTCAGAAAGCTGTCTGGGTGACAGCACCATACTCTGTACTATCAATTTTAAGTTATACTGATGGAGCATGTGAGTTATACTGATATAATGACATGTTTATATTTGAAATATATAGCATCAGGCCTTCAGTGCAAGTAAGTTCATGCCATTTGTTATGGAAATCTGCAAGATAAGCTAAGGATTAAACCAAAATATCATAATTTGTAACTGTTGAACATCTAGTAGAGTGTTAGGTGTGAGGCACATTGTTTTTCTTTCAGCTGTACAGTAAGGATCCAAAGAGCAGTTGGAAATGAAGCAAGAAGAAATGTATAACACGTGTTAGATCTCCATAAGCTCATTGGGCTTAAACCTGTCCAAAAAGCACAACACACCATGTAAAAGCTTTATAAACCCTTTAATCAGGCTCCTGAGAGCTGGCCTAAGTGCTGCAATAATCCCCTTTAACTCCATCCTAATTGGATTCTAGCAGAATTACTCATGTATAAATAAAGGCAGGAACAGCCATCAATGACTAACAAAACCAGCCTCCCGTTGCACTCTCACACCCAGGTCACCTGTCTCATCACCAAGAGATAAATGCATAACTTTGATTTTAACTAGGCTGAAATTAAGTGCTCATAGGCATGTCCACTGATGACAATTTGTTTATCAGTGTTATACAGGACTGTATGACAAAGTTCTTTTGATGTTTGAGTACTCGTGTCAAGACATCACTTTTCAGCTTTTATACCTTAGACCTTAGAACTGACAGATTCAGACTGGAATAATTATTTTACTGTCTAGTGGTATTAATGTGACAGCTATAGGACAAGGTTACCATAAGATGTATTAATGATACCAATAGCAGCCTACTAGGCCACATCATTTGACTCAGTCACTATTCAAATGGTTTCTGTAATTTAGTTGTTACAGTATTTTGCATAAAACTATTTTTAAATTTTTTATCTTATGTAACGTTATATGTTCCTGTGCTTGCAATTGTTTTCAACATTTCAACACTTATAAGAACCAGAGATCTAAAAAAAACTGAAAAAAAACTGAAATGTTTCTGTTCGTATCTGTTTATCCATGATGAAAGAATGTGATCAACAAGAAAAATGTTAGATTTTCATTTGCACTTAAGTTATAATTAGCTGTTGATGGGTTTAGCTTTACAGATAGAAGAACAGACATGGACTACAAAGCACTGTTGTTCGTTGCTCTGGATAAGAGCATCTGCTAAATGCTGTAAATGTGGATGTAAATATTCTGTTCTCACTTCTGTTCTGTGTTGCTGAGTTGCACTCATCAATTTATAAATGTGTGTATATTTACAAAATACATTTAGGTTGGTCAGTAAAACCATTGGAAATCTTTTCTTTAGACTTTTATCAGTTAAATTGAAGGTCACATGAATTAATGTAAGAGATTTTTTTTTTGCATTTTGGAAAAAATTTCAATTTTTAAGGAAATGGGATTTGCAAGTATGATGTTTTATTTTTGCAAGTTCTAACAGCAATAGTGAAAAAAAAATGCACAGGTTCATGCATAAATTATTCAGAATGAACAGCTGCATTCTAAACTGATACAAATACAGATGCAAACAGATCTAAACTTCTATAATTTAGATTCTAATTTGTTTTAACTTCTCAAGACATTCTGAAAAAAAAAATTCTGCGGTAAGCATCTTGCAATTGTTTTTCAATATATACTCATGCAATTTTATTTGCTTTTAACAATTACAATGTTATAAAAAATAACCTGCTCTTCTCAAATGTGTACATCACTGTTTTCACAGATTACTCCTATGATATTATTTTGGCATAGTTTTCAGGTGCTGCTCTTTAAGTTTTTTGTTTTATTAGTATATTAGTTTATAGTATAAATAAAAATGTTATAAACAATAAAGCTTAGATATAATAACAAAGATGCATATCTAAAAAAAAAAAAAATTGGAATGTGATTATTGAACCTTAGGCTTATTATTCAGGTATTACCTTTGATTTGTTGATCATGTGCTACTATAAATTATTTGGTAACTCCTATGATTATGAGGATGTGTGGTTATGGCAAAAATGTGTTACCTTCCTGATATCTCTTAAGCTGGTATGGGACTTAAAAGAATTTGTGATGCCACATCTAAAACATATGATCAAAAAGTATGAATACAATATGAAAGTATGTGGTATCATTAATTATACCAACTGTACATTACAATTACAATAACAACAGATATTGCCCAGAGACAAAGTGTGGGTGCATATATGGATTTAAGGGTTTTAAACAAAATGGATTGTTGCCAATGTTCCTAAACATATGGTTCAAGTGAAATCTTAATATGAACCTCAATATAGTTTAGATATAGAACATTTTTACTGACCATTTAGATGGTTCTTTACACTTCCACGTGTGAAAAGTTTCTTTATGTGAAAGGTTCTTTATGGAAAATCAAAAACGACTGTTGTGTGGCACCACTCATAGGAACACTTTATGACCCCTGAATGCCGACAGATGAAAAACAATGAAAAGGTCATCCCTTTGCACTATACACCTGTATAGTGTACTTAAGATTAAGCTCCCTCTCTAGCTCTCACTGTTTTCTAATGTGAGAGGTATGCTTGTGGTATATAGTAGCTCCACCAGTAGTACAGCTACTAATTGAATGGTATCAGCACATTGCAAAAAGAGAAAAATAATGTTTTAACACATAAATGTTCTGGGGCTGCCATGAAATTTTTTGTCTCCTAAAGAAAAAATAAGAATAAACAGAATGTTAAAGACATATTTTGTAATGTTAAACCTACTACAAGAATGAATCAACTCAAGATATTAAGGCAGCTCAGAAACAAAATATTTAAAGGTATAAAACACATCTTTTTACAATGCCGAGTGAAACAGCAGAGAGGAGTCACCATTCTTTCCTCTGCTCCCATCTACAGTCCGCACAGCCTGATTCATTTAAGCACTCAATTAGTGAGATAACAAGCTGATGAATGGAGCAAAGAGGAGTAAAGAGACTGCTCAGCAAATGAGAGAGAGAGAGAGAGAGAGAGAGAGAGAGAGAAAGAGAGAGAGAGAGAGAGAGAAAGCTGGGCAAAATGTCATCTCTCAATGCTTCTGTGTATTTACAGGAGTTAATGAACTTGTTAATGTAATCATACCAAAACCTGTTAATTAAAAGGTAAAAAAAACTTCACACATATATTCTCATGCACAAGCATGCACACTAAAAACATGCACATACAAGACTGACCGGGCTTTATTGTGCACAGAAATAGATTAAGTTTCCATCTATGCTATGTTTAAGATATGATTTAGTTATATATGTTTAAGTTAAATGAGGGCTAGTTTACCATCTGTTTCCTCTTCTGTAGATATTGTGGTGTTAAACCCAATAATAATCATAAGTTTTAAATGTTAATCATTTCAATAAACATGTATGACCTGTGACCTTTGAAAAAGTGATGTGGGAGTAGCCCTAAAGCTACTGTCTCTTTGCATGTGTCAGAACAGTACATTTTTATATAGTTATAATCTGAGCAGTAAAGTTTCCACATGACACCTGTAATGAACAGAATAATAGATTACACTGCGTATTACTGATCTTAAACATGTTCAGTGTATTTCAGCAAAACCTTAATAAAACCTTAAATTATATTATAAGAAATCATTAGTGTTCAATTCCAGCAAACAATCGCCAGCAAGTTGGGAGTCTGTTAAATATGAAACATGAATGGTTTCTAAGTGCCTAGCAGCCAGTGCAGCACAGGCTGGACACTTTGCTCTTAATTCATGGCAGTTTGTGTACTCAAGGACATAGCGGGGGTGTGATTCAAATCCAACCTCTAGCATTGACCTCTAGCACTGACCTGCACTGAAATACAGCCTTTTTCCCCAGTGTGCCATTCTGGAGTCAACATGTAATGCCATGGCTTAACTGCAGGCTTACCAGACAGAGCCCCTTAGTACAGTATACCGCTTCCCACATCCTAATCCAGTCACATTAGGCATAAAAACACTCCCACCCACAAACGCACAAAACAAACCATTAATGAAATATTTACTGATTGTAAATATTTATCACTAATCAAATCAACAGTCCTTCAAACCACAATTCTCTATGTCAATGGTGATAATCCCAAAGTTGAATTTATCAGAGTGCACAATAAAGTCTTGGTTTATGCATGTCAGAACTGTTCATTACTTTGTAAATGCCAGGGCTAAATGTCAATTATTAATGTCCATTAACATGTTGAATATTGGTAAGCCCAAAATGAAGGGTTTTCTAGATATAGAGAAGCCTTCATGGAGTTTGAGAGGGAAAGTCTTATGCCACTAATGCCTAATTTAACATGGGATTTGACTGGATTAATTTAGCAAACATTCCCAATATGGTTGATGTGATGATTAATGGCCACACATACATGGTCAGCCTGTAGAAGGGGATCAAAGTACAAAAGCCAGACATCATTCAAGGTAGCAAAACTGAAACAAACAAAAAAAAATCCTCCTAAATCATGGTACACCAATGAGTCAAAACATTATGACCACCTGCCTAATATGTTGCCGGTCCTCCATGTACTCCCAAAACAGCTCAAACCTGCAGAAGCATGGACTCCACAAGACCTCTGAGGGTGTTTCATGGTATCTGTCATCAAGAGCAGATCCTTCCATTGTTTAAGTTGTGAGGTGAGTAACCTTTTGTTCAGCACATCCCACAAATGCTCAATAGAATTGAGATCGAAGGATTTTAAACTGATAATTATGTTCCAAAAACAATGTGTGCAGTGTAGCAGGGTACATTATCATGCTAAAAGATACCAGTGCCATTGGTGGTACAGTACATGTCAAACATTCATATAAATGTGCATATCCAAAGATTCTCAGCACTACATTGTCCACAGCGTTACACTCCATTCTTCCCACAGTGATAGAAATAGAAAATAGAAGCCTGGCCATTTTTCCACATTCAGCATGTTGACTATAATAAATGGTTCCCTTACCATCTAATACATTCCTGATCTTAAAATGCACTGGCTGTAACCAGGTACTCAATGTTATCTGCATCATCTGCAGAAAAATACTTCTCTTATGAAAAAAAAACATCAGTGAAATCGACTAAGACTGCATTTACTTACAGTAGCCAAGAGGGACAGCAAAAGTCCCTAAAACAAGAAATGAATTACAAGTCTGAAACAGTATCGCCAGAGAAGATACACAGCCTTTAGTATTGCCAATAGAGTTGCAGAAATCAAGAAGCTATTAATTGCAAAGGCTAAGCAAGTAAATCTAAGGTAAAGAAATAGTAAAATAAACTTGATAATGTTTAAGAATATATTAATGCATTACATTTCGTATACTCCTCTAAAAAATGTCATTCATATATAGTTCACCCTATGCCATACCACATTGATGCTACTTTAAAAACAGTTGGTGTACCATTTCAAGTTCATTGCACATTTCAATGTGCTATAGTAGAGAAACCAAAAATCTGTATCCCTGCCTAATTACATACAACAGTAGAGAAACCAAAAATATGTTTCCCTGCCTATTTACATACAATTTTCACTGCAGTGAAACATTCTAAAAAACAATAAACATTATAAAATAGATCTTAAAACGTTGGTTACTTAAAAATGGACAAATGAATCATTCCTACTATGTTCTGACCAACCTCTGGTTATCAGTGGGAAAGGCTACTTCTTTAAGCATGTGTGGGGTAGTGAGCTAAGTAAGCTCGAGTGTGCAGAAGGAAATTTAATCATCTGAGGATCCAAGTGTGAGTTGCACTGTGATGGACATTCTCAGCCTCTGCTGACCTCTAGCAAAACATGATGAGCAAATCTGCCCCTGGAGACCTCTAGAACATGCTAGGCAGACTTTTTCTGTCTTTGTCCCTACCCAGTTCCCCATCATATCCTGTGGCCATGTCTTTCAGTCCATTGAACCAGGAAGGATGGTCAATAATGGAAATACATACCTTAAACCTGTCCTACTAAGCTTAAGAGTAGAAATAACCTAACCATTTATGTTGTCACCAAGCCAGGCTGAGACCAAGCTTGGGATAGATGAATAGTAGCTATAAAAACTTAATGCAGATTTTAATATACTGATTCTTTGGTTCATTTTAGTTAAAATCGAATAGCTTATATAGAAATATGAGATATATAGTGATACATATAATAAGGAACACATAGATATGTATCTGTGAAATATTGACTACAACACATAAATATATGATTACATTTTTGTTTGTGGGGGTTTTAAGGATTTTACTCATCTACATTTTCCAGTCTGTAAAATTGGATTAAGGCACTTAAATGCATAGGCTACCACAGTATTATGTCACTGTCCAATGAGTGATGAAAAAGCTTTGGGAGATTATGCATTGCCAATTAAAGCTATTCTGTGATGGTACAGTACAATACCTTTCCTACAGCTTTCTCCAGCCCTGGACCTTAGATTTAAAAGCACACTTTTGCTAAAGCTATGGAATATACTGTACATGGATACACATACTGATATACAGTAAGCTGATTTAGAATAAAGTACTAAACTGATTTTCTTTGTAGAAAACAGCAGCCTATTGACAATGCAGACTTTGTATTATTTTAGTATTGGTATTATTATATTGATTATGTAAGCAAGCATCAAACTGCCTGTAAAACAGCTTGGGCTGAGAGTCTTTGTTTAAAAAGAGCACTTATTTTTGGGAACGGGACTGCATTTCCAATCCTTTAAAATGCTCTCATCCTTTAATCTCAATTTACACAAAATAGAATGAGTTATTTTTCTAATAAGTCATCAACCACTGTTCGTAGAGAAGGTGACACCTGGTAATGAATGGGGTTTTTGGCAAGTGTGACTCAAATGTGTTTCAGATTACAAGTTCTAATGTTGACTTTGTCTGTCCTTCTCAATCCTAAATATTTATGAGTGACTCTGCAATGAAAAAGGGAGAGAGTGGGAGAGCGACACAGACACAGAGACAAATGCATTAAATATTCACCTCACTATTTGGCATGGTAAAACCTGACTGGTGCTTCGTGAATATAGATTGAATTCTCTTAATTGATACAGGTTCAGTAGATGCTACATGCCCAGTCAACCCTCACCATCCACTCATTTATGTAAATGATTGTTATTCCTGCCCTTAGGTTTCATCTTCCCCTTTCCCTTTCCCTCTTCCTCTCTCTCACCCTCACTCTCACTCTCCCTCTCACTCTCACTCTAACTCTCACTCTCACTCTCACTCTCTTTCAATGATCTGGTTTCACATTGGCATCATTTTATATTGTAGAGTTTTGTCTCACTTTTAAAGTAAAAAAAAAAAAATAATAATTTCTGCTTGTTTCTGTATTTGTATGAGTTCTATGCTAATGCTGGGCACATTAGCATTTATTGGCCATGTCAAGATCTAAATTTCTTTTGTTTCCAAACCATTCTCTGCAGATCTACAAAGCATTTTAGCCAGAATTTATACTTTTAAATACACAGTAATATATTAATCCCACATTAGACCCTTTCCAATGTATTTCAACATAGACAAAAGCTCCATGACCATGATCACTACAACAACCTCATTCTGTAAACAAAAGCATCCAAAATTTATATTTATATTGTAACAACCATCTTTTGCATAGAACAAGGGAAATTAGAAACAAAAAACACTGGAGGCAAATGACTGGCATATTACGCATCATATAGCAACTGAGTTTCAATTAACAAACTGAAGACACATTTGACGAATATTTTATCAGGATACAATCTGGATACATGAACTGATCAGATATAAATAGAGTCTAAAGGTAAGAGAAATATTATTTATATGCTATCTACAGATAATCCTGCTATGGAAATACATGAACAACACTAAATACTAAATGTGTACTAAATAACTGAACGTGTACTAGCTGTCAAGGCAGTTATTGGACTGGTGCATTTCACTACACACTGTACTAGTATATTTGTGTATGTGACAAATAAACATCTTGAATCTCCTAAATACACATTTAACTTGAACCTGTTCACTGCAATATCCATGGTACATTTAACTCATGTTCTGAAGTTTTTTCCTAATCTAAAATAGAGTAGCAGCAGCACATCAAAAGTGATTGAATAAACAGGATTCCATATGTCAATGCCAGCCCCTTCTTTCCATACACAGCACACCTAACATGACCTGGCACCCTGCTCTGCTCTTTTCAAGGTTATCACAGCAAATGCACTCACACAGAAAATGGTCCCAACATTATTCTGATTCCATTTCCTGTATGACTGGGATTTAAATGGAGTCTGTTTGTCTACCTCACCCTAGCCTTACCCAGCACCCACTCCCACCTGCCACTTCCCCAGCCTTGGTCATGTCATGAGACAGCTTTCATGTGTCAATCGCCCCCTGTTCAACAAAATGATATGGCCCAGCTTTTCAACGGCGTGATACTTCTCAGTTGTAACGAGCAACTAGAGAATCACCATTACCTCCTTATCTCTTTTCCATCTTGCACTGCCTGTCTTTCTGTCATCCAATCATCACTACTCTGTAAAGAATGCCCATAGACATAAATATACACACATGCACGCACAGGGCTCTTTGACAAATGAGCAATGATGTGTGAGCATACTGGGGGGTGTGGTGGAGGGGGGTTGACAGTCAGCTGCAGTTTCAGAGTGTGTGTAATACGTCCTGGGACTTTATCATACCTGACAGATCAGTTTTCATACAGGATTAATGATGACAGTCACTCTCAGGGTTGTGACGTTCTCAGCTCCAGCTGAGCACATACACAGAGTGTCAAAATGCCAACTGTATTGCACACTCCAAAAATGGCTTTGCGAATTTTGACAAACACAGCCAATTATACTTTTTAGCTAATTACAGAACAGTCATATGCAACTGAGCCCCTATAATTTAATTATAGCTGTCAGATGGTTAAAATAATTCATCAAGATTGATCACATTATGGAGCACTGTCCAGCCTAGTTTGCTGAAGGTCCCAGAAGTGTTGTTTAAAAGCCATTTAGAAGCTGTATTTGAACAAGAGGGCTACAACCACAGATTTTATCATAGCAGCATACACTGTGCAAGCAGCTAGGCAAAAACTGGCACTACTATGGATAGTTCAAACTAGGAAAATGTACTAAATGCACAAAAAAAAATTAAAATATGCATGTGATAATTTGACAGCTCACAGCTAAATGTGTAACAGTACAGAATGTCTTTCTCTGATTATAAGAAATACTGATCACCACATTATTAAAACCACTGACAGAAGTTAATGACACTGATTATCTTGTTGTCAAGTGTCACCTGTTAAAGGGTGGGATATTTTAGACAGCAAGTGAACAGTTTTTGACATTAATTTGTTGGTAGCAGGAAAAATGGGCAAGCTTAAGAAACTGAGTGACGCTGACAAGGGCCAAATTGCGATATCTAGATAACTGGGTCAGATCATCTCTAAAACAACAGGTCCTGCAACCAGAATCCATTATGAGAAAAAGGCAAGCTGGTGAAGGCAGTGTTGTGATCTGAGTAGTATTCTGCTGGGACATCATGGGTCCTGGCATTTATGTGGATGTTACTTTGACACGTACCACCTACCAAAACATTTCAGACCAAGTACATCCCTTAATGGCAACGAAATTCTTTAATCACAATAGTCTCTTTCATCAGGTTAATGCGCTCTCCCACACTGCAAAAATTATTCAGGAATGGTTTAAAGAAAAAAAGGAGCTCAAGGTGGTGACTTTGCAGACATTCTCCAGATCTCAATGCAATTAAGCATATGTGGGACTTGCTGGTTAAATTGGTTCAATCCAAGGAGTCCAACCTTGCAACTCTATTTAGAAAATCTACTATTAAGATCCTGGTGCCAGATGCCACAGCACACCTTCAGAGAGTTGTTTTGGCAGCACAAGGGGGCCTACACAATATCAGGGAGGTGCTTTTAAAGATATAGCCGAGAACCATTTTTAACAGTCTGTAAGAAGCACTCTTGAAAAGACAACCATAAAAGGAACAAGCAGTGAAGCGCTCATCTGCTCAGTGATCCAGAGTCAGAGGATGTGTTGTAAGAGCAGGAGAAGCTGTGAGGCCTTGTGAAGAGCACTTGGCTGGAGACACACACACCATCTCTTGTGAGGTCAGCATGGAAGGAGGTGCTCTGTTCCTCTGTAACCGTGGAGACGGGAGCAGCTGCAGTGCGTGGGAGCACAGCCAGTGATTGTAACCATGGGTGAAGAGTTTAATGGGCGTAACAGTGCACCAATTACAGCCCCTTGGTAGCTAATGAATGCTAATAGGGATAGCAAGAGATTGGCCATGGTGAGAAACATCTAAATATGAGTGCTACCTCATTTGCAGTTGCTCTCCCGGGTGCTATGATGTAGTGCAGAGTTTGGTCTCTGTCCACTGCTACACTGCACACTTTCTTTGAGCTCTACAGCCCCTGTAAAGTGGTCTGACCCATTAAGGAGCCTGTTGGGAAACTAAGATGCTGTAAGGCAAGCCTGACTCACTACAAGTAGCCAGTTTATGCTAGTAGTTCCCAGACATGGACATCTCTATATAATTCAATTCCAGACTTGCCAAAGTCTCCATTTGCTATTCTGAACCAAAGTCAATCATTAAAAGATCATTATGCCATCGATTGTACCTTTATTTTCATTTGAAATTGTGTGGGTCTAATTTCTGATTCATCACGTTTTTTTTTCAAACAACATTTGTTCCCTCTGAAAGGAAAACATAGAATTTTAATGTAGGTCTAAATTTTGAATCCATCCCACTGACTGATTTGATTACAGTCTAAAAGCAGAATCAATGGCTGCTCATTTACTCAGGCTTCTGTTTTCCACCCATCTCCTGCATCTTTACTTTCAGCCTGAAGGCAGTTTGTACGGATTACTAAAAGTGGTCTGTTTCTCTAATTTTCTGACAGCTAAACATAAGCAGAACAAAACTCTGGAAAAAACTCATTTAATAGTTAAAAAATTAAAGAAATATTTAGTATTTGCTAGTACTTCACACCCCAGTACTATTTCAATCAACCAACACTTTAAAGTACTAAATAAGCCCAGGATATTTTTTTCTAATAAGAATCAGTCCATGTTAAGTCATGGGGAAGAAATGGGTTTTCAGTGCTAAGAAACAGAGGTAGGTACAAGTGCAGACGCATTGCAAAATACAACATGGTGCAACTGCAATATCTGCTTAAAAAGCACCTACAGTAAACTTAACATTTGATTTACTACAAGAATAGTTTAAATACAAACATTGTGTGCACCACCTGAGGGGCTGGAGTGACTCCCTCCTGGTTGGTATAGCTGTATTTACAGCTTAATAACTTTAGATCAGAAAGTCATAGAAACAATTTTCAAATTGGAAACGGATCAAGACTTCTATATTTTGTTCCGAGTATAGCTTGTTTTTTGTTGGAAAAAATGAATCTGCATTATAATAAGTTTAAAAATTCTATTTTTCCATTCCATTATTTTGATATGTTCATCTTGCACTTGTTCTCTATATGTGTGTACAGTTTCAAGCTGATAGAATACACAGTTAAAGTTTAATTCAAATGTAAAAGGTGTGTTTAAATGGGCTTTTATGCAGAATGGAGGGTTTTGTTTTTATATATAAAAACATTCCAAACTAAAAACCTGTATGCACACTACATATGATAATATATATTCTAGATTAAAAAAATGTTTTGTTTAAACATTTCCTCCTCTTAAATGTTATTGTGTATTTATAATTAGAATAATGATATAATTAAATTATTTAGTGTTTTGACCAGAAAACCAGCCCACAGATACCTAGCCAATCTTAAGGTTATGCTACACAGGCCTTTATTATTAGCTGATACTGGTGTCAGTCTAGCCAGGCTAGATGTCGGCCGCAACTCTGAGTGAATGCGACTATTTGTCATTGTGAACACACTCAAGCACCGCAACAAAATGTGACCTCTGCATTTAACCAGTCACACATGGAGCAGCGGGCAGCTATCAACAGCGTGGAGCAGCACCTTGCTTAAGGGTACCTCAGTAGTACCGGGCCCGGGACTTGAACCTGCGACCTTCAGATCCCAATGGCCTAACCACTTAACCACCACTGCTACACAGTTTGAAGAGGAAATATGGCAGACTGGATGCATATTATTAAAATTAATATTATATTAATATTAATAATAATATTATGCTCTGAGGTAAGTTTGCTGGTCTTTGAAAATGCTTTTTCATGTGGATAACGGGTGTTTGCTGATGTTTTTGTGTTGGTTAACAATTATTTGTGCATTTGTTCTATGCATTGCCTGGCTTCAGAACAGACACCTGGGCTGTGTACAGTCAAAACTTTTCCAGATTACAAAAGAACAAAATCCCCTTGTGGTCTGGGGGACAGAGAATTGAGAAAAGATCAGAGTTTTAGCCAGTATCTTGTTTAGGAATCGGGTTGAGTAAAACGCAATGGTTTTGTTTACCAAGTGCGTGTGCAACCACAAGGGGGAAGTGACAATCAGAAGCACAGTTAAATAATGAAAGGAAAATAAAAAGTGATGAATCGGTGTTATTAAAAGAATTCATTTCCCACCAAACATTTCTACATGGGTAGAAGTCTACTCCATTTTTTTTAAAGTGCTTGTAAGAAGATGTCAAATTGTGTGCTTCTCCCAAACTGTGCAAATTCTAGACCTGAGTATGTAACCGTTTGCCACTTTGTTACTTACTAAATTATAACTAAGTCCTGTCAGTAGAACATAAAACACAAATGTAACCATCCAGGCTCCTCTGGCTCCATACAGTGCTTCTAATTCCATTTGCCAGACTCCACTGTGCCCAAATGAAAACAACTAATAAAAACCAGAAGTAGTGTCTGACACATTGGGCAGTAGTGGCCTAGTGGATAGGACACTGCCTTTGGGACCTGAAGGTTGCAGGTTTGAGTCCCAGCCCAGGCACTACTGAGGTACTCTTGAGCAAGGTACCTTCCCACTACACTGCTCTCCGGGCGCTGTTGGTAGCTACTCGCTGCTCCACGTGTACACGTGTGATGGGTTAAATGCAGAGGTCACATTTTGTTGTGGTGCTTGAGTGTGTTCACAAT
>JBBPDA010000009.1:13181741-13192138 GCA_037974385.1 Arnoldichthys spilopterus | reverse complement strand
GCTTGCAGTAGGTTGATTGGATTGGAAAATTGCCCATAGGTGTGAATGTGTGCATGAATGGTTGTCTGTCTGTCTGTGTGTTGCCCTGCGATGGGTTGACCTCCTGTCCTGGGTGTACCACCGCCTGTACCCGCAGTCAGCTGGGATTGGCTCCAGCTTCCCCGTGACCCGGAAACGGAGGAAGCGGTTGGAAGTCCTGTTCCTGTTGCATACTATTTACAAAAGTATTGTAAAAAAAGATTTATACGAGCCCTCTGAATATCCAATACGGTGAAGCTGTAAATTCAAGATACCGGTTATAATATTGTGTTTGTTAATAGTGATTTTCTTTTTAGTCCAGCTTAACACTAGTTAAGGGTGATAGCAAAGCAATGTCTTTGGATGATGTTGTGTATTGGACATGGCTGGAATACCATACAGATCCACATCACAGATGTTCATTTCAGCTTCTATCTAACCATTGTACAGCCAACCTGCTTTCCTCCTCCACTGCTACTTTCTGATCCCAACTCAGAGGATTGCTATCCACATCCTCACACACCTTCAACTGGGAGAGAATGTGTGTGCTTATTTGTGCATATGTGTGTTTGTGCAGTCCTTGGGGCTTATCTAAGAGTAAGGGGGTGACTGAGAGAAATCAATTGAAATGAGATTCAGATCAAGGGCTGAGCTGTGAGCAATTCAATTAACAGCAGGAGACATGCGCCATGTTTCCAATACGTGCTCCTCAAATAGCTCCTGACAGAGGCCCACAGCCCACAATACAGCTCCGGCTGCATGGCACTTACTGCCAAGCAAATCAGCTCCAGTGCTGCCTAAGCTTGGCCTATTCATCTTCATCAGAGGATCAAAGCACAGTTTATGCGTAATCCTATGGGTTTAATACCAAATAACCTCACAGCAAACAGTGACATGGTACATAAACCCTCATATAGAACATTTTACTTCCAATATCACAGTGCCTTGCTGTGTATATATACTGGGTAGTATATAGTATAGTTGCGATTGCAACTATTAATGCAAATTCAACCAACCATCGCAAATTCTACGTGCCATTGCACTTTAGTCCAATCATCGTAACGTTTACGCAAATTTGACAAATCGTCCTCTCCCGCAAAATAATTTCCCCAATGTCTCACATGTGCCAACATAAATAACGGCAAAGACCGCGAGGAGCAGTACCCAGGCATTCTGCACGAAAGCGGAGGAAAACTATTTTGCACTGCATGCAGTATTGTCATCGAACATCGAAGAGGAAATCGTCTATTGACAAACACTTTGCCACCGCGAAACATGAGCGGAGGATGGCAGAAACGCAGGGAGCGCTTCAGGCGAGACGGATCACGATGACCCCGGCCGTTGTATCCCGGTCAAGTTCAAGCGCCTAAAAAATCAAGGTAAGTCGTTTTAAATAACATTTGAAACATTGAATGTACGCGGTAACGTGATATAGCTTATCACGTAATGACTGGTGTGCATTCTTGTTTGCATGCCAATCAGATGTGTGTATCTGCGTGCAATCAAGAACTTAATGCTAACATTAGTTTAGCCAGGTCTCATATTTACACTTAAAAAAAATATTATGATCAATAAGAGCAAGTGTGTGTATGATCACAGGACAGGGCGATAATAAAAAGGTATGCTGAAAAGTATTTTCCTTGTGTCCCTAGATTTGTGAAGATTTGGTAGCCACCTGCACAATGTGACCATACAGCATTAAGAAAATTCCACCAAGAAAAGGTTATCAATGGAGGAGCGATACCTGGGTTCCAGCTCCAGGAAAAATACTTGGGAGCAGTCTACATGCAAGAGAAGAAATTTTGATTTGCCAAGGGTACTTAGAAGACTGCTTAGGTGGAAACAATACATTATTAAAAATTATAATTATAAAGTTTTTTTTGCAACTTTCACTTCCTTTTGCAATTTCATCACAACAACCACCTAAAAACACCAACTTTCACTGCAATTGTTTGGTAAAGCTGCCATGAAATCAGGCATTTTAGGTCTGTGGATTTATGTCCCTCCATTTCTTTATGTTTAGACCTTGACCATATAAACAATTAAATGTCCCAATGCATCGAAATCAAAGCATGTGAAATATGTCGTGTTAAATTATTCAAATTGTGCCCAAAACAAACACATAGGTAGACAATGACTAGCAGCATTGAAGAGCATGAATATTTGAAATAGGAGATGACAATGAATATGTAAAAACATGTAAAAGAAAATAGAAATGGTCAACATCTACTACACTGTGTGTGTGTGTGTGTGTGTATGTGTGTGAGTAAGAGAGAGAGAGAGAGAGAGATGGAAACTCTATGTTGATGTGCTGCACTGACCTTATTTTAAGAGCCACTGAGTTGACCAGTGGTGTTGTATTAGCCTTCTCTGTAGACCACCACAAACAGCCACAATGTTCACATGCCTTGCTTTACATACACAAACACACCCCTGTGTTTGTCCAAAGCAGAACTACCTCAAAGAGGGCACTGCATACTGAACAGCTGAGGCCAAACGGATAGTTCTTCCGATCAACCTTATCAATCTGATCTACAGTACAGTGTGGCGAGTTCAGCTGCACATCTATTTATAAATCTGTTCTCTTTGACTGATGCACACATACTGATATACAGACAGAGAGAGTGAGCAACAGAGATACAGTCTCTGTGCATTATTAATCAACTGTGCTGGCATATCTAATCTAGCAGTTCCTGGTCTGCATGTTTAGATTGATGACCTACCAGAATATTCTCTGTTCATTAAAAAATAATTCATATTGTTCACTGACTGAGACCAAATCTCAGATATTGCAGAGGAGGATCTATGACTATTACGCCATCAGTGGAAGCACAATGA
The DNA here is from genome assembly GCA_037974385.1 of Arnoldichthys spilopterus. Taxonomy (NCBI): domain Eukaryota; kingdom Metazoa; phylum Chordata; class Actinopteri; order Characiformes; family Lepidarchidae; genus Arnoldichthys; species Arnoldichthys spilopterus. The sequence goes on along the minus strand of JBBPDA010000009.1, from coordinate 13,189,282 downwards.
ATAGCAGCATTATAGCAGAGCCCTCCATTATCATATATCAAGCAGAATATTATCACAGACATCCATACATTTCAGAGTCAAACCTTGAAACATAATCACAAAAAAATGTAGCTCGCTCATGCTGAAACTTTCAGAAAGGACCTTGAAAAGGAAATAGAGCAGTGGAGCTACTCATTAAACAAAACAAGGAAAAGTTAAGCACAGTAACTGAAGTATGGCTACTTCTGTAAATGTTTTGAGCCAAGGGGAGAAAGGTAGAGCTTAAACAATAAAAATAATATGAGGGTGTAGGCTTCTCTCAGTGCAAAACTTCAAGTCAATATAGCACAGAAACTAGCAGGTGTACAGTTCTAACAGGATGCTAAATACTGATAAGACTTGGTTTTTCCTCCCAATGCCATGATACAGAACCCTAGGCAGAACCTGCAGGTAAGAGTGAAAAAACAAAACTGGACAAGCTAATTAACGTCCAGCAGACTCATGTATTATTGAATTTTTAATCCCGCCCTAATGCAGTCAGCTGGTTCAGATGTCTAAAGGGGGCACGGTCGTATTGAGTAACAAAACCCACCTCTCAAGCCCCACAACCTCTCCTCTCATGTGTTTGCAAGTCATGGGAAAAGAATACTCTATGGGGTCCCCTTTATGAAACACAGACAAGGTGAACAAAGCATGGAAAAGAAAGGACGATATCTCTTACAAGTGATTAATTGCCCTCACTGAGTGCCTTTCGATACTCTGAATTTTAATGGATGAGTGACTTTTCAGTTGACAGATTTAGCAGAGCATGGCAAAGCCCATTTTGGTTAACTGAAAATAAGCCCATGCCCCACACTTTCCAAAGCATTCAGAAAAATGAATAATAATAATCTTATTTAAAAAATGTTTGGCCAGTCACGAATAAGCCTGGTCTACAGGATGTCAGCTAGGCCATTTATTGGAGCCTTTCCTTTTAGACAGTGTGTTTGTCCTGGCAGCCTGTGGGATAATACTGTCAGTTCATGAGTTCATACCTGTAGCTGTACACTCTGGCTCGATTATTCAGTGCCAGCACACAGCTCACTAACTACAGCCTTGAGGCTAAACATCGCACTCATCCAAGCCAAGTACAGTCCGCTAAAGTAATCGAAACATATTCAGTATACATAGACCTAAATACACCCTAAAACATGCACGTGATCAAAGCATTTCTCACTCTCTAGCAGGCTGTATCCAGCCCTCAATATGATTGATATCCATGTTTCATGAAGGCAGTGCCTTAACTGATCTCATAAACAATTTTTTGTGGCCTTTTTTTTTTTACAACAAGGCACATAAAAGCCACAGCATTATGCATATGGGTTTTAGCACAACAATGATGATAACAGTGAATTGAAGTGAAAGTGTCATTGTGAACACACTCAAGAACCACAAAATGTGACCTCTGCATTTAACCCATCACACATGCAAATGTGGAGCAGCAGGCAGCTATCAACAGTGGGAATAGTGTAGAGGGACGGTACCTTGCTCAGCTAGGACTTGATCCTGTGACCTTCAGGTCCCAAGAGCAATGTCCTAACCACTAGGCCACCACCGCCTAGTAAATCAAATGTATAAATATATAAATATATAAATGTACTAAATCAAGTTTACATCAGGTTTACATCTGAAAATACCAGAACTGGCAATCCTGGCATTTTAAAATATACTTAATCATTCCACACTAAGCTCACCTCATGACACAAGTTACACAACTGACCACCTTTTTGGGGGTGCTTGCTCTCAGTTAGCCCATGTTCAAGAAGCTAGCTAAGCAAATGTTCTATTGCAAACCATTTAACAAGCCTAAAGTACACAAATATATGAATAATCACTTTGTCTGGAATTTCACCTGTATAATAAGAACCCAGCCTATAAAAAGCCCAGTATAAAAAGCCCAGCTGCATAAATATTAAAAACATTTTCTGCCATTGTTACTGGTTTTGAAAAAGAAATCATTGATTTCTGGGTAAGATCTACAACTGAAGTCCACATTTTACACTGTCTCGATTCCTCTGAGTTTTGATTTAATAAACTTCACTATACAGTAATGTAACAGTCCTTAAGATGCCACTAGGGAGAGGGCAACTGGGAAGACCAGGTCAATGTGGGCCTGTTTTAAAACATACTGGAATGAAGCCCTTGACTGCTAGCCTTTTAAACTCACTTCCTTGTAACACTCCCTCCCTGCCTAACTACACAGCCTATATATTGCTCTCTCTCCTCAGTGGCTGTGTATTGCTTCAGCACTGCAGGTGGCACTCACTTGTCGTCTGCCTCTGTCTAGTTAGCTTCTGAGAAGGTGCTGTATTTGCATCGCAAACAAGCGAAGGGTACTAATGCAGGGAGCATGGTAGTCCCGTGCTGCTTCTGTCAGGCTGCCACTGGGTGAATGCCCTTGCTCGTGTCCTACCTGTCAATGGATGATGTGGGTGATGATAACCCCCTTGAGCTTGTGTTTGTCCAATGAAATTAGGTGGTAGTTAAAGAGCATGCTTTCTCTTCCCTCATTTGGCTCATGAATTATTCCCCCCACCTTTGAAAAGGCTCTATAGGCATGCTAATGCATCTGCTTTTGCAAGAAATCCACCAAATCACCAACATAATTGAGTGCTAAGCCAGAGGACATGGCTATAATGAGGGAGAGCGAGCTGTTTGCATGTGTTCATATGTTTTCAGAAAAGGTGTTTAGCTGTTTGGTAGCCTATGAGGAAGAAAACTTACCAAAATAAATAAATAAATAAACTTTCTTCATTACTTCTGTTTGGGAGCCTATGAAAAAGAACCCCCCCCCCCCCTCCCAAAAAAAAAACAACAAAAAAAGTTGTCTTCATGACTGCTCCAGCCTTCTTCACGCAGCTAATGTGGTGATATTGTACATATTATACAAGCTTATGGCCTAACGTACAATTAAAAGGTTCCTGTCTCGATTAATGTGGCAGTGGACTGACTAGAAGGTCTAAAGCCAAGTTCACACTACAAGACTTTGGCCACGATTTGCAGGTCCAGAGTCGTCTTGGAAATCGCAGAACAAAGCTTTGGATCGGAGGCATATCGTTATATGCGAATTACCGTGCGATGCGATAAAGGGCAATCGTGGCCTTGTCGGCGACTGGAACTGAATATTTGAAGTCGCACACGATTCACAGAGACCAACAGCCAATCAGGGGCGCGATACGGCAATACTGCTGTGCGAAACGGAAGAGGAAAAAGTAGAATACCTCAGCACGATGGGGGCAAGTATAGCTTCCAGAGCTCAGCGCTGCATTTAGACTGACATCCCGCTCAGTCCACGTGCAACAACCCATTCTTTCAACCAGACCATTTTCTTATTTTCCCGTCTGTCCTCTGTGCAGGTCAGAGCGTGGACAACTTGCAGTGCTTGTTATTGATGGGCTTGTATCCGTACAATGAATGTTTCGCGCAGGTAGGTAAAGCAATGTCCTGTCTGAATTCACACGAGACGACATGTAGATCGGCGATCTGGGGCTCTAGCAGTGAGAAATTTTGTATGAAAGTATGTACACACAGGTCGCAAATCAGTTGTATGCCTGTGCACGAGACTGCCGATCACAAGAACACAAGCAGCCAAGCATGATCACTGCAGATCTTGGCTAAAATCTTGTAGTGTGAACTTGGCTTAAGCAGAACTGGAATTCTTTATAATTTGATTCGTCAGCTATTAATCAAACCTCTATTGCACCAATCAATATTGCACCATTTGGGTAGAGCAAGAAAAAAAGACCAAACTAATTACTTTTCAGCACATCTCTAATTAGCAATTCTGCTTGGGCCTTGGCAAATCAGCTGCCAAGTACCCTGCAAAATTTAAATGTGGTGTGAGTTATTTGAGCATTTGTAAAACAAATAAATAAAAAAGGTCAGCTAATTAACGTGTTTGTGTGTTTGTCAGCCACCTATGGCAAGGGGTGAGCCAGGCTATGAAAGCCCCATTGTACAAGGCAACAGCAAAGAATATTTGTGACCACACACACAACTCCCAACAGATTTTAGACCATTCTAGATCAAGACCACCTTTTTTGTCCGTACCTGTGAGCGCTGAAACAGGTATCAGATTGATCTTTGATTGAGGTCAGTGGAGTGGTTAGAGGTCACTTGGTGGCCATTAGTGATGGGATTTTACAAGATATGAATCACACAGGCTTCTCTGCTCTCAACCTGTGGCACAAATTGTCCCAGACCATTGTGAGGCTTAAGATAGATGATTTAAGATAACATGGTGTTTTAGGCACTTTCCACTTGTCCACAAATGCCTAAAATAATGTGCTTGATTGTTAATAGAGATTTAATCAATGACAATGCTTTGTTTGACAACGGATTAACTGCTTTGTCACAGATAAACTAATACAAAGCTTCCATTTGCTGGGAAGCAAAGGCTTACACTACTTTCTTTGACTGTTCAAGGGGAATAGCACTGATTTTTCAAAAAAAAAAAAATCTGCATAATTAAGTTGTTAAGATGTAAACAAAGTCATTCTAAGAAAAACTATAGAAGCGTATAGGGACTGTTCACAGCAGTGGTGACAGGAAGAATTTAATGTCTCTCAAAGTTATTACATTAATACACTGCCTAATGCCTGAGACAATAGTTTTGATATACGGTTTTGATTTAAAATGCCATTTTAAGCTTCATATAACACACATGCACACACTCTCATACATGCTTCTGTATTTGCCCAGAAACCATATAAGGCAATGTAGTAACTGCTCATTTAACATTTTAAATATCATTAAAATCTGAACTCATGACTGAGCTATTTTCATCTAGATCTTTCTCCTTAATAAAACTTGACTTTGTATTACCACACCTAATTTGAGTACACAAAGCTAAGTTACTCTAAATATGGTGTTTTACCTGGTGGCCACAACAGTGGTCTAGTGCAGTGTTACAGCAAAAGAAGTCCATTAGTGTAAATCCGCTGTGATCTGTGTGGCGTGTGCTTGACTTAAATCCACACTGAAAGCTCACTCAGTTCAATGTATTGGTTGACCGATAGAATGGCTCATTCTGGGTTTAGCTGTGAGCTGTGTCCCTGTGTGTAATACTGGCCTTTACACGGTCACTCAATCCAAACCTCTACTTTCCCTCAGCTCATTTTCCCCAGGGTGGTGGCAGTCAACTGGAAAATTAGGTTTCTCCACTAAAATAAGCTCCCCCAGCCACAGTCCTATCAGGGAGCTGGTGGAAGGTTTCGGTAAGGAAGAGACAATAATCAAGAGAAAAGCCGCTGAGAGCAAGCGCATTAACGCCAGGCCATTTGAGTGAAATGAGAATGCTACACCAACCTGTGTGTGCTCATGCGCTCCTAAATATCCGTTGAAGATCTGAGCTGCCATCAGACAGAAAAGGGAAAAAAAGCAAAGGTCAAATCATCTATAAGTTAGTAGAGCCATCTCCAAGAGGTATAGCTGGCCAGTAATGGCAGACCTAATGCACTGAAAGACTATTCTGACTCCACTGTACCACCCTGCTGTTAGTATCTCCATATACAAAGAAGATGGATTCCTACCTTTCTTTTTTGCACATTTTTTTTTTTTTCAAATCCTAATGCAATAGCTCTCTCACTTATCTCATAACAGTACTATCAGTCTGGAAGGGCAAAAGTATGCATCAGAAAGGTTGCCAAAGTTCTAGATATACAGCACTGAGGACTTCATAGCACTCCAAGCAGAAAGCTATCTCAAAGAGCTTTTAGGTAGCTTTCAAGGGCCATGAATCCTTGGGTGATTAGCAAGTACACTGCAGAGTGTACTGACAATGGTTTTCTGTCACTCTTGGAAATTATATTTTCAGTTTTTTCCTCTCAATGATAATGGAGTTTCAGATTTAAGCTTTTGAGCTCCTCAGAAAATGTAAAAAAGACAACTTTTTTGTCAACTAAATCTGAAGCATTCCATGTAGCAGTACCAGTAATGGATACATTGGGCAAATGGAATATGCCAAAGAAATCTTTATGCAGTAGCAATAAAATAGTGGATAGATTGTTGTTTCTTGATTACTCAATGAAGAACCAGGGAGTTCTTCCTAAGATCTGAACTTACATTTCTATTTACAATAGACCTCCAAAATGTGGTTTGAGCTTAAGGTATAAACTGATCTTTCTGAGTTGATGATATACATTCTGAATATCAAGAACTTCTCATTGTAGTATTAAGTGAAATGGGAACAACTATTTTGGTGAAAATTGTAGCTAGAAAATATTAATACTTTTGTGGAAATCATCAGTCAATGAGAAACTAAGGTCAGAGTAGCAAGATATTTATTTAAAAATGTTAATGCCCACTGTTAGTCATGAGCAAAACTATGCGGTTGTGCTACGGGACTCATCAGGCACCACATATATAAACCTGTGAAATAGCATATGTATTATGTTCCAATGAATTATGTTACTTAGTAAAATAGAGGTGAAATTCTGCAATACTGTGGATCTTTTGTATAAATAGGAAAAATAATACGATTATATTTTGGGAACCTGTCCTTAGTCAGGTTGAAAGTGGAACCCTTCAACCTTCAGGTCCCAAGGGCAGTGTCCTAATCACTAGGCCACCACTTCCAAGGTTAAACTAGAAAAAAAGAGTATTTCAATGTGTAGCTTTTATTTTACTTTGTGTCTACACAGATGTATGTATGTAGAAAAGTATATCTACATAGATGTATGTAGCAAGTAGGCAGTCTGGGAAATTATGCTTGGATATGGTTTTATGCTCAGGGACTTTACCAGGTTTATACGATTATTTTCAGTTGTGCAAGTTTGATAAAGGGTTTTACTGTGCAGAGATGTGTTCAACTTTGTGCATATATGACCACCTCTTCTGCCATTCCCATGTCGACACTCTGAGAAAGGTCAGCTGGCTTTCTGACACTGCCTTCAAGAGTGCATTCCCCTGGTAATCTCTTCATCTTTTCAACATCTCTCTATATGTCTTTTTGTCTGTGTCTCTCTCTTTATCTCTATCTAAAGATGTGCTATAGATTTGCTGTCCCCTGATGGCATACCCCATCTTTTCTTCCTGCAAAAAAACAAGCCACTCCATGTCCCTGCTGATGTGACATTTGTGTATGTCCTTGCCAAGATGCTTTTCCCTTGTAAATGATGTCTGCTTGAGTGAGACTAGGCTTTGACCAAGAGACAGAGGTTAGACAGCACTTCCATTCAACCAAAGCTGTTTGGAGATACAGTGCAGGCTTGTGATAATGACTAATGATGCTGACTGTTACTGATAACATTCAGTGCTAGTGCTTTATTTTATTATATATATATATAATATACACACACACACAGTGGAGGAAATAATTATTTGACCCCTCGCTGATTTTATAAGTTTGTTCAATGACAAAGAAATGAAAAGTCTCAGAACAGTATCGTTTTAATGGTAGATTTATATTAACAGTGACAGATCAAACACATCAAAAGGTACATTGAAAAAATAACCTTAAATAAAAGATAGAAACTGATTTGCATTTCATTGAGTGAAATAAGTATTTGAACCCTCTAACAAAA
>JBBPDA010000009.1:13155453-13174129 GCA_037974385.1 Arnoldichthys spilopterus | reverse complement strand
AAACTGAAAATGGGTTGTGGATGGGTGTTCCAGCATGACAATGACCCAAAACATACAGCAAAGGCAACAAAGGAGTGACTCAAGAAGAAGCACATTGAGGTCATGGAGTGGCCTAGTCAGTCTCCTGACCTTAATCCAATAGAAAACCTATGGAGGAAGCTGAAGCTCAGAGTTATTTTTTCAATTTTCCTTTTGATGTGCTATCGGTCACTGTTAAAATAAACCTACCATTATAATGATACTGTCAAATAATTATTTCCTCCACTGTAGCTATTGGGGTCTGCAATGAACCTACAGCCTTTCAAAGTTCAATGCAGCCAATAATCACTGACCAAATTTTTCAAACAATGTTAGCATATTTGGATAGCATTTTAGTTTTTCCAAGGTTGTTTTCATGGTATTAAGAGAAAAGACACTGTGCTGAGATGTCTTCAGGAGTCGTCTCTTCATGTCAAGGTATAAAGAAATTCATTATTCATATTACGTTCATATCAGGTCATCATGTTTCAGCTGATAGTATAAAAATTTACCCTGGTGAAATTTCAGCTGTAAAACTGTCAAGAGGGCGCCCTAGCCCCGCCCCAATTATCTAAGGGTTTAAAGGGCTTTCATGGGTGTCCCTCCTTATCGATCTTTGTCTGTGTTTATGCACATTGTTTTGGTTTCTGTCTTGTCTTTGTCCTTTTAATAGGAATATTAAAAATATTAATAAAACCCCTTTTGTCACGTCCGTCCTGCCTGTGTTTGCTGCCAGAACACCCGAGATCATTACAGAAAGATCGACCACACGATGGCAGCAGCAGCTGGTTGACTGGGTCCAGTCTGCACGCCGCTGGCAGAGCCAGGTCCAGACCGCACACCACTGGGGCATCCGGGTCCAGACCGGAAGAAGAACAGGCTCGGCTCGGGTAACGTCGGGACGTTAACGGGACGTTGCTTGCGCGGCCTGGGCTACGGGTTTCACAGCCCCAGCCATCACCATTTATGTATGCACAGACTTCTAACACTGGTTTGGACTTTGTGTTTACCCCCAGCACTGTTTCACCGGGTGTTGTGTGGTGTGTTGGGTGGGTTTGTGTTTAAGTTCAGTCAGTTGTCCCTGTAAGGCTTGTCCAGGTTTTGAGGTTTTGAAAGGGAAACTCATTAGTGCAACCATATTTTAACTTGTTCCTTCCATTGTATAGAGACTGATGCAAATAGTTATGGCCTGGGAGCTGTCATGTATCAGAAAAGATGGGAGGAAGAGAGTTATAGCATATGTGACCAGAAGGCTAAGAAATGTTTAAAGGAAATATATGCACATCAGTACAATGAAATTGAATCTTTTTGCTTTAAAATGGGCAATAACAAACATTTAGGGTTTTTTAGCTAGGGGCTAAATTTGCAATTGTAATAGGAAATAACTCAATATGTCACCTCAGTTCAGCTAAATTTAGAGTATTGTGCAGTTCAGTGTAACAGCTCAGGCAGTCGTTAGCAGGGGAGCTTGTAGTTGTCTCTGAAGATGTGGAGCATGAAGATTGTGTGTTGATTTGTAAAGCAATTGATAAAAGAACAATTCTGGAAACCAAGCTGATAGAGTTGGAGTGATAAGAATTGGAGTGATAAGAGGTTTGACAAACCTGGGTTGTAAAAATGATTATTTCTACTGACAGTTTAGTTCAGGGAAATACACCCATCCTGCAAAGATATTCTACAAATGAGATGAAAGCAACTTATGTTATTGTACTTCATTATTGCACTTAAACAAAATATGACCTCTCCATTTAACCCATCACACATGCACATGTAGAGCAAGGGGCATAAAAAGTTCCCAGGGTCCAGTGTAGCAGGATGGTACCTTGCTCAAGGATACCTCAGTGGTACTTGGGTTGGGACTTGAACCTGCGACCTTCTGTTCACAAGGCCAAGGTCCCAACCACTAGGCCACCACTGCCCACAACAAATGTTTTTTGTGATAAATATTTTCAAGTATGAGCTGGCACTGAGTGTATTTAAAAAAAAAATTAAATAAAGGAAACAAACACAATGAAGTACTGGGTGTGGATAAATGGAGCATTATGGCTATTGTATTGTGTAATGGAAGATATGAGGCATGGAGAATGTTTTCAGTTGTTAGTGCCTGTTTGTTTGAAAGTTCAAGTCCCCGAGAGTGTGCTTACTGCTATGGGTCACCAAGGCATTAGCAACAGATGGTAGGAAAAATGTTTTGTGATAACAGATGTTTTAATCAAACTAACACAGGCTGAGGCCAAAAAGCAGATGCAAGCAAAGAACAGCAACAATTATTTAAAAGAATGCATATGATTTATGGCAGGCCTGAGTGTCTGTATTCAGACCAAGTCCACAAATGTGAAAGTGAGGTAGTCACAGTGAATTGTAGTGCTTTAATAAGAGCCATGCCACACCTCACCACACCACTGGAAACACTCACTGTGAATGTTTCAAAATTGCCTAAGCATTTCCTAGAGCTAGTATATACAAACTAGATGATGAACCTACAGTAATCATCTAGATGATCTCCTTATTATTTACTTTTTGGGGTGGATCCTTACTAATCCTACTGATTGATTATCTGCTAGGGGAAGATGTAATGTAATGTTTTAAGTGCCTGTCTCTTTAAGAGCAGTGTGCAGAGATGATGTCATGAAACTGCCAGAATTGGGTAGGCTGAATGCATGGTTAAGAAAATGCATTGGTCCAGCAGTGTATATACGCCTAACCATTGATGAACCTATAGCCATCCTCATCAAACTGACGAGAGTACACCATGACTTGTAAAAGAGCTCAGTTTTACTAGGGTGTACAGTAAATCATACTAATATCTAGCATATGGTATCAGTGCATATCCAGCTGCTTTTGCACTGTAGTTTGGATTGGATTGTTTGTATTGTATTGTATTGTTATTTTTCCTCTATTCTGGTTAATGCCATTTTGAGTTTAGCCCCCTTCCATAAAAATTTTATTGATTTGGAAGATTCAAAATATATGTAATATCTTCCTTGAAAAATATATTATTGCTTTATTCATCAAAAATGTTTCACAGTGTAAATAAAAATGAAGTGGTTTTCTTTGTATTGCATCAGAATAGATACTTGGAATTGTTACTTGTTATTTACTTTATTACCCCCATAACATAAAATACTGACACCTCCACACTGCATAATACAGGATTTTCAAAAATGATTATTTTGTATTTATTTACACAGATTATAGGGTTTTGCAGTAGACCTGCATCTTTTCAAAGGTTAATGCAGGAAAATTCAACTGACCTATTTTTTTCAAATAATGCAAGAATCATTTGATGACATCTTTGGTATTTTCTAAGATATTTTTAGAGTATTTGGAAAAACTAAACAATGTGCTGATAATCTTCAGGAGGCGGGTCAAGACCAAAAAATACGTTTATAAGGTTTAGGTATAGGTTTATAAGGTATCAGATTTCAGGAGATATATGGCAACAGACTGTTTCAACAACAAAACAGTCATCTGCCTGTACTAGACTGAAAGCATTAACATAATTCTTGGTTTGTAGCTGTTACTGATATGTTAAGGGGTCTTTTAGTCAAACTTTAGACAGAACCTATACATCAGTTCCGACCACGATCATAGCAGAGTTGAGCTTTCCAATATTCATACTGGTCCTGAAGTAGAACGTATAGGTACAAACAATAATCTAAGTCAGAACCTTAGTCTGCTCCTATCCTCGTTATAATTTTGGCCTTCTTGGGTACAGTTTTTAGGGACTCTGTTAAGTATGTCAGTAAGTCAAATATGTGGTCAAAAAGGATATTGTCCTTTAGGTATGCATTTGTTTTAGAGCTCTGTGCAGAGGTGATGTCATGAAATTGCAGGATTTTGCTGGACTGGATGCATGGTTTAAAAAAAGGCTAAGCAGTGTATATTAACCTAAAAGTTGGCAAACTCCAAGCTATCCTCATCAAAGGAAGATTGTTGTTGATTGAATCTCCTGGCACAATCTTTGTTTTTGTCTTTCTTATGGTATGTTGAAAGTATTCCCGCTGGTACCTGGTCTGTGTTTCATGATCTTATTCATAATTCAGTTTGCATTAGATTATACAGTAATTTGTAAATGAGCTGAGCTGTACTGGAGTATACAGTAAATCCTACAATATCTTACTGTGATTGGTATGTCAGTGCAGTGCATTGTCCATATTTCAAATATTATTTAAACATTCACAGTACAGGCTGGAAGAATCTCTTGGCTAATAACTTTAAGAAAAAGCTAACTAGAGTTAGCAAAACTGGTGTCCAATCAACAAAAGTTTGGAGATGTGCATTAGAGCTACAAAACTTAGATAAAATAGAACACAGAATTGTTGCTTTGCATAAAACTGCAGAGGGTTACAAAAATCTATGGACTTTAGACATTCATCGCTCCACAGTTAGACAAATTATCTATAAATGAATAAAATTTAGTACTAAGGCGACTAGCTACTTCTCTAGAAGTTGGCACAACAGATGATTCCAAAGGCACAACAAAAAATGCTCAATTAAATAAAGTATCTGTAAAGTATTACTTCTTACTGTGTCTTCATATGTAATTTTGTATTTCCCCATTTATTTTGTTACAGTATATGTTAGAATAATAAGTAAATAACTGTAATTGTCATTCTGTGTGCTGTCGACTGATGCTCATTTTTTATTTTGTATTTAATCACATAGAGGCAGGTGCAAAGACACACACACATACTGTACACCCATACACACACAGACGCAATGCATCAAGATGCATTTTCCAAGCAGGCACTGTTGTCTAATCACCACAAATCTTAAAAGGTCAAAAGAAATAATTTCGCATTCAAACCTTCTCTTTGTCACAGGAATACTGAATGTCAATCCACCTGGCCGCATTTAAATCTCTCTCTCTCTCTCTCTCTCTCTCTCTCTCTCTCTCTCTTTCTCTTTCTCTCTCTTTCTCTCTCTTTCTCTCACACATACATACACCCACTTCTATAAATTTTCAGTAAATACAGGTTACGCTGCTTACTGAGTTTTATAGCACATAACAGACATATAACCCATCACTATGACAGCTCCTGCTCTTCTGAGCTTCTTGCTTCTGCCTGGAGTGGAGTGGATGTTCTACTAGCTTTATTGACACTGTCATTGCCAGCAGATCCTACACACTGAGCTGAGGGATCTTTCTAGGAGACTGTGATCTTTCGAAGTCTATCTTACTACAAGATGAATAGCACACACATTTCTTTATCATCCTGATTTTCTACATATTTCTCCTTTGCTTGTGAAAAAATACTAAATATGATCAAGGTTTGAACAAATTGACTATGGAGTTTGCGAAGCCTCAGATTTCAAATAAAGTATTTCTATATTGGCTATGCTAACTGGTTTAATGCTGTAACACATTTTTTTATCATTGTTGCACTCTTGAACATATATGTATATTCTAATGAGCTCCTGTGGAAGGCATGGTGGTTCTAGTCTGGATACAAGCCAAGGGACATATTCACTACAAAGCAAGCAAACATGACATACTTGCCTGGACTTTAAATCTCATTGATCCACCCAATCAATACCCTCCAATCATAGTTAGTTCACAAACAGTACAATTTGATTGCCATAATCCTAGAATGTCCATTGTACCATGTCCATTTAACCAGAACAGCTTTGTTGGTCACCTGCAAGTGTAGAGCACAAGGCCATTTATCTATTTGACCCAATCTAAGGAAGCAGCACCCACAGACCTTGACATGAATGCTTTTTAAAATGCCAAGTTACATAATTAGGTTAGAAATGAGGAACAGACAGTAACTTTTTGCAATGAAACTAATTTCTTCAGCTCTTTAGAAAGTGTGATGAGAATAAAAGTTACTATATGCACAGAACCCTATTGCATTCTTCAAACCTGATGGCCGTCTTCTCCATTGCATCAGGGCTGTCTACAGCAGGGAGCTCATCAGCAAGGATTTCCTCAGGACTTCGTGGGTCGATTAAGATCCCCCTTTTGTCTTTGTCTCTGATCCCAATGCCTGCTGTGATAGCATTCCACAAGGCATTCTGGGACTTGGAGCCTGCATCAATAAGAGGACATTGGCTCAGAAGCACACAACACACAGTGGAATCAAGCACTGGGAGAAATGTGTGGTAGGGTGAACTGTTTCACCTTGAGCATGCTATAGAAACATACAAAGCCCAAAGTATAGGCCTTACATGTTCCATTATTATTATTATTAGTAGTAGTAGTATTTAGATCTTTAATAAAACTAATGTTAAAGAACAGTCACCAAATTAACACCTACAGTTCAGTCTGTGTCGGCAACAGTGCTGCCCCACTGGCCTACAGAATTGTCCCCACTAATGCTTCCCATTCTCCTGCTGGTGTACTGAAATAAGATCAGTGACCTGAAGGCAGGTCGTAAAGTAGAGTAAAAAAAAGTATATATTTTCCCAGTGACCTGGTACATCCATGCACTCACTCTTTTTCTCAGACAATAAATAGGGAAATACTGCCATCTAGCTTACACTCTGCACACATACATGGTGAAAATCATTTGTAAAGGTAACTGTTTCCTTTCCCAGTAAAAGTAGATTTTCATTTAAAAGTTGTGTGTTTAAAAGATCCTGTCAAATTCTCTCAAGTACAACTAGTAAGATGCCAGTATTGGCTGGTTAGATTTGTGTATTAACCCTTTAATGGCCACATCAAGAAAAAAGCAATTAAATGTTTTTTTCTTTGCAATTAATATTAACTTGGGGCGCAAATCACAATAATGCTGAATTTTTTTATTCCTCAACCACATCGTTTTTTAAATATAGGCCTCTGTCAAACGGTCCAGATTTCTCTTTATAGTAAAAATTGTTGGATTCTCATAAAACTTCTCAGAGAAATCCATAAAACGTCTTAAAATTAGTGTTATTGCAACAGATCCACCTGCAAATAGCAGCCTTTGTCTAACTTCTGATTGGGAAACTCCTTGAAAAAATCTACTGATTAAACATACAGTGAAATCCAGTGGATCTTTTCCACCATAACTGACCTAAACCAAGTGGTAGAGATGGAACAGTCCATTTACGTTCAGTGCATGTGTTAATAAGACATAGGGACTCAAGGTGAACTCGACTGAATAATTGACCAGGGCACTAAAAGGTTAATAGTGTGTTTCTGTGTGTGAGAGAAAAATAGAAATGATTATTGTTTGGTACTTCTTACATGTGAGTAGGAACAAACACAGACTGGAGTAGTAAATTGCATCCATTGCATTTAACCCATCTCACATGCACGAGCAGACAACTATCAACAGCACCTGATGAGCAGTGTAGTGGAAACCTTATTAGTACGCAGGCCAAGACTCGACCTGCGACCTTCAGGTTCCAAAGGCAGTGTCCTAACCACTAGGCCACCACTGCACCACATCCACATGTGAAGCAGTGGGCAGCTATCAACAGAGCTCAGGGAGCAGTGTAGTGTGTTTCTAAAGGGTCCATCAGTGGTGCCCGGGCCGAGACTTAAACCTGCGACCTCGGTTCACAAGGGCAATGTTTTAACCGCTGCCCTTAAGGAAGTCCATAAAGCACCATTTCTGTTTGTGTGAATGTAAATATGTTTATGTATGTATGCATTTATTAATGTATTTATCCGGATTTATTATTATTTATTTATTACATATTTTGATGGAATGATGATTAAAATTAGTGAAGTCATTTTAGTTTAAGCAAAATGTTAATTGCAAAGTGAAATTACAGTATACATAGATGCTGCCCCTCAGATTCCGAGCCTCTCTTGGAACACCCCTTCCAAAACTGACCTAGAGTTGCATACAGACAGAACTAAAGTGGCTTTTGGTGCCTCATAAGAGTGGTGCTTTCCATCAGTGATGCTGTATATCCTATGCTGTATAACTTTTATAACAAGTACTAACCCTAACCCTTAGCACAATCATTAATATTGTTTCCTCCTTCATTTCAACTATATTAAAATATAAGTACTCACGTGCGAAGCGAGCCAGGGGCCTGGAGTTGCTGTCCCCTGTTTCATTTGCCACTGCAATTAGAGAAAAGTGTAATGAAGAGATAAGCATATGTACCCTGAAGGCTGCATCTGTTCCTCCAGCTGAAGAAACGTCCAAGCCTATCTTAAAACATCCTTTATGGAAAAAAATAATAATTTTATGTAATGTAAGAAATAAATGCTATGACTAAAAACATAACATTATTATATTACTTATCCCAGTGGTACAAATGCATGACCGTGCTTGCTTTCTTGTGGAATTGTTTTTTTATTATTCTTTGATTTAATCTGAATCTGAACACTGAATATATTATATTTATATATATATATACTGACTGATCACCAAGTTTACTTTGCATAGTCTCAGTTTTCCATCAAACTAATATATAATACACACACACACACACACACACACACATATACAGATAGACAAATCCTTATATACAAAAAGTTGGGATTTTCCAAAATGCAATGACAAAAGTACAAACAATAGTTTCAATAGTTTTTCTAACCAACTTGATTGTATTTTGCACATTTTTAAGAGTTGGTTAAATAAGATTGAAAAGTGCACAGAATGGGGTGGATGGGGTTTGTATAAATATGTATGAAGAGAAGTACAGCCAATTGTGATTTTACAGACATGGCTGTAAATTGTTTTAAATCTTATGAAACATGTCATTGTAATTTGACAATACACAAGCCATCGATAGAAAGTGAAATAAAATTAAATTTGTGATGCAACTAGTTTTTTATTCTGCTGTCCTAAGGGGATAAAAGATAAAAAGATAAAGAAACTAAAGGTAGACTGTAGCTTTGTGTTGTTTGACTGCTGAGAGAGCCTAAGTACAAGGTTGTACTCTGGGGATGACTCTCTGTTTATGTGTGCGTGGGGGGGCGGCAATGTCATGACACAGAGTACAGAACATCAGTAAGTGGCCTCACTGGAGTAAAGAGATGAGGGAGATCACAGACATGGGCTTATTTCTCTGTTAGAACACTGAGACAATGCAATGTGGGAATGGTTTGAACCCCCAAAGGTCTATCAACAGCTATACACGGACATTTGCCCTACTTGACATTGTAGGGTCAAGCCACATCAGGGGCCCAGGCAAAAGTGGTTACACATTCAAATGTTATTTACACAATGGAAGAAGGTGGGCTGCTCAGAATATTATTGTAAAGGCTCTGGTAGAATCTTGGTTGACTTAGCTCTAAACTGAAATCTAGGTTTACTAGTGCCAGAGTTTAACAGCATTTACATCCACACAAAAATGTACATATCACTGCTGTTTCAACAAAACCTATGGAATACCATAGAAATTGTTAAGAACTGCAGGGGGGAAAATTGTGTAATATTAATGTACAATTGAAATGTATTTTTCCCCCTTCTCCTATACAGCTATGAGTTAAATTGTACACTGAACTATGTAAGTAAAGGTGTGTACTGAACTATGAAGTTAATGTAAACATCTCTTGTGTCCAGGATTAAATTATATTTAGTTTAGCTTCACAATGACAATACACATTGATTAACATTTCTGTAAATTAGCAAATTTTCAGCTGTAGTCCGTGTGGATAAAAACATTAAGAAAGTCTCATAAAATAAACATCACAAGCAGAAAGGCCAAAATACTGTATTCTCTTATAAGCTAAATGCAAGCTGTCCTGAAAAATATCTCTCCATAAGACCTTATAAACATTGTGTAATTAACTGCATGTGAATCTAATCTAAATGGAAAAAACACATCTGGTCACCAAAAAAGAAAAGAAAAAAAGATGCACCTAAAAAAGAGGAATGCATAACAAATGGAAAGTTGAATGAGAGCTTGAGACATATAGGGACAAGTGAAAAAAGGCAGTCAGACGGCGCAGATTGTTAAGTGGAGACATACACCATTGTGGCAGATGGATAATGAGGGGGATCAGAAGGCTTCAGAAGAAAAGACCCTTTCAGCCCAGTGAGTTGGTAGGGACTGTACTGTGTCCAATATGTCTGCACTCAGGAGAAGGAAGAGGGCACTTCATTAGGCATAATGATTCCCCTGAGCTACCGAGAAAAGTCCTGTAATTCTGTGACGACTGAGGGTCCCCTGTTGAGGGGCATGCACAATCCCTATGTCCCTCCTCCTGCATCCCCAGTGCACTCTCTCCATCTCTCCAGCCATCTCCTGTACCTTTGTAAGAGCCTCACTGATTAGCCAACATGCACTCTAATGAGCTCTCTGCTGGGTTCCCTTCCACACACACAAACACACACACAGAGGGTTTCTTTTTCTTTCTTTCTTCCTTTTTTTTTTACAATGTAATAATGAAGGGTCATACATATGTCCTATATCATCGCTGTTGAAGAATGTTAACTTTACATGAAAAGTCAAAAGATTTGCTTCTAATGTAAATCAGTGTAAACAAAGTAATTTGGAGCATTTTTATTGTATTCATGATAAATAATAAGTTTGAACTCAAATTTGGTCCTAAAATAATCTTAAGTGCAGTGATAAACAAATGTTTCATTCATTTTATCCTAAGTCTTAATGACTTGCCTGGTAAAATAATGGTTTAATAAATCAATAAATAATTCCCATCCCTTTTAAATTAGACTTTTTCATGGTTAAAAATGAGAACCATTTTGTGGATGGTGATAAATATACTGTACATACACATACACACACACACAGCAGATATAGGATGAGACTGTCTTGTTTGTTTCAAAGCAACAGGAATCAGTGTGTAATTATGACATCACACACCCGCTTGCTCCACCCCTGGCTGGTGACCATGGCAACAGTAATCACAAAAGCGATCAGACAGTACATACAGGTCGTATGAGAAAGTCCCTTATCTGCCTGTCATTATTTAAAGGGCCAAGCTGTTGATACAGTCTTCATCTACACAACAGACACACACCCCTGCACACACACTCAGTCAGTCACTCAATCACAGCTCACAAACAATAACCCACTCAACGGCTCATCCCTTAAAACAAAAGGCAGTCACCTGCCCTTTTTTCCAGTCATCAGTGCCTTTCATGCTCCAGCTATCTGATAAATTGCACACTCGGTGCTCACTCGAATGGTCATGTATTATCATAGCAGAGAGTTACACTAGGTAGGTTAAGTAAAGGGAGTGCATGTGGAAGAGATTGGGATGAAGAAGCCTGGTTAATTTGTGCATGTTTCTCACAGACTTCTTCATTCTCCCTGCCTCTATCCTTACTGATTGTGGCCTGTTACATAAACACCGCCACTTGACCTTTGAAAGGGTGTAATTACCGCCATCCTATGTTCTCCGAAAAGAGCCGTCATGTCGTTTGCCACTTGGGTTGCATTGTTCTATGCCTAGGATCACATGACCTGTCAGGAGAATGAGACACTTCATGCAATCCCATGAAGCCCTCAACATTTGACAGCATTGGAAAAGAATTTGTGGTTTGGAGGACAATGCACAAGATATCGTGACTCATTTTACATAAAAACACTGTTATTATGTAATTCATTTCTGATCAGGATGACTATAAGAAACCTTTTAAAATACCAAAAGAGACAAACAGAAACTGCAGTGAAGTTTTATTTCTCAAATTCATGGAGAAAGAATTATAAATGAAAGTAAAAATGGTTGAGAAACTGCTGAACAAAGTATAGTAAATGTTTATACCACTTTACTACTGAAACTGAACTCAACATTTTTCTGTGCAGTCTCTAAACTCTCACACATTAAATTTATTAGATTGTTATTTCAAAGATGCACTGGCACAAAACTGCTTCTTTGAATGACTCGTTGCAGCTCACCCATAAACAGACATCATAATTGCTTTCAGCTGTTAGCACAATAAAAGCATTGCTCTCAATTTAGAGACTCCAGTACTCCAGTAAACAGAGAGCAAGTCATAATGGGATTAAAATGACAAGCTATGTTATACAAGTACACACACCCACACCTGACCATTAGCTCGGGTCTTACCGATGGTGAAGCTGAACCCATCAATGCTGAACGTGGCGCTCCTGCACTTTTTGAACCCTTGCTTTTTGCTGCTCGGTTCTGTCATCTTGCTCCAGTGGCTGCTCTAGCTGTTGAACTTCTCGGCTTGTTGTTGTCACTCTGTGCGATGCTGGAGAGAGAGACAGAGAGAGAGGGGCTTGCTGGTTGGAAACTGTTCCCTGGAGAGGTGGCGTGCGTGGGAAGCAAGTGCTGGAGACTTGCTCCCTAGGTACAGAGGAGCATGTGGCGGAGCCAAAAAGCAGGTTGCGTGTGTGTGTGGTAGAAGAGGTCAGGATGAGAATGTGTGCTAGCTTAATGCATCCTCCTGGAACAGTTCTGCACCCTCTGTAAGCCTTCCTCCACAAAATACTACATACTCATGACTACACTCCAGGCCTGCTCATGTGCCCATGAGTGGAGAGAAACTGAGTATGGACAGAGAGATTCCACTCTGTCTCTCTCTCCTCCTCTCTCTTTCTCTCACGCTCTGTCTCCCTCCCTTACTCTGCTGCTCTTTACTGCACAGCTCTCACAGCGCACGATTACCAAAGCTCTGTCTCTCTCTGTTACTTT
Source organism: Arnoldichthys spilopterus (assembly GCA_037974385.1). Lineage (NCBI taxonomy): Eukaryota > Metazoa > Chordata > Actinopteri > Characiformes > Lepidarchidae > Arnoldichthys > Arnoldichthys spilopterus. The sequence goes on along the minus strand of JBBPDA010000009.1, from coordinate 13,161,591 downwards.
CTGTCTCTCACCAACTCACTGAAGTGATAAAGTGATAAGCATGCTTGTGTTCACATGATTCTGACCTTGTGCACTACTAACCAGCTCTGCCCACTGAAAGCAGCACGATGTGGTGTTTATTCATAAATGTGTGTGCGTGTGTGTGTTTTATGACACAGCCGCGGTATCATTTTACCAAAACATTTAGGCAAGCAGCATTTATGAGTCTAATGGATGGTAGAGGGCTTAAGTGGTCAAGTTTAAAAAAAAAAAAAAAAACTCGAGAGATCGAGATGGATATCATAAAAAGAGAGAGAGGGTGAGAGCACTAATTTAACAAATTCTTTTCAAAGGCATTTTTACAGCACTAACAGCATTATTGACAATCGTGAACTGAAAGAGCAAAATGCATTATATGTTTTTTATAGATATTATATAATAAGTTATATATTAAACATATATTTTATTGGAATAATCTCTTTTAAGAGGAATATGTTGCCATATAAATTCATAGTTAAGGTGACATGCGATCTTGCAGAGATGTCCTCTTACCCATGTGATTAGCCATGAAATGACAGCATCAATTCCTTAAAGACATCATTTTAGCAAAAATATATCTGCACAATTTTTCATATGAGTAAATAAGTACATAATTACTTTTAAATATATATATATATATATACATACATAACTATTGAAGCAGGAACTGCATAATCTAGTAACCTAACTAATAAATACATTAGTCTGCACTGTAGGCAGCAGTTAAAAAACAGCAGCAGAAAAACAGAAATGTATACCAGGAGAAAATTACCAAAAGCATTTTTTTTCGGCTGAACACAAAACCCAAATAACCAGTGTGGAAATACTATACAAGAAACCAAAAACAAAGGAATGCGTAGTTCACAGTGCTGCCACAAAATATCCAAGATCAGCCTAACTACCATTAATGCAAGATACAGTTACAGATGACATGTAGAATGTGTCTGCTTTCTTAGCTGGCTAGCTAACCTTGGCTCCCAGCCGTCCTCTCTTTGTGATGCCTTTGCAAGAGTTTTGCAAAACTGGTTGTTGTCTCACAGTTTTCCAAAACTGTTGTGCTCCAAATTTTAAAGTTGCCCTGAAACTGCCTCTGATTGCACTGCTGTGTCTGTGGCCAAAATGCCCAGATGAGATGTGGCAGGCATGTTTTGTTCCCAGACGGCTAACACCACTGCTCGTTCTAGAATGCATGCCTTCTGAATGCTCTATCTTTAAACTGCAAAAATAAAACATAGCTATCACAAAAATATAATATGTTTTACAGATACAAACGCTGCATATAAACAAATGCAAGGCAAACTCCATAAGTGTAAGGAAAGAGTAAGCATTAAAAAAATTCACCAATAGCCAGCAGGTGGCGCTAAATTGATTAAGATCTTTTACATTTGTTTGTAAGCAGCATTTGTGTTTGCTTGTCATAGCCTTTTAAATATTTTTAAAGCACTTTGTGTTTGTCTGAGAAGCATTGTGTGTACCATTTGCAAATTATAAGGCATTTATTAACATTCTGTTAGTTTACAAATCATGCAGCATTTGTAAAAGCATTTTATTTATTTATTTTGACACCTCAGCAGTTTTTTAACTCTGTACTATGCTTTAGCTAGAAACCTACCCATGAAAGGTGGCTAATACCCCCACACGGAATGCAAGAGGGAGAGGCGCAGGCATTGACTGGCATGCTGTTAGAGACTTCTTTGAATGATTATTCAGATTCAGGTGCTGTGGAATCTTGCAAATGACATTAAAAGCTTATTTTTTGTTACATATTATCTGCATTATTTCACAAAGTGACAGTTTTAGCAAAAATGACAAAGTTATTGTTACCTACTGTAAAGTTACCTACTGCAGCTTTAATCAAAGATTTTTCTTATAATGTATACAATACAGTACATGTGTAAAGGTATGTGTGTAAACCCAATGTTAACAGTTTAAAGACATTTTGGAGAGCTCTGGGAATGGTCAGTCCAACAAACTGACACACAAAATCACAGTTTACTTTATCATTGTTTGTATTTATTGTAATATTAGTGTTTTTTGAGAAAACATTTACTGTCAAGTTAAACAGCTTTTAATGATAATTTCTTTAAGTGCCTAAGACTTTTCCACAGTACTATCTGTCTGTCTGTCTGCCTGCCTGCCTACCTGCCTGCCTGCCTGCCAGCCAGCCAGCCAGCCAGCCAGCCAGCCAGCCAGCCAGCAAGCGGGCTAGACCGACTAAGTACCAACTAAAATGTTTGGTAAGATACATTGACAAGACTAAGAAAACTCTATGCCCCTATACCAGTGGGGCCAAGACAAGTTCAATATAACAGAAAGGCATCTCAAAATGTGACTTAAGTTCTGCAGTCCTGGTGTAGCTTTTTGATTTGATATCATTGCACAGTGAAGAAATATTGCACAGACATTAACAGACTATATATATATATATTCATATGAATATATATGAATATTTTTGTAAGGATGTGAGTTGTCTGATGTTCTCTGTATCCTTCCAATTATCTTTGATAAAGGTGGGGTCAGAGTGTACCTAGCCTGTGAGAAGAAGAGAATTGCGTGAAATTGGGAGAGAGCCGATGAAAGAGTACCTTTAAAGAGAATAATCTTTTACTTTTCTGAACACATTCACCCTTTCAGTACGGCTTATCATAGTAAAAGCCTAGTTGAAAAACTGGAAGCTATCAGGACTATTTAGATAAGAGTGAATGAATGAGCATGAAGAGTAATAATGATAGGAAACGTAAGATAAAAGAATGTGATTCTTTTGTTTCCAATCAAGCCCTTGTAGCTATACAGCACTCCCTCACAAAGCTGTCAGGCTTATTTTCTGATGATGATAAAAATGAGTTATCGCTGGCGTTTTGCTCCCATCTTGTTACCATGGACAACAGGTGAACGAAAAAATGTATTTTCTGCTGCTGTGGAGGAGTAAAGCACATCCATTTAGCCTCAAGGCCACTGGGAGCCTCTGGCAGGCAAAACTATTGTGATGGAACATTGGTCACTTGGTAACGATGCAAACACCTTTTTCTTTCTTTCATTTGCACCTATGCTGCTGTAAGCTAGGGGGACAAGGGGTAGGGTGAAGAGGTTAAAAGGGGAATATGAAACTTATTGCTTTCATATGTTTCTTGTTGGTGTCAGATGGAGTTCAGTATGAGGTGCTCAATGGAAGTGTTGGATTTAAGGACGGGCTGGCTCACACATACCCTCTCCCTTAAAAAAGAGGCATCAGATCTGGAGGATGTCTAACAGGTGGCTAAGGTTGACATTTAAATGTCATATCTTAACAACCTCAAACATGCCTGCGATGTTTTAGTCAATTCAACTATTCAAGGGTGATTTTATTCACAGGCCATTGTTTCCATGCATTGCAACAGATATTTGATGCTTGTGGACTGCATATCAGAAACATTTGCAGGTTGCAGGTGGCAAACTTGCATACACTTTCATATATGCAAATTCACAAATATTTTGCTACTTAGACATTTTGTCTTTTAAGATTATAAATGTTTTATAAATGATTCCGAACAATTCAATAAGATTCAGTTGAAAGCTGCATCATCATGTGTTTTCAGCAATCCAGTCACGTTTGTATTTTACTTAACTGAATGAAAATTTAAAAGGATGCTTTGGGATTGGACTACAGCTGGATTATTCATTGGCCATATTCAATACAAGTGTAATAAAAGTGTTTTTTAGACTCACATAAAATTACATAAGTGGAGGTGTGTCTGCATGGCACAGGGTAAACAGAAAATAGCAGGTAGAGGATATGTTGGCATTATATCCCAAAAACGTTTGAAGCCAGGCTTGAGAATTTGTTGCCTAGAGAAGCGAAAAACAAATAGACATTAAACCAAAACAACGTATGTGCTGATGTGCATTTTAATACGAGAATGTTAAATTGATCCTCATCTATTTAACTTGGACTGCATTGGAGTGTAAGTAGAATCCTGCCAATCCATGAAATACCCAGAAAAAAACATAATATGAACCATGTTCATGAAAGATGTTAAAAACCTTTTGGATTTACAATATTTTAGGATACAATATTATCAATAAAAATGATGTTTTAAAAAAAAATGATTGAATACAGATCTTCTCTCTATTAAAACAATACATGGACAATTCACGGCCAAAAAAATAATGCACAGATGTGTGAGTGCAAACGTCACTAAATATTATTATAATTTACTATATTTCAAAACTGATATAGACAGATCACCATCTTCAGATTGTGAGGTCCTCAGGAAGTGTTCATGCATTTTTACTCTCGTAATTCCCACAAAGCATAGAGCAATCCTTTGTAATTTATGATCTAACTACTGTCTGATCTATCACATATACTTATTATATACAAATATATGATTTTGTTTTGGTTTCTTTTGTTTTTTTTGTTACACAGTATCCTTCTGATATCTGGCTTAAAAGATTATAAAAAGTGTTATCTTCAACACCATACAAAATCAAATTTAAAAGGCAAGGACCCTCTGTTTCCCAGGAGGCCTCCTCTGCTGCACTCATGTAGACGTATGGCTGCATCTGACCACATCATGATTATGTATTAGCAGCTGTTGTGGAAATGTGCTGCTGGCTCTTAACAGTGAAGGCAGAGAATTCTTCTGCTGTGTCACTCACTGCACTCAGTCTCTACACATCCTCCCCAGACTTGTTTGTTTACACACTCACTCTATATATAGATTTTAACACATCTGTGACTTACCACCTGTGAAATTTCCTCCTCACCTTTGATCTGCAAAAGAAAGGGTGCGTGTGTGTGCGTGTGTGTGCGTGTGTGTGCGTGTGAGAAAGAGAGGGAGGGAGTAGGATAGAAAGTGAGAAGATTCAAAGGGGATACTCTACATTCTATATTTATTTTGTATTCATAATATTTTTTTGTAACTGTTAGAAAAGTGAATTTGTACATGCCTCATTTACAGAAAAGCTGGTGTGTCTTGTAAAATGCAATAAAAACGAGTATCTGTGATTTATCAACTTAAATATATTGTGTAAATTTAAATACATTTTGATGCCTGCAACACACCTTCTTCAACACCTTTCCTTTTTTATTACACATTTTAATATTTTGGGAACTGAGGATATGCAGCAATCAAATTCTGAATTTTTAATATATTTACAAAATACAATTACGTTGATTAGTAAAAATATTTAAACTCTTTTCATTGTACTTATGTCAGTTAAATACAGGTTTAAGAGAATTTACAAATTGTAGACTTGAATATTAAAATTGTTCTTTGAGAAGTCATGGTTTTACATAACCATTGCTTTGAAAAACCTCTATTTAGCAACACCTTTTACTTTGCATTACTGCATTTGGTTATGCCATCACTTGTATATTAGTTAAGAACCATGTAGAACATTCTGTGAATATTAATATAGCTCACAGTGTCTTTCAACATAAAAACAATCACACAAAACCATTCAGTCTATGGCTTTATTGTGGCCAGAAATTCCATTTATTACATCAGTATCAAGGTCAAACAATAATTATTATGCGTTAAGTGATTTATTTATGATACACCCACAAATCTGTGGGTGAAGCAAGGCTATTTTTATAATTAATTGCAGCACATTCAAAATTTACAGTAACTAAACAAACCTCAGACAACAGCAATTATATGTATGGGTCAACCTCCACCTGCATACTGAAATAAATAAAAGAAAAATCAAGTGCAAAAATGTTTAGGCCTCACCATTCAAGCACAGCACAAGGTCTTGTTAACTTTTCCACTAGTGAGTGGGAGCACAAAAGCCAAACCTTTTTTCATTTTTTTTCATCAACATCCTACAGTATCTGAGCCCTTGTCAACTGAAAAGGCCACAGTCCTCCAAACTCAGCCCTGAGCATGCTGAAGGCATGTTACCATAGGAACTGTGCACATAGCTCACAGGTATTATACACTACAGATCAGTGCAAATCATAATTGAAATGCATCTGGGATCAGAGAAAATTTGTTTCCATGTGAACAAGTTCTGTTTTGTTTTAGTTTTGTAAATCTGCCTGAAATACACAGCCTTTCATCTGTTTCTTGTTACCTGTGTCAGCTGTTCTGTGTTAGTCTGAGTATTTATACCCCTTGTCTGGTTCATTGTGTTTGT
>JBBPDA010000009.1:13099294-13133165 GCA_037974385.1 Arnoldichthys spilopterus | reverse complement strand
CCCTCTTTCTCTCTTGTTTCTCCCTCTCTCTCGCTCATTTTCTCTCTCTCTTTCTCTTTCCCTTTCGTCTCTCTTTCGCTCTCTCTCTCTCTCTCTCTCTCTCTCTCTCTCTCTCTCTCAACAGGTGTCACTGTTCTCACTCTTCTGACGTGATTATAGTCTGTTATTGTATTGGTTTTGAAGAATTTTCTTGTCTACTTTCCTATGAAGAATCAGACACATTTTTGCATTTCCAGTCACCTCTTACTTGATATTCTTACTATTCACATATCCTCACATTCTCCTGACTGTTTAAATCCATAACATAGAAGAGTACATTGCAACATATTGTATATTCCCCTATTACAAATATATTGTTTGTGTAATATTTTGTACAAGATCATGTTTCAAAGTTTCACCAGTTAATGATTTAGCTCATCTGTCTTTTTCCTCTTTAGAGAGCACAGTGTCTGCTGAAGTGGTAGCTGCAGTGGATGTGAACACAACAGCCAATGAAATCTATAAGCACAATTTTCCAGATACTTTGCTGCTACCCAAGACTATTGAAGTGCGCATCAGCTAAGTAACCTTGTTCGTGTTTTGCAAATGATTAGGCTGGATATCCTAACCTACATTTCTTATAATTTTAGAAGAACGGAATGAAATCTGTATCCAAGATTTGTTCATCACATAAGAAATATATATTTATCTGTATTTACAGTTCGGTGATAGTTATATTAGTAAGGACCAGAGACTTGGTTACAGAAAATTAAATAGATCAGGAGTATGAACCTGACTTAATGTATGAATCATGACATCAAAATATTAACTAAAAACTAGTTCTCTTTTAGAAATGAGAAAATGATGCTTAAATTAGTACACCTATAGTTGTCTATAGTTTTATTCAATTTGAATATGAACCTGAATAAAAGTTGAAGGAATAAGGTTTTTGGCACTGCTCTTCTGCTTTGCCTTGTCACCGCTAGAGGCAAGCAACAGTCAGCTCCTTTCTCACTTGTCTCACATGCTAAGATGTAAGAAAAGGTTTTATTTGGATCAAAGTCCCAGCTCCCACTCCAGGAAAGAGATTTGTGTTTTGTATTTGTAAGAATGCAATAATAGTATAGGGTATAATAATAATAACAATAATAATAATAATAGGGTATAATAATAATAATAATAATAAGAAGAAGAAAAAGGTTACTGAGCACTGAACACTAGTTAATACCATACGAAGAGTGGGACTACAACATTGCTTTATTAATAAAAAAGTTTATACATTGAAATCAGTTTTTATGAATTTTAAAGCCAGAGCCAGAATAAGCATGCCTAAAACAATACCTTAGTAATCTCCATAGTCAATGAAAGTGCTCCATTTTCATACTGGCAACCATTTAGGCCTAATTCCATGAATAAACAGCCAGAACCTTGACAAAGCCCTTTTCACTTATTGAATTAGATTTTTCTTTGGGAAATTATGTAATGCAACTGATTTTCTCTTGCAACATCTACTTTATTGAACTCTAATATTCAGGCTTGTTAACCTTTCAGCTGATTTGATTAAGTATACTGTACATAATTTGCTAACTACAGTGAAACTAATACATTTTTCTAATAGTGGTGTTTGAATTGAGTTTGTGGTTTAAGTTAATTCAGACCTATCCGCACTTCATCCCTTGATTAATGTGTAGAGAAATATTTTAAGTAAAAGTATAACTCGCTAGCTTTAGTGTTGGGTAAAGGTTGTGTGCACTGTCAGCATGGGTAATGATGGACCAGTTGCTGGCCTCATTCTCTTGAGTGTGTTTCTTTAAAGGTTTGCTCATCCTTTAAGTGTCAGTAAACTTTGATCCCGGTACAGTAATTTTCATGTTCATTAGTAGGGACACATTAGTTATTTTGTATTCCACATAATTTTTTCCCATTGGGTTAAAGTCAGTGTTTGATTAGTTGTTTTTTTGAGAAAATATTTCTTTAGCTTATTCGTTTTTTTTTTCAAATATCTGTGTCCACTAATGACACCTGTTTCCCCAGGAAGCTTTCATTGGCAGGTTTGGCAAATCATAAGAGCTTTATAAAGTATTAAATGTAAAGTCTGTGTGTAAGAATGTCTGTAAAACATAGCCTGTTTGTTTATAACTAATGTTTGTCTTTTTTCTGTTAGGGAATGACATTAAATGATTTCAATAAACTCAAATTTGATATGATTTTGATGAGCCCTCCATGTCAACCTTTTACTAGGTAATCATTAAAAATTTATATTTATAACGGTTTTCCATTTTTCATGAATGACATTAGAAATGAAGAGGACTTGCCTTTTTTTGCATTTGTTCGTGTGTGTGTGTGTGTGTTTGTTTGTGTGTGTGTGTGTGTGTGTGTGTGTGTGTTTTCCCTGCAGGATTGGGTTACAGGGAGATATATCTGATCCCAGAACAAAAAGCTTTCTCTACATCTTGGACCTTCTTCCAAGGTCAGAAAGATCAGAGATGGTGTATTCTCAGAGCTCATTTTACTGAGTTACAGACATATGAAAAAATAAGTACACCAAATTTTCATTTAGTTTTTTTCTTTTTTGATTTTTTAAATTATTATACATATTTAAACAAGCAAACATTTGATACAGTTCCTACAGATAAAGGTGATCTACTTGAGCAAAACTACAAAGTAACTTCAAAACATAGCTTTTCCAATATTTATTTAAAAAAATTATCAATAGGCATATTAGTAGTAGTCTGTGGAGAAAATAAATAGGCCTCAGAAACTAGCATTGCCCCCTTAGAATAAATACTAACCCCATTTCCAGAACAGTTGGAATTTGTTTATAAAATGCAATAAAACAAGAATGTGTGATTTATTTACTCTCTTAAACTTTATTTAACTGATAAAAATTCAAAGATAAGATGTTTTCATTGATCTATTTTATTTTATAAATATAAACTGGTTTTGACACCTGCAACATACTCAAAAAAGTTGGTACAGACCAAAATAAAGGTGAAAAGTTTTAAGAATATTGAAGTGACACAGTTTTAAAACATTGCATAATAACCAGTGAGGGGATACAAGGAGAATCCACCAATGTCTTATTCTCTGCTAACAAAGGTGGGCTATGGCTCACCATTAAACTTAGTGAGAGAATTGTCATTCAGTTCAAAAAGAACATTTCTCAACAAGATTACAAAAACTTTTTGGTCTTTCATCATCTACAGTACCTAACATTGTGAAGAGATTCAGGGAATCCAGAGAAATAAAAGCCCCTGTAGGAAAAGTCTGGAAACCTTCGAGCCCTGATGAAAGATGAAATTGACCATCTACACTGTTATATGCATAAGATAAGACAGATTTCACCTTCAGGAGGTTCGGATTAACCACAATTAATTTGGAAAACCCAATTTGTTAGGGGCTTTAAGGTGTGGTAAACGTAAGGTTGTAGTTACTTTTTCCATTTCACTAAGTTTAAGTAAGGAGTTTAATCACCTTTCTCTGTAGGCACTGTGTCAAAGAGTATGAAATGCTTGCTTTTTCAGATATGCTAAATAATTCTTTGTGGTGTATTCTTTAAAACCTTTTTTTGTTTAACTGATACAGAAATGGCATCTTCTGTTGTACTTCATACCTGTATTCTCTTATAAATGTTTTATGAAATACAAATTATTTTATAATAAAACTTTTAAAGCACATCTTCCTCCTAACACTGCCATAGCACTGTATGTTCCCTGCTGAGTTATTTCTTAACTGTAACCAGCCAGTCTTATAAGGTCATTTTATGAAAGAATGTGCCCCTCTGCTGTGTCTGCAGATTGAACAAGCTGCCACGCTTCATTCTGCTGGAGAATGTGAAAGGCTTTGAAACGTCTTCTGCAAGGTAACAGGGGAGATGGAGCAATTCCTCTACTCAGGAGGCTACTATGGTAACATGACTGTCAGCCAATAGGGTCTTAGGCTACTGTGTTTATTCTCCCCCTGTCACAGTCAAGTGCACATAAGTTTTCATGTCTTAAATAAAATGCTCTGTAAAAAGTTTTTCTGCATGTTTAGCACAGATTTTTGAAACAAGTAACCAATAATCTTCACTACCTCTAAAATAAGTAAAAACAGACTGCAGACGTTTTTCAGTGTGATATATTTTCTTTCCTACAGAGACACTTTGATAAAGACTTTAAAGGAATGTGAATACAGTTTTCAGGAATTCATGATATCCCCAACTTGTGTAAGCATTTTCTAAAATATCTTTTTACACCATGATTACTAGGGTTGGTAAAAAGTCAAAATAGTCTAGTTCAGAAAATCTGACACCCAGTTTGTAAAAAAAAAAGTGAGCAATTAGTGAAAATAGTGATTTTAACCCATTAAAAAGCCTTTTGTTTGTTCTTTTTTGGTTGAAAATATTTACTAAAAGCTTTACAGACATATGTTGATGATACGTATAGGAAATACAAGCTACATGTCTTGTGCTGTCATTAATATTACTCCAGTTTCACAAACTAATATAATTTCATGTTGTTACACACACATTTTTTCACAGCTAGGAATACCAAACTCAAGGCTGCGTTATTTCCTTATTGCCAAGGCACCTCCAGGTTCCTTGTCATTTCAGACATCAGCAGAGGTAAAAACACCTTTTTACTGTGAAAATGTGAAATGCTGTCATTTTATAACAGTATTTATTTTTACCCCCTAATCATTTTCGTCATTAACTGTATGTTACAAACAGATTCTAGAAGACTTTCCGAAGGCCAGCCCAAATGAAGGCACACACAGTACCACAGACAGCCACAGTAGTGCCCTCAGTAATAACACAAGGGATAACAGGGATATCCTCTATAAGTTAGAGACAGCTCAAGACTTGGAGAGGAAGAAAAGTCAGAACAATGCAGAGTCTGTGAGGAGATTGCAGGACTTTCTGGAAGAGACAGGACCAGGAACAAACATGGACCATTATCTGTTGTCCTCAAAAACTCTGCTCAGATATGCCATGCTCATGGATATAGTCAGCCCTAGTTGCAGAAGATCAGTCTGCTTTACAAAAGGGTGAGAAAATCAGTACCAGTTATTTATTAGCCTGTGCCTCTGACCACCAACTTTATTTATCAGTATAACTGTTATAACGGAATAATAATTTTGTTCACCTTCAGGTACGGGCATTATGTGGAGGGAACAGGGTCTGTTCTCCAGTCCTGTACTGATGTAGAACTGGAGAGCGTCTTTATGCCCCTAGAGGTGCTGTCTGAAGAGGAGAAGCTGAAGCAGCTGTCACGACTGAAGCTCAGATATTTCACCCCCAGAGAGATAGCCAACCTCATGGGCTTCCCTTCACGTTTCAGTAAGCAACTTCAGTCACTGTTTATTATGAACACACCCCATCACACAAAGTGCACCACAATGAAATGTGGTATGTGTATTTAACCCATATAAACATAGAGCAGCGGACAGCTTTCAGCAGTGCTTGGGGAGCCGTGCAGTGGAACTGTACCTTGCTCAAGTGGTATCTGGGCTGGGACTTGAACCTGTGATCCTCTGATCACAAGGTCAAGTCACTAACCACTAGGTTAGCGCTGCCCACAAGTCAGGTTACTTTCAGATTAGAAAACAAAGATTAACTAAGTATGAACAGACTTTAAATTGTTTCTTTCATTCTAATAAAATTCATGTTGCTTCAGTCTGGGTAATAATAGGATCATAGAATCCTGTACATTGTGTGATTTGTAATCAGCATAGTATAAATTGTTCTAAAAATATTTTGGATTTTGGAAAATTTCAGAGTTTTTGAATTAATATTTTATTTTGAGATAAATCATGCATCAACCATACTTAAGAAGTGACAATTAAGAAGAATGTGTTTTTGTTATCACCAAATCCTTAAGTCTACTAGATGTTTTGTTAATGCATACTTTACAACTTACCTATTTACTTTCTACTTTATTTGCAGCTTTTCCACCTAATATCTCCACTAAACAGCAGTACCGGGTTCTGGGAAACAGTCTAAATGTTCATGTAGTGGCCAAGCTTATCGACCTTGTAGTGTCATGACCAGTAGTCAAGTTCATAAGTTGAGGGATGAATGGCCTGCAAGATTCACTGGACCTACCTGGAGCTGAATATGATGGATAATCACATTTGTAAATTATTGAATAAAGTTGTTCTTTGTTTTTTTTATAAAGTGTTTTATTGTTGTTTTGTAAACTAAATATTCTTGTTTAACTGTTCAGTTGAAAATGACAGAAATTAAAGATAAACTGAAATTTGGAGAGGTTATAAAAGGAAAACATGCAGAGTAGACCCCATATGTCAACAAGTTAGGATAGGAAATTCAAAGCAGAATGAGCTGAAAATATAAAATGTCCAACAAAACAACTGAGTTAAAGTTTGTGACAGAACTGTAAGAACAAAGCTGAATAATATGTACAAGTGATGAATCATGAATATGCATTAAACAAAGAGATGCCACTGTAACTTTTGCCTGGAGCTGTTCTAATAAGGCATGTAATGATGACTATATAGTTTCCCCACTTATTTATGATACGGGTTTGCCTGTCAGGTGAAGGACCAAGGAGACAGCAATCATTACCTCAACAGTCAATGCACAGGTGTACATAAAAATTTTAGACACATTTCTTATTCCATCATTATAAAATGAAAATGTTTGGTGGTGAAGTTATTTTTCAGATGTGTCTTGCCACAAAGCAAAGAGTATTTAATTTTTTTTTTTTAGAAAAGAATGTCTTCTCAAAGACAGCCAGCAAACTGCATGTCAATCTGATTGATAATTTAAGGTAAAAAATGTCCATAATAAGACTCCATCCTACAAAACTGCTATCTTAGGTGGTTATTATTATTATAGAATATTGTTTTATATTTGTGAAACCATGCCTTATAAAAGTCAGGCCAGAGAAGTAGCAACAAAGTGCTAATTGTGGTTATTGTGTTGGTGGCTCCAATGTTTCCTCCCCATTGAATGATTCTATCATTTTTCCATTTGATCTGAAAGAAAAACCTATTTGTTAAAATAACATAATTTGTAGATATATTTCCCAAAGCCATAATGTTCAACTGCTGAACAACAAAATATTGTGCAATATCTATGATTTGTTTATTTCAGACAAAGTAAAAAAAAAAATTAAATGTCCTCTAAGTGTGGTAATTCCATTATTTTTAGCAGGGGCTGTACTATTGCCTTTTAGTGTTGGGAAGGGGGTTGTTTTAAACATGATGCAAATGCTTCAGGACTTTAACTCTAGTTACTGATCTGTGAAAATCATATGACAGTGCCTGGTAATCACACAGTAAAGTGAATAAACTGCTATGTAGTTGTGGTAAGTGTTGTCTTGAAGCCTATCTATCTGCCTTCCGTGGATTGTTTTGGGCAGTTTATTAGTGAATGTGATGGTCTCAGAGGGCTTGCTAGGGGCAAAGTGCACCTGTGTGCATGTGGACGTTAAGGCAGTACTCTTTGAGTTCACCTGCAGTGCAGTGTCTGCAGAGCCTCCTGAGATAAACTCAGCATGGCTCGGACACTTCAGCTGTCCTGGCCGTTGTTGGCCCTTGTCTTCCTCGGTGGACTACAGTGTGACCAAGGCGATGAGGCCCACAGCCGAACCAAGAGGGACGTCAGCAGTGCCCAGTGAGTGTAGACGGTTATGTTAAATATTGAATGGTTTGACTGATCCTCTAACAAATTACTATAGTTTTTAAGCTATGTTTAGTGCTCAGTGGTATGAAAGTGTACTGTTTAAAATGGCCAAAACTAAATTCTGATCTTTAAGTGAACAATTTTCTCTTATATGGAGCTAATTTTTTGGTCACAAGTAGCTATTGCAGATTTAGTTCTTTGAAACTAGAATGTATGATGTATTTTTCTAAGAAAATATCTTATAATCAAATATGTGGTCTTCTAAAGAAGTTATAATTCAATTCTGTTGTTATGAACTGCAGACCTCGTATGATCTCCGAGAATGGGCACCTTACTTTTTCTGCGGGAAACAATAAAGACATCAACTTTCAGACCTCAGGGACAGGGAAAGTCAAAGTGGGGGGTGAGGACCTCACTCAGCAGATAAACCAGGTAAGGTCATTAGGAGCCTTACATCAAAATTGTGTTTATGCTCAGTACAGGTTCAAGTAATATGAAGAGTCTTAATATTTAATCATAGTATAAAAATAATCATTATTGAACCATGTATTAGCCTTGGTAAATGGACAGATCCGGTTTTAAACTTTTGCAAACGTTCTCTCTACTTTGTATTCTTCTTTTCTCCTGACCAGTTTGTCATGGGCTAGAAGGAAAAATCAGAAATCATGGAAAAAATAAAATGGTCACATATTTCTGTTGTTTTTTGTGTTAGTTGTGTTTCCCTTTTATGATTCCATCTAATTATCCTAGTAGATCTTAAAGCCAGATTTCCTTGTATTTCCCCATTCAGCTCATAGTATTGTACCCATTTCATTTTCTTTACTAAAGTATGTACATTTTGAAGAAAGGGTTTGTGTATTTTTACCATCTTTATTTCAGATCAATACTAATAAAGCTGACATTGAAACAATAAAGAACAGTGGCCCATCTCAGGAAGTCACAAACCAGTTGAATCAGCTGAACACAAGGGTGACCACAGTTGAGTCAAAAGTACAGACAATAGAACAGGTAACTGCGCAATTTGTAGACTTTTGTTATATTACTTGCATTACTCTTTGTTTTTGAAAAATTTAAGCATATATTTAAATATGTCTTGTTTGTCTATTTTTTTAGACTCTCCAGCAGAAGACATGTAGCAGCAACCCTTGCCAGAATTCAGGCACCTGTCTGAACCTGGTGGACTCTTTTCACTGTCTCTGCCCTCAGAATTGGCAGGTACGCTGTCTCTAAATGAACTCCACTCTACAAATACACATACTGTCTTATAGAGGGTTGACTCTTTGATCTCGTGTCAGGGTCCCACTTGTGCTGTGGATGTAAATGAGTGTCAGATCTATTCTGGAACTACTCAGGGCTGCCAGAATGGAGCCACATGTGTCAACACTCCTGGATCTTTCACGTAATGCAATTCCTGATCTCAGTGATCAGTTCCACTACTGAACAGACTTTCTTGTGGTATCCTGAACCTATACTAATAGCTGATTTTCCCCACTTTTATTCTGTCTAGTTGCACCTGTGCTCCAGAGTGGTATGGACCACACTGTACCTCTCGTTATGATGACTGTGCTGGAGGCAGTCAGGATCTGTGTGTGCATGGGGTGTGCATTGATTCTGACCGAGTCACACCTAACGAGGTAATTGCAGCTGTATAAATTGGTGCATTTTTAGAGAAATATCACAACACATTGTAATAAACGACATACTTTTAAGTACACGATTTTTGAATCTTGTTTAAGGGTGCTATTCAGAAGATATCTTTTATAAATGTACAAACTTCATTTTCAAAAAAGATGGGATACTATTTCAAAAGCAATCTGTGATATTTTGAAAAATATCCCAACTTTTCTAGAAATGAGGTTTGTATATTGTAGTATAGCACTCTCAAATCTGAAGGCAACACAGTGAGCACTTTCTTTAACCAGTCTGCCTCGCACTGAGACAAGTCAGAGTGCCACTCCTTATTCTGATTTGTGTTGTTTCCATCAGCCCAAATATAACTGCATCTGTGATGCGGGGTGGATGTCTCCTCCTGGCAGCGCTCCCTGCACAGCAGATGTGGATGAGTGTAGCCTTCCCAACAAGCCCTGCTCCACTAACCCCCCTGTAGAGTGCTTCAACACACTAGGCTCCTTCTACTGTGGTGCTTGTCCGGCAGGTAAAACTGGAAACTGGGAACATGTATAGTGGGTACGGAAAGTATTCAGACCCCCTTTAATTTTTCACTCTGTCATATTGCAGCCATTTGCTAAAATCATTTAAATTAATTTTTTCCCCTCATTAATGTACACACAGACTTGACAGACAAAAAAAGAATTTTTGATGTGATATTTCAGTTTTTCCTTTTTTAATAAATCTGCAACAATTTAAAAAATTCTTTTTTTTTGTCTGTTAATATGGGGTGCTGTGTGTACATTAAGGAGGGGAAAAATTAATTTAAATAATTTTAGCAAATGGCTGCGACATGACAAAAAGTGAAAAATTGAAGACGGGTCTGAATACTTTCCATACCCACTGTATATCAAACTTTTTTATATTACAAACACTGATCAAGGTTCACATTCACTTTGTTTGTGAAAGGTTTACCTCTGCTACCGAACCTACCTTACTTTAATTTATGTTCTGCACTCATGCCTATGCAGTGCTCAGTAGTTCACTACATTTGTTAAATGACAAATGTGCCTATGTTACACGAGGGCAGTATGCAAAACAGGAAAGAATGAATTGTACCATAAAATCACTTGGATAAGTCAAGATGGAAGTGCAAGTTTGTTCAGAAGAATGTTAGTCACTGCTATTAAACCTGTTCTTGTGGTTTATTTTGGATGCTGTTTATTGGTGTGTCAGCTGTTCTGCAGTTTACTTCTTGTGATATCTTACTTAATTCAGGCTGGCAAGGCAATGGCTACAGCTGTCAGGATGTGAATGAGTGTGATACAAACAACGGGGGCTGTTCAACGTCCCCTATGGTGCCTTGCCTTAACACCATGGGTTCCTTCCACTGTGGCCAGTGTCCTGCAGGTATCATTTTGATCTACCATCCACCATTCACTATAATTTTCCCTCTTCTTTTCTTTCTATTTGTTCCTTTTGTGTATTGTTTCTTTAAATTGTATTAACTCTTCACACTCATACACTCATACTGATGGGACAAAAACTTATTTAATCTAATTCAGAGCATAAATCTTTGAATTCCTCATGTATACATATGTAAACATACTCCCTTCAGTGTTGCCCTGTGGAGCTCTAATGCTTGATTGTTCCTGTGTCTTTGAAGTTGCTTTGGATAAAAGCATCAGCCAAATGAATAAATGTAAATAAGAATGCCAGTATGCTTTAATAGTTGGGCAATGTTTGATTTATGAGATTAAATTAAAGGAAGGATTAAAAGGAAGCTACAGAATGATTGTACTGATCATTCAATTAATGGTATGAACTGAATTGCTTTTCATAGGTTATGAGGGAGATGGAAAGACCTGCACTCAAGTGGACATTTGTTCAACCAACAATGGAGGATGTTATCCCCTGGCCACTTGTGCCTCTGTCCCAGGTGTCACACAGCACATACACACAAACCTTGCACATTTTACAGTAGTTACTCTTCACAGTAGCACATGATCAGTGGCAATAACGGATAAAATAAAACCATTAAGATAGGTATTTACAGTTTGAGTGTAACACTGTTATCTGTAGAGTGAAAACATAAAAGCTGCCCTGCGCATGACTGACTAATCCTTCTGACATGCTTCTGTTTAATGATAGAGTTGATTGTTTTTTAAATACAAATTCCTCAGAATTCTTAATGATTTATAAATACAGTGAAATTCACTTTATTGTTTTCTATTGCCAAACCCAAATAATGATTTTGACCCGTATGGCTTTCAGGCAGCAATATTCCAATATGCACTTGTCCTCCTGGCTATGTGGGGAATGGATTTGGAGCTACTGGTTGTACTCAAATCACTGACACGTGTGGAACAAATAACCCATGTGTCAATGGCCAGTGTGAAGTAAGTGCCTTTTCTTTATTTAGTGAGTTAGCTGTATTGTGTTTTTTGCCCTTAGTTTAACAATGTGGAATTTTTTTTTTTCTTACAGAACACTGCCACCGGATATGTCTGCAATTGTGACCCGGGCTGGACAGGCCAGAACTGTGACCAGAACATTGATGAGTGTGCCAGTAACCCCTGCCAAAATGGAGGCACCTGTACTGATGGCATTAATGGCTACACTTGTACTTGCACATCACAGTGGACAGGCCCACAGTGCCAGACTGAGCAGCAAGGTTTGTGAATATGGCAATATGTCAGCTGTATTTGTCTTATACATAGCAATTGTTTTACTGGTGTGTATGTTTACTTCAGAATGTGGAGGAGTGCTCCAGGGTCTATCTGGAACCTTTAGTTATCCTAACACTCCTGGGCATGATCAGTATGACCACATGGTCAGCTGTGCCTGGGTAATTAGAACTGACGCTGACAAGGTTAGTAGATGCATTTTGAGGCATTCAGATTATTTAGTGGGTCAGACCCCGCATGTTTTTGTTAAACATTTCAACGAATCCATTCTTTCCCAGATTCTGCGGATCACTTTCCCTTTCTTTGATCTTGAGCACAGCAGCACCTGTAGCTTTGACTTCCTCCAGATCCATGATGGTGATAGCGCCTCTTCCTACATGATTGGTAAATACTGTGGCACCAGTGCCCCAGCTGAACTATTCAGCTCCCACAACTCTCTCTACTTCTGGTTCCGTTCCGACCACATAATCAGCGCTGGCGGCTTTACTGTGGCCTGGACTTCCCAAGAGCCAGGTATGACCTAAGACTCGAATATTTGTAGTGGACTATTGCTGTACTACACTGACTAATGCCAAACCCATACATGTTTATATTGCAGTTTGTGGTGGTCATCTGACCAATACGTATGGTGACATCAAATCTCCCGGTTACCCGGGCAATTACCCACCAAACCGTGACTGCTATTGGACTATAGACGTGGGTCCAGGGCTGATCATTACCTTTGCTTTTGGAACACTCAGTCTTGAACACCACCCCGACTGCAACTACGACTATTTAGAAGTAGGTCGTCAACCATTAAACCTCAACCTACTCTACCTCCAAAAGACATTTTTGGCCTTTAATCCTTTAATCCCTTTGTTTATTTAGGGACAATTCAACAAACAAAAATAGAACAGAAGAAAACTGTTCTAGCAGAAATACAAGCTGATACACCAGAGACAAACATACAAACAAACAAATAATAAAGTTTACATCTGCCAAACCAGTATAATGACATTGTATTGTACCTTGTTTTAGATCAGAGATGGGCTGCTCCCAGAAGACCCACTTCTAAATAGGTACTGTAGCACTGGTTCTCCCGCCCCGCTGCAGACCACCGGCCCTGCTGCCTGGATTCATTTCCACTCTGACTTTGTCATTAGTGACCAAGGCTTCCATATCACATATACCACATCCCAAAGTAAGAGCAGGTTTCAGTGTCTAAGCTTGTGTACACTGAATGCTAGTACTAAGACTATGGGATTGTAAAAGAAATATTTAGTTTTTCTTATAACAACTTCTTTCCTGAGATTTAAATGTTCAGTTTGTGTTGAATTAAGTGTTTAGCAAATATTGTTAAAGGCTGTATATACCGCACTTTACTATTGTGTCATGAACTCATAAAGCAGTTATTACATTTCTTTTACAATTAGCCAAAGATAAAGGACATTCAACCTCCTGAAAATAATACACAAGAATTTTATGGTAGTTTTATAGTAGTGACTGGATTATACCAGAAAGATCAGCTTTAACTATTGCTGTACAAAACCGTTGCTCTGTGTGGGTGTGTGTTATAGGTGACCCGGGATGTGGAGGTACCTACACAGATACAGAAGGCATTATCATCTCTCCGAACTGGCCAAATAACTATGCACATGACAAGCAGTGTATCTATTTAATCAGAATGCCCCGTAGTGAACTGGTGGCTCTAAATTTTACACATATGGATCTTGAAGTTCACTCTGGCTGTGATTTTGACTATGTAGAGGTATAGTGTGTTTGTGTGTGTGTTTTACTTGTTTTTGTTAAAATCTAAAAAAAATGACACTATGTAATAGAGATGGTACATACAAGTGTGTTTGTGAGTGAGAAATAGAAAGAGATAGATTAAAACCTATTTAAAAAGAGTATATATGTGTAGAGGTGTCAGTCATAAGTTATAAGATGTGTTTATGCTGTTTGTCTCAGGTGCGCGATGGCTCAGCGGAATCTGACCCGCTAATTGGAAAATACTGTGGCTCAACACTACCAGCCCCCATCTTGTCCACTGCTAATGTCCTCTGGATTCGCTTCAAATCTGACAGCTCAGTTAGCCATGCTGGCTTCAGGGCTGTGTATGAAATCAGTAAGAAATTAATTTTTTATATATACTTTAATCATATTTACACCAAGCATAGCTGTGTCAACCTACTACGAATCTACATGCTTACGGAAATACAGATTATCCATTTCTTCAGTAATGTTTTGTAAGTATGCTAGGCCTGATGAACAAAACATTGGAGGATCATGCTAAAAGTGGGTAAACCTATCAAATGTGCTGATCAGTACATATTCTGCTCATGCACAGCAGTTAAACAGAGGTACAAGTCTTAAACACATGCTGAAAAAATAAATTACATCAGAAGAACAAAATATCTAAATGCCTAAATTAGGATTATCTATCTATATATGGTTGCAGTATGCAAGCAAAAACCAGGTTTCTCAAATTCCTTTTTTTAGCTAGATATTTATATTCTTAGCTTCTATCTAGATATTGTAGGGTTTTTGTGCCTGACCTCTTTCCCTCCAGTTTGCGTCTTTGTTACCGACCAACGATAATGGGCATGCTATCTTGATCTGACCCACATTGAGATATCCAGTTTGTAGTAGTATGTGTTGGACTGGGATTCATATAAGAGTTTGTATTAAACAGTGTATATATATATATATATATATATATATATATATATATCATATTTATAGAACTGCCATAACTAAACCTCAGGGACTTAAACCTGTACCTCAGAATGGAATTATATTGTGATATAAAACTCAGAGGCTGGTCAGGACATTAATATGTGTTTAGGTTATGGTCACACAGAACTTCAGACCACAGGAATGATCTTATTCAGTTAGATTTTCCATAAGGTTCTGTCTGAGATTAACATTTAGCGGAATAACAGTGGTTTATTATAAAGTAATAAAATTAAGGATATATTAACAGTGTAGTTACCATTACATTACCTTAAGTTACAGTTGCCATAAGCAATCTGACAGTACCTTAATGGCATCAGGGAAAATGTTCCCTCAGCAAATATGACAATGTCTTACAGACACCAGGGAAAAATATTCCATACCAAGTAGGACAATACCCTGAAGGCATCGGGGAAATGATCCCAATGTGATAATCTGTGACTCATGCTTATGTAGCCACACGTCAGAGTAACCAATGACGATCTATGTTAACATTTGAATGTTCAAACTGGCCAATCACTATGCTTCCTGAACATCAAACAGTTATACCAGCCAATAACCAATCTCCACAGCAGTAGACTTAGGTATGGCAGCATCCTGATGTTCTGCTGTGGAGCCACTCAGAATGACCAGTTAAGTTAGATGACATAACATTCACAGAAGAGTGATATAAATC
Source organism: Arnoldichthys spilopterus (assembly GCA_037974385.1). NCBI lineage: Eukaryota > Metazoa > Chordata > Actinopteri > Characiformes > Lepidarchidae > Arnoldichthys > Arnoldichthys spilopterus. Next base: position 13,117,876 of record JBBPDA010000009.1, on the reverse strand, counting down.
AGTTCATGAGATTCCTCATGGCATGGGCATTTATTTGATACCAGACATGGTGCATCTGGTATGTTATCATGGTAATCTGTGACTTTATACTTCTGAGGTTTAGAAGTTCACATTGGTCAGCTGGCCTAGTGGCATCATGAGGGGTAGGAGACTATCCTTCATAACCAAGAGTGCCAGAACCAGTGGTGCCTCTGTAAACACCCTTACCCAAATGGCTAGATCTCATTTACATATAGAGAGAACTGGAAGCAGAATTAAAGAATGTCTAACCACAGACCTACAATATTACTGTTAAAACTGTAAAATGTTTTGTGGAAAAGATTCATTTATTAACACTGCTGTATCTTTGTCACTGAAGTTTCATTTTCTCATTTGTCTAGATCTTCATTATTTCATTATGCCTTTCAAAATCTTCTATTCACATGTCAACTGTTAGCAGGTGGAGCTATGCACATTTTGCATAATAGGCCATAATCTTAGGAAACAGTACGTCAAATACATATTGTGGATACTTTGCACTGTGTCTGCGCTGGTACATACATGTGGTCTACTGTGCTCCCAGCAGTGACGGCTGTTGGAGAGGAATTAAATAGAAGGGTGCAGCATCCACACCACCCCCTCTCATATGAGACTGGGTGTTGATAAAATTCTTTCTGCCAGATCAGCACTTTTCTCACTGAACACATTTTTATAATGCTGAGACTGTGATGTCAAGCATGGCTGATTTTAATGTATGCCATCTATCTCATTGCAGAGGAAGTGTGCTATCTGGCTCGCCACATAACTGAGTCTGTATTATGTCAAAGGCTGAGGGCTGCATTGAATCTGACAAGTCTAAATCCATGATTGTTTCCTCTATGCTCCTTATAAGCCTATCTACTCAGGAGCTGTCAGTTTAGCACAGTGTGTGCCTTTTTGGCACAACTTCTTATAAACTCCCCCTTATCTCAAATGTAGCTCATCAGCCCAGATACAGTTTGTGTCTGAAGTTCTGAGATAACAGTACATCATGTAGTGTCAGAATCTACATGATTATTTAGCCACATGGTTTGCAAAATGTTTTATATGATTAAATTGTTGGTTATAAGCTTTCAATTTTTTGTAGCTTCATAGCTCCAGTGCAAATATAGAGAAGCAAATGTCAGACATCAAACTGTCCTGATTCATCTGACCGCCCTTGGGTTAAAGGAAAAACTGTGTACACTGGAACACAACCAGAGTGTCACATCTTGACAGAACAAAATGCTGGTTATATAAAAACTATATTGTCCTGTGTCTCTTTTAGGTTGTGGAGGCACTCTCTCTGGTTCAGGCCAGATCCGTACTCCCCTTCACCCTGATGCCTATCCCCACAACAAGAAGTGTGAGTGGGTCATCAACCAGCCCGAGGGGTATGCGGTCACGCTTAACTTCCTCACTTTTGATGTTGAAGACAGTGCTCAGTGCGTGTTTGACTATGTGGAGGTACAAGACTTTTTCTTCTAGTTGCCTAGTCAGAAATACCTAATTTCTCTTCTACCAACTCAACTACCAACATATCACACATAAAGAAATCCATGGTTGTCATTCTTAGGTAAGAGATGGTGCCACATCCAGCTCTCCCTTGATTGGTCGTTACTGTGGAAGCCAGGTTCCCCCTATGCTGCAGTCTACACAGAGACACTTGTATATTGTCTTCAATACAGATGCTTCAGTCACCAATCATGGCTTCACTGCAGAATATGCATCTGTTATGCAAGGTGCAGTATCCCTGAGTTGTATTTGTATTATATGCAGTGTTATCCTGTCTTACCATTTAAAATAGAAAATGCAATAACTTGAAAATGAGCTGAAATGCTGAAATGAATTAAAAGTAAATCTTTTGTAGACCGAGATTTTTTGTTTAATTTCAACAATAGGCTGTGGAGACACACTGACAGAACCTTCAGGCACCTTCACTAGCCCTGGTCATCCTACTGACTACCCTCATGGTGCTAACTGCACCTGGTACATATCTGTTACCCCTGGTAATATCATTCGACTATCCTTTACTTCCTTTAACCTGGAGTACCACACAAACTGTGATTATGACTATGTGGAGATCTATGACAATGGCACTGCTAACACTGGGAATCTTCTTGGCAGGTAGGAGCAATGCAAGTTGACACCACACACAAGGCTTTTTATATTACATGGCAAAGACTGGCATGGCAATGTCTCTAAGTGTTTTTAGTTTTGTTTTGCTATACTATACAAAATGCAGTTATGTTAATGCATATTCACTGTTATATTAATACTGTGTATTTATAAGACTTAGGGAAATAATTACATTTTTATTGAATTTAAAATATTCAGTTTTCTTTGCATGTATTTCTACAAGTAAGAACTGACTCATGCCATGCTTTTTTATTACAGACTTTTAAGAGTTAACTGCATTGCAAGATCTCTCAGTGTAGTTTAATGGCATTTAAAGACTTTACCTCTTTGCATAGGTACTGTGGACAGTCAGTTCCTCCCTCTCTGACCAGCACTGACAACCTTATGACCATTCTTTTCGTCTCAGACACCAGCCTCGCAAACGAAGGCTTCTCCGCCAGTTATGTCTCCTTAAACGCAACTACAGGTAGGATTTTGAGTAATTACCTGTAAAATGTATGAGAATTTGATTTATCCAAAGCCAAAATACTGGTAGACAATGACAATTAAACTTTTGTGGGTTATGTGTGAATGAAATAATACTATTGGAAAATATCAATGAAACCTAAAATGTACACATTATTGGGATAAATACCTCAGTTAAGAATTACTGGTGGTCAAATATAGATTGTCATCTTTATCGATTGATGAACTGTCTTTAGACTGTAGCGCAGTATTCACAACTCCCACTGGAGTGCTGACCTCCCCAAACTACCCCAACAACTACCCCATCAGTCGTGAGTGCACCTTTAAAATTATAGTGGAGATCAACATGCAGATCATGCTCAACTTCACTGACTTTGAACTGGAAGGTGGCTCCTCCTGCCCCTTTGACTATGTGGAAATCAGGTGAGAATGCATGAAGTATTTAAAGATTACATATATAGTTGTGTGAAAAAAATGCAAACACTCAATTAAATTAAACACCACTTATTCTTTATAAAGTGTGAACATGTTATGATTAGTCAACCAACAGAAATGTTCTAACTTGACAGAGAATAAAGTTAAAGTATTTTTCTTCCTTTTTTGTAAAGTTGGTGTTTTAGAGACGATAATATTACATTACAATATCAACTGCTACTTTGATACTGATACTGGTTCATGTGTAATTTATGTGTTTCTGAATGTTGTCCAATCTTCTTTCTTGCAGAGATGGAGGCTTTGAAACATCACCTCTCATTGGTCGATACTGCTCAAATCAGCCTCCACCCGTAATGATATCCCACAGCAACAGGCTTTGGATTAAGTTCCACTCAGACAGCTCTGTCACTTTTAAAGGATTCTCTGCACACTGGGATGGCACTCAGACAGGTGTTTATTACATTCATTGATCTAACTGTTGGCAACAAAAAATGTGATTCTGTTTTTGGTGTATTGTCACTGTCCATGCACCCTTGGTTCTGTGTTAATGCTCTTGTTTATTTATTAGGTTGTGGAGGAACTCTGACCACCAGTGTTGGTAGTTTCACATCCCCCAACTACCCACTGCCCTACCATGCCAATGCTGAGTGCTACTGGCATATCAAGGTCAATGCAGGGAGTAACATCTATCTCAGCTTTGAAGATTTCCATCTGGAGTCCAGCACTGACTGCTATTATGATTATCTGGCGGTGAGAGTGGCCAGTCATTTCACTGATAAAGTAATAGTGAAAGTGAGTTTGCGATATTATAAAAACACTTATGTTGTATTCCTATTCTCAGGTGTATGATGGGAACAGCACTAATGCTTCTCAGCTGGCCAAACTGTGTGGAAACCAGATACCGAATACTATTAATTCTACTAAAGAACAACTGTATGTTAAACTACGCACAGACAGCATCATCAATGCAGGGGGCTTTGTGGCTTCCTACACTTCCAGTGAGTGAACAGAAACCCTCTTGCCCGTATTTAATTACACAAATATATATGTCTGAAACTATTTATCATATAAAAGATGTTCATTTGAAGATTTGGGAGTTGATTAGTCTTGTCCCCTAAAGTTTCAGATTTTAAGTTTATTTAGAATTTGGTTGATTTCATAAGCTATTGATTTTTCATTACTTTCATCTTTGTGCAGTGCAGCCACATCTTGCACAGCACCATGACTGTTGGATTGAGTGGCCTTTATAAAGTTACAGTGGGGGTGATTTTACATTTACTTTTATTACTAAAGCAATGTCTTTTGCACATAATTTAACTCAGTTTGATATGTTGGACAGTTGGATGTGGTGGCTACATGACACTTCAGCTGGTGTTTGGCCCATTGTTCCATTTCCTTGGACACAGACTTTTAGTACAGAAATTGTCAGGATGGCGAAATTGTCAGGTTAGCTTGCAAAACAAAAAACAAAAAAAAAACATTCTTATATGATGAATGTGCAGGTGGCTGCATGGTCTTTTTGTCTTTTCTTTGTATCCTCTTAAATTGGTTTTCTAGAAGTAAAGCTTAGGGGCTGAGAGGTCATTCCAGTAAAGTATGTCTTTCTTTGTTTCTCTACAGTGGCCTTTGCCAACCTGGCACTGAGTTCACTTGCTTGTTTTTTTCCCAGACTCACTTAGCTTGACTGGAAGGCAGGTCTAATGTGTCCATGGCTGATCAGTTTAATGAACTTTGAATGAATTTGTCGTGAAGGAACAAATTGCTTTTGCCTTTTTCAAATCTGTAAAGGCCAGAGTACATTCCAGACCATGATAATGTTCTATTTTTGTGGTTTCTGTTCAAGTAAATATGTACATGTATATTAAAAGGTCTCAAGTACAAAAAAGTGTGTTACTGATGTTCATATGAGTGGACTTGTCCTTCGCAGGTTGTCAAGGTATTGTCATTGCTAACCAGATGACTGGAGTGATTGAGAGCCAAAACTTCCCAAACAACTACCCCCTCAACTCTATATGCAGCTGGACCATCCAGACAACTATGGGCAACACTATCAACTACACCTTCACTGCCTTTGACCTGGAGAGCATCTCAACCAGCTGTAACTATGACTATTTGGAGGTCAGTATCTACTTATATTGATTTTGAAATTCCCAGCTTGGCAAGTAGCCAAATGTAACATAATCTTGCATTACAGCAAATATGTCTGAGAATTAATGTTCCTTAGAAATAGGATTTTCTGTGAAAGGACCTCTGTTTAATGTTTACAATTTGCATTGCACCTTCTAACATGCTTACAAAGGTAAGTTTACATGTCTTTTCAAGCCATGTGGTTGCAATTTGCATTATCTCTGTCTGATGCCATTGACTCTTGAGTGATATAATGCAGTACTGAGGCAGTTCACAACAATTCTATGCTCATTAAATAGTTTTGGAATTATCCTTCTTTGTTCATTGGCAGGCTTTTTGAAATCTCACAGTAAAAGCAGTGAGTTCTTAGTTGGTTTCATTATCACTATGGTGATCCAAACAGTCATGACATCATGGGGCCCACAGAAAAGGAGGAATTTTCTGCTGTAGGACCTTTTCAGAGTTTTTTCTCTGTCTCTCTGCAGGCAGTCTTAAGCAGTGCTGAACTTTTGAGTTGTTTTTACTGCATTTATTACTTCAGAAATCTATCAGCTCAGCTCAGATAAAATCAGTGTTTTGGAAAAGAATCCCTCAGTTACACAGGATGTGTTAAAATATGATCTTATACTTTTGTTATGTTCACATGCTCTGTTACTAGTAAAAATGGAAACTGTACACTGCATTCCTTTAAAATTCACTCACCATGATGTCAGACTCAAAACAAAGAGGCTTTACTTAAAGGAAGTATATATATTTTAACCCTTAATTTTCACTTAACAATAGCAGCATTTTGTTGATACAGGGGTTGAAATTAGAATGTAATGCTTCTTGTTAGACTGCACTGAATATCATATTTTCATTACTTTACTATGCTCAGTAATATTACAGTTCCAACCATTATTGTTATTATTATGTGTATGATTTAATGTTTGTGGTAATGCCATGAGATATCCAAATGCAATTCCAGCAGCCTGCATAGATACATGCTTAACTTCTACACTCTTTAAATAAAATTTTGCAAATAAAATTTGCAAATGGCTGAAATCTTGTTAGGTTGATGCTGTGTGACCTATTATATGTCAATAACCTTTCCTGTCTTTGCCCAGCTGTACAACGGTCCAAATACAGATGCTCCTCTGATTGGTAGATTCTGTGGAAGCACCCCTCCTCCAGCAAATGCTACAACCAGCAGCAGCCTGCATGTTGTGTTCTACTCTGACTTCTCTGTTGCCCACACTGGCTTCCAGATGCTCTGGTACCAGAATGGTAGGACCCAAACATAACGCATCTAAACCATAACCACTTATACGCTCCAAAGTAATGCATTTGCAATAAATAAAGTGTTCTAGGCCAATAAGCAAATAACACAAGATGTCCAGCCTTCTGATGGAGAAAATGGGGCAATCATTAGAGTCTATCTCAACATGGTCAGAAATGTAAGAAATATGATAAGAAGTTGCCTCCTTTAGGTTGCGGTTGCATCAAACAGAAAGCTTTGAGACTGGACACAATGAACTTCACTTGCAAATAACAAAAATCAGAAACAAGTTTCCTTAAACTGATTAATGTGAAACTTAAAGATGAGCTATGTTTAAAACATACAACTTAACCAGTCACTGTCCAAGGAAAAACAAGTATCTCCAAAAGGATAACTTTACAGAAAAAGGCAAAACTTCATTCTATTGTAGGTTAATATAAGAACATTTAGGAACAAGTGAAGTTTTTGAAGCTTTTTAAATGCTCTGTTCATCATGAGAACCTTACATAATGTGAATGACCGTTTCTGTCCTGATATAGAAAAATAAAAATTAAAAAACCATGGCGATAAGTGGTTTTCTCTGGACATTGACAATATGTCTCAATATGTCATTATTTTTGTCCCTATGGCATGCGAATGTAATATCCATATTACACGCACAACTAAGTTTTCAACCAGTTTTTCATCAAACCACAACTGCTGGGCTGTGTATGGTGAGAGCTGACAGACATTTATTTAAGGATCTCTATATACACTGTATGCAACAGGAAGCACACTCTAAGCCTGTGTGGAAAGGGACTGCCCTCAGTCATCTTTTCCAGAATGGGTGTATGGAAAAACAACAAGCTATAAATGTTCCCAAAGTCAGGAAAGAGCTGAACGTTTACACTTTTTTCCCACACTGCCATTGTACTTCACCCACAGATTCATATACTAAAAGTGTGCTTTATTACATCTAACATATATTAAAATAATTTAGTAAAAACAGACAATAACTAAGGTAAAATAGATGAAAAAAGTCTAAAACATTAGAAATCTTTCATTTGTTGGATGACAGTATGTCTGTGTTGTCCTGGTTGGTGTTCCATCTGTGTGTACATGCTTGTGTGTCCGTGTGTGTGTGTGAGAGTGTGAAGGTAGTGTTTAGTTGATGTCCACAGCAGTGAGTCACTGGACTGATGGGTGTGACTGCATCTCATTTATTCAGCCACAGCCATCTGAAGGCCAGCTTCTACTCACTGTAGCACTAACTCAACCCTTACAGAGCAGTGGTGACAAAAACAACTACACTGATGTTTTGGACTACCACTGAGATATCCTGGTATGACGTAATCAACTGGAAAGCAGGAGTCAAGATTTCCACCATGTGTGTAGAGCAGTGAAAGTGAACAGATTGAAACCCTTAAGACCAAAAACAAAGAGATGAGCTAGCAAGAAAGGGGGGGGGGGGGGCTAGCTAGAACAACTGTGAATTGTTCATGCTAAACAAAGGGCTCCTCCCTAAATGGGTATTAGTATTTCATTACTATCTGTACTAATGATCTTGTTTCTCTCTCCTTTCCCCTTGTGACCTGTGGGTTTAGTGGAAATTGATTTTATTGATTAAGGAGAGAAGGCTGGGGGTCATAGTGCAGTGCTTTTTGGGGCCATGCTGGATATCATCTTGCAGTCATCTTGATAATATTACAGTTTCAGTAGTATTAGTACTATTAAACTGATCTCATCATGTAGCATTTGCACTGAATTAAATGACAGTTCCTGCTGCATTAACACATAGACTGTTCTCTTTTTGACATCTTATGCCTCTCAGCTCTGCCCCAGCAACTGAATTTCTAAAGAAAACTACTGAAAATGTCAATCAAATGAAAGCGGTCTTAGACATCCTAAAATATTCTAAATAATCTGGGTCAGAGATGTCTCTATATGGCAACCTCACCTCCAGGGTTTTTGAGAAGTCATCTTCCATGGTCTGCTGTATCTTTCCAAATTATCACAGAAACTAAAAGGCTCTCTCCTCCTGTGAGCCATTTCACCTGTAGTCCCTCACCACGACACTTATGGAACTAAATATAGCATGTTGTGTAACATTTCTCATGGGGGATCTTCTGTTTGATGAAAATATGAATTCTTCCTTCTTTTCGTTTCATGTTAAAAATTCTTAGTTCTTTTTTCAATCTTTGTCTCACAGAAAGGATATGAAGACACAGTATAGACATCTCTCTCTTGTAAAAGATTTTGTGTGGTAAAGTGTGTCCCTGTAGTTAAACCAACTTGTTACTGCCCCCTGCAGGTTGTGGCGGGGAGCTCTCTGGTCCTTCTGGCTCCTTCCACAGCCCAGACTATCCAGACAAGTACCCTGAAAACCGAGAATGTGTGTGGTACATCCATACCAGTCCTGGCAGCAGCATCACCATCACCATCCACGAGTTTGATATAGAGTACCATCCCACCTGCGACTTTGACCTGCTAGAGGTAAAACTATCATTGCAGCTTCCTTCATGAGAACCTCTTTACAGGTTGAGTGCACGCTCCATAGTATGTCACCTTTTTGGTACAAATCTAAACTAAGGAATCTCACCCTGGTGCATGCAACAACAGAGAATCATCAGTTATATAGCAAAATGAGCAACTGTTCTGCAGAAAGGCATCCTTCACACTGGACTGTGTGCCTTTGTTTTTAAGCTTGGCCCTTGGTTTTTACCATTTTTATGACTTTACATGCAGTCACTGCAGTCACAAATTATAGAGTCTATGTCATTGCAAGGTAAAGCATATTAGTCTTTCCTAACTCATTCATTGACAGGACTTATTTCAGATTTAACTCAAATGTTGATCACCAGAGACCTTAGGGAATCCCCAACTTTGCTGATCTGTACCTTATGTCATTTTTGTTCACATAAAAGAATGAATTCAGTGATCAGATGATATTATTATATATGTAAATGCACTCTTAATGATTTTGCACAAGGGCTGGGCATTAAGTAATAAAAATAGTAATATATTTTGTATTGGAAAGTTACATTTGCCATGTCACCCACTCATATTTGTACTGTATAATATGATGCTTCAACAGTGAAGTGATCAGTGCTCAAACTGCAGTGAGTGTGTTTTTGTGCTATGAGTGTGTGTACCCTGTTGGCATGCAGCAGATTCATTGGGCACGTCGAATGGGGGTTGTGTACCTCAGACCTTTGGAATGCTGACCTCCACTGTCGCAGTGAATGGAGTTAGCAGGGTGGAAGAGAAGTGGAAATCAGAGCTTAGAGCATAGGCTTTATCTGTGGCTCTCACTCAACTAACACACACAGATACTCACTCCCAAATACAAACTAGCCAGCCACTGTTGTGCCACACAGAAACATCTCCCTGCTTCAACCCAGACATTTCCTCAGTGTTGTTGTGGCTGTTCAGTACACTGGTTTCTAAAGTGCTGTGCAGTGCAACACAGGCACTTCACAGTTACGTGGCACTTTTTTCTGTTTTAATCCAAATACTTTGCTATTGACAAAAATAAAGATGTTTAGCCTATGTTATTTGGTTAAATCATGTGAAACATACACCAGAAGATTTGTAGGCTTGTTTAATCCAAATGGATTCAAATGAATCCAAATCATTCACACTAAAGAGGGGCTGTAGGGTTACTTTATTTAATATTTTTCCAGCATATGGCTCTGTCCCCATGGCTAAAGGCCTTGGGATTAAGTACATATTTTGATATGTGTGCAGGTGTATGGTGGTCCTGACCTGAGCTCCCCCAGACTAGCCCAGCTATGCACCACACGACCCCCCACTAACCCTCTTCAGGTGTCCAGCACTGGCAATGCTGTCACTGTTCGTTTTAAGAGTGATGAGTATGTCAGTGGCAGGGGTTTCAATGCTAGCTGGCAGGAGGTTCAAGGAGGTGAGCTGGTGGTGATCTATATGCAAATACACCTTTACTCACAAGGATAAAACTCATTAACATAATACTTTCCAAACTCAAAATGCTCAGTGTTTTTCACATGACCTTTTCATTCTGTTTAATGTTCTATGGTCATTTTGCTGTCTGATATGCTTAGGATGTGGAGGACCTATCACAGCACCCAGTGGAGAGATCCATTCTCCTCAATACCCCAACAACTATCCCAACAATGTTGACTGCTCCTGGGTTGTCACTGTGGATGAGGGCCACCGGATTCTCTTGAACTTCACTGATGTGGACATTGAGAGTCATACCTCATGCATCTGGGATTATGTGGATGTAAGAAATGAGTGCTTGACTGTCTTTTAACATCGTGCCCATGGTAGTCTTTAACCATTTGATTTTGACTTCTCATTCATTATCTCTTATCCTCAATGCAAAGTTTAGCCTTCACAATTGAACACATGCAAATGTCAGTGACAATAAAGAGCCACTTAGTAGCAATTCAGTTCTAGTCATTCTTTCTGCTCTGAGGGCTTTATTTGTATTTTATTCACTGAAATGCTATTTCACCTCATTATCTATGGCTGGGAGTCTTTATGCAGTCTTTGACAGCTGAATTATTTACTTAATTTGGAGCATTTTGCACACCTTATTAATGCCCACCAAATCAATCCTTTTACTTTTTTATTCTTCAGGTCCATGATGGTCCAACAGAGTCCTCTCCTCTGCTGGCCAAAGTGTGTGGATTCTCCACACCTGATCCAATTTTCTCAACACAAAACGTCATCTATGTTCGCTTCAGATCAGACATCAGCGGCAATCACAGGGGCTTCAGAGCTGAGTTTTCAGAGGGTCAGTGACAACACAAATGCTTTATTTAATTTCATGTTGCCTCATGCAATGGCATTTTTTTAGAGAGGGACTATATGCCTACTTAATTTCCTTTCTTTACAGCATGTGGATCCACCATCATGGCTGATGATGTTGGTGGTGCAATTGCCTCTCCCCGCTATCCTTACCCATATCCCAACAACCAGGACTGCAGATGGATCATTACTGCAAAGGAACCATGTACGTGAGCCAAACTCCTCTTTATACTTTCATTATTTTATCAGATCTATATGAAATTCTCTGTGATGGGTTGGCTTCCTATCCCTTCCTGTGTACCCTCTCTTTGGGGGTGCAGGTAGCTGGGATTGGCTCCAGCTTCCCTGTGACCCAAAATGGACAAAATGGTTTGGAATGAATGTATGAAATTCTGTTATCTTGAACATTTGAATGTGTATTTTTATTTCATCTATGCACAGTCAATCATGTGACGTTGTCCTTTACTGATTTTGAGTTGGAGATGTTAAACAACAACTGCTCCCATGATGCAGTAGAGATCTTAGATGGTGACAACTATGCGGCACCATCAGTTGGTAAGTACATCTCTCCTATCTTTAGTTGTAATACTGTGGATGTATTAATACTTATAGCCTCTTGTTTGCCAGGAGTAGAAACAACCAGTTTGTACTGTTTTATAAATTTAATTATTTGATTGTTTGTTTTTTTATGTTTGATTGTGTTCAGGTCGCTACTGTGGGAGTGAAATACCCCATCCTGTCACTTCTTTTAGTAATGCACTGGTGGTGAGCTTTGTATCCGACTCTTCTGTAACCAAAAGAGGCTTCAGGGCAACTTACATGGCCTCAACTTCAGGTAAACTTTCAGGAAGTGTTCAGTTCAAGTTTAAATTCTTGCACTGCTCAACGTGGAACTCTATCTATGTACGGCATGCCATGTACTATTTACCACTATTCTTTCTTACTTTTAGGCTGTGGTGGTAACCTGCACATGGAGTCTGGAGCCTTCAACAGTCCGAACTACCCAGATGCCTACCCACCCAATACTGAGTGTGTATGGATCATCATTAGTTCCCCTGGAAACCGCCTCCAGCTCTCCTTCATGTAAGCATCTTCCTAGTGTTACTCCCATATAACTCATAATTAAGCCAATTCATGTAATGACTAAGTTTGTACTTTGCTCTACATTACTGTTTTTCTGTTCTCTTTCTACAAATAATACAGCCTGTTCGAGCTCCAACAGAGTACAGACTGTAATCATGACTATCTAGAAATTCGTGAGGGGAATTCTACTGGCGTTCTGGTTGGCCGTTTTTGTGGAAACTCCCTTCCATCTAATTACACTTCTCTCATCGGTCATGTCCTGTGGATCAAATTTGTCTCAGACTCCTCTGTTAGTGGCGCTGGCTTCAGGGCCACATTTTCCCATTGTGAGTTTAAAGTCATACAATGTTTAATCACTTTTAATAAGAAGACAAACTGATTTTTAAAATTTGTAAAGTATGTAAAGTGTCTGCAAAATGAGCAGTAAGTGTGTCTTTCTATTTAAAATGCAATGCATAAGACTACCTGAAAATGCAACCCTGCAATTCTGAAAATTGTTTAAAACAGTTTATCTCAGAAATATCTAAACATTTGAATTAGAATTAATACTAGAAAAAAATAGAACTAAAAATGAATATAAAAATGTAAAATGTAAAAAAAAAACATAATGTGAACAATTTTAATAAAAAATTATTTAAGAAGAATGCAATTATTGCTCGGTGAAAATTTTCTAAGTTCCATCAGCAGCAGCTGATTTACCTGAATGAAAAAGTGATGAGCCAGACTAGATACTGTCTGATAACCTTCCTAATATTTGTTTTAATAGTAAGTGCATACTACAGATATAAATGATTTTGCATACCATTGTCTTAGATGCCTAAGACTTTTGTAGTATATGTTGCTTTAATTAAAATTGTTTAATAGAAAATGTAGTGTCCTTACCTTCCTACCTTACTGTTCTGTTGTCCATCTCCTCTGTCTGCAGTGTATGGAAATGATATCACAGGTACCTCTGGCCAAATTGCTTCACCCCTTTATCCTCGAACATACCCAGAAAATGCAGACTATCGCTGGACAATCACAGTCAGTGGGGACTCCTACATTGAGATCCGTTTTCTAGATATTGATATAGAGGACCTTTATGACTGCTACTTTGACCAGCTCAAGGTTAGCAATACTCTTTCTATACATATATATGAATTTGACACTTTTGCCCAACTTGTTTATCCTCTGAAAGTTTATTCTTGTTTAAATAGTTTTTTTGTGGTTCAGGAAGATGAATAAGAAATAAAGTAAATTGCTCACAGTTTAGCTGATTATGCTCTACACATACTCTCTGTTAAATACTAGTATTTGTTCTCAATTACATTTGTTGTATCAACTTGAAATGGATGTATTGGTAAGTTTCTGTTTCTTCTTGCTAGATATTTGATGGACCTAATGTTCATGCATATCCCCTTGGAGTTTTCTGTGGGATGTCTTTGCCTGGCCTAGTAAGAAGCTCCGGCAGCACCATGACCCTGGAGTTTAAATCAGACAATGTGATTGGTGGAAGAGGCTTTCTTGTTGAGTGGACAGCCATCCAGAGTTCTGGTCCTTTGCCCACAATAACACCAGGTCAAACAGCCCACATAGGAAAACAATGCCTAGCTTTAAACTTTTATTTCATAAGCATATTCCAGGATAACCATTTCACAAATGCAATGTGTAAACTGTATTATTAAAAATTCTTGTTTATTAGGTGCTTGTGGAGGGGCTCTCATGGCTGAAGACACACCCAGGTTCCTCTTCTCTCCTGGCTGGCCTAATGATTATGAGCCAAACCTGGAATGTACATGGGTAATCCGCTCACCTGACTCTACTGTGGAGCTAAATCTGCTGTATATGGACATTGAGGATGAAGCTACATGTTTATATGACAGTTTAGTTATTAGAGATGGTAAGATGTTCATGTTTTAAAGCCACAGTGATAAAAAAAACAAACTTCCAAACAATGATGGGATCCTGTGATGATGTGGAAATCATATAATGACATTTTTAATTTAAAATAAAACGAAGACAACATATTAAATGTTAAAACTGTTATTGTTTTTGGAAAATTTGGGACAGGGTCATCAAAAGAGGTTTTGATGAAGTTTTTAGTGTATATTGTCAATTAAATATAGGCTTTACATGATTTACAAATCATGGCCTTTTGTTTTGATAAACTCTGATATTTTTTTTAAATAGGGTTGAAAATAATGTGATTTTTAGGCCTCTTCATCACAGCATATTATTGCTATCATAGCTTTTGTAAGTTTTTTTTTGCCACGTTAACCTTTTTTGAGCAGTGGGCCAAAATGAATACTTTAAATTACTTTTTAATTAAATGTAATATTCATTAAAGTTTAGATAGTTTAGTATAAAATTGTTTCCACTATGAGGTTTTGTTATAATCAAGTGTATGAATAATTCTTTCAGTTGTGTGCTTTTCCATAGTGTGACCTAGGTCCTCTTTTCCCTATAGGTGAGACCAACCTGTCGCCAGAGCTGGCAAGGCTCTGTGGTCGTGAACTGCCTGGTTCCCTCCATTCCACAGGTGACTCAATTTTCCTGCGTTTCAGGTCTGATCAAAGCATCAGTGGTCATGGCTTCAATGCATCCTACTCTAAAGGTGAGCTTTTAAAACTACCATCTTCTCAGTAAGATCTTTACAAGTTTATTGAATAATGTATATAATCTAGTCAACATTGTTTGTCAGGTTGTGGTGGTCTGCTCCATGCAGACAGAGGAGTGCTTAGCTCCCCTCATTACCCTCAGAACTACAAACCTAACCTGGATTGCAGCTGGCATGTGATGGTCACGTCTGGCTTTAGAGTGTCTGTTACTTTCCTTAGTCCATTTCAAGTGCAAGGTTATGGCACTGCCTGCAGCTCTGGAGACTATCTGGAGGTAAAACCTTGCGTCATAAAATGCAATGATATTCCAAGGCCAACTCAGCCAGCTTACTTAAGAATATCTTTCTTTTTAGTTGAGGAATGGGCCAGATGGTAGCGCACCATCTCTAGGTGGTCGTCTTTGTGGAGCCAGCCCCCCTGCAGTTACACAGACAACTGACAACCATCTGCATGTGCGCTTTGTCTCAGATGCCTCAAATGAAGCCAGTGGCTTTAAACTGTTGTTTGAAGCCCACAGCACTGGTAAGGCCTCACAAAAACAGCAAAAACATTAACAATAATAATAAAATACTGTACTGCAAAGTTTTAACCAAGCCAACTCGTAAAGTTTTTACAAAAGAAATGTATTGAAATAGTTGAAATAAAAAAAGACTCCTCATTTGAAGAATACATTCTTAATTATTAATTGGGTTATATAAATTATTAAATTAAAAAATTATATAAATGTTGGTTTATCAAACACTATCATTCATGAGGTGATTTACAGTAAGAATAAAACTAAGTAATACTTATAAATAAATAACAACATTTAAAGTTTATCAGAAATATATAAATGAAGAGCATTACAATAAATGAAAAAAAGAAAAAGTAAAAAAAAGAAAAACTGATTTGTTAAATTATTTTTTATAAATGCACACCTAATCAAAGTAATACAAAACCTTCTATTGTAACATTCACTATCAATCATTACTCTTTTAAAAATACAATGATTGATAAGTACATGAGATAAACGTTTGATGAATGGTTGTTCTATTTTAGCTTGTGGAGGAACCATTGAGTTGAAGGATGGAGATCCACCAGGGTATATTACATCACCCAATTATCCATCGGACTACCCTCAGAACATTGACTGTGTCTGGATTATCATGGTGCCCAATGGAGAGTCTGTGCAACTGGATTTTGAAGATTTCTACATTGAGCAAAACACATTGTATATAATATTACTTCTTGTACATTTTTTAATTGTTCATTTGCAAATTTTAAGGCATGGTGCTCACTAGAGCTTCTCATAATTTTCTCTCCTAGATGTAGCTATGACTACCTGGAAATACGGGATGGTGTCAGTTCAAATGCCGATCTGATTGCCAAGCTATGTGGCAGCACACAACCATCTACTCAGCATTCTACAGGATCTGCTATGTACCTTCGCTTCCGCACTGATCACATGATTGCACACAAGGGCTTTAAGGCCAAGTACTCAATAGGTAAATTAATAGAGGATATGTACTTGAACTTTTAAAGGCAATAATATTGCATCATGTTTTGCCACTCAGTATGACTAAGGGTGTGGAATGTGACATCAGTGCATACACTTTATATTCAGACCACTACCATGTAAAGACACATATGTAGAAATTTGTAACTTCACTTGTTTGATGAGTTTCTAAATCCTTAAACTTTATTTTACACAAACAGCTACATGCGGTGGAACATACATTGGTCAGAGTGGTACCATTAGAAGCCCAGGATACCCAGATTCAAATTATCCAGACAACTCCAATTGTGAGTGGTACCTGGAAGGTCCCACTGGGCACTACCTAATACTCAGCTTCACAGCCTTTAACCTGCAAAGCTCCACTGACTGTGCTAGTGACTATGTAGAAATACACGAATACAATGCTTCTGGTGAGTCATGTCGCACTGCTGGTTCCACACAACAGAAATTTAACTTTGTTTTAACAGGAAATTAATCAAGGCTTTACTGTTCTCCAGGTCGCTTGCTAGGAAAGCACTGTGGAAACAGCTTGCCTGCACCCATAGATACAGGAGACAGTTTTGGATATGTGAAGTTTGTCAGTGACAGCAGTGGAAATGCGGCAGGATTCAGCCTCTCATTTGAAGCCAGTGTAGAGGGTAGGTAAACATTTAAACTGCACAGTGATCCATGATTCCGGTGTTGGTTTCAGAACTTGCTTCAAGCCATTTTCTTTGTCCTTTGTATTACTCGTTGATCTTTCATCTATAGAATGTGGAGGAGATCTGAATGCGCCCTCTGGGACCATCTCATCGCCAAACTACCCTAATCTGTACCCTCACAACCGGGTATGTCACTGGAGAATCACTGTGCCCCATGGTCGCAGGGTGACCCTCACTTTTAATGACCTTAGGTTGGAGGAACATGGCAGCTGCAGTTTTGACTATGTGGAGGTGAGGACATGCCTAATTTCAGTCCATTTAAAAATCCTGCTTTCATACCAAAAAGTAATGCTTGCTCAAGAACATTACCAAGCACTTATATTGAATATTAGCTATTATTTATATTAACTTTTTCTTTATCTGATGCTGTTATTCTTAGGTCATCAATGGCCTAGTGTCCAATGCCCCTCCACTGCAGCGCTTCTGTGGCTCCATACCTGCAGGCACACAAGTGAAATCCTCTGGCAACACTATGACTGTTGTTTTCTCCACTGATTCCTCTGTTTCCAATGGTGGATTCACTGCAGACTATTCCTCTGATGAGGCAGCAGGTGAGAGAACCTAACAACCTGTGGGAACCCAAGAAGTCATAGGATTTCTTAAATTCATGAATTAACAAAGTGCAAAGCATTTACGCAGGCTGTGAAAGACTGATGTGCTGTGGTGATCCTTTTATCACATATTGTTGGTCCTGGTTTATTACAGTTTGTGGAGGAATCCTTGATACTCCAGGAAACTTCACCTCACCTGATTATGGTCTTGGTAACTATAGCAACAATCTGAACTGCGAGTGGCTGATCCAGAATCCCCAGCATGTAAACTCCTCCATTGTGGTCATCATAGATGACCTGCATTTAGAGCACCACCAGACCTGTCAGTGGGACTACCTTGAAATCAGACTTGGTGAGTGGTGTGGTAATGCAAAACAGAGGAACATTTTATAATGTAACACACTGACATTATTAGCCTGGCATTGTGTTATGTACAGTCCTGTGCAGAAATTATACATCTGGGCCAATAGCTGTTTTTTTTTTGCTCATAAGAACACAATATAATATTATAATAAATGCTAATAAACATTACTATACTAGAAAGTAACAAGATTATAGTTAAGTTGATATAGTTGATATATCTTGAACTTGTTGGATGTTCAAAGGTTTGGTTCCAGCCATTGTATGGCTTTTTTGTATACATCATCAGCACACCTAAAATAAATTGAGAGTAACCAAACCACATGTGGGATGTTAATTACAATACTTTGTAAGCAAATATTAGTGTTTCTGTTTACAAAACCATTCAGATAAATAGCTTTTAAGTGTAGTTTTTTTTCAGGTGCCTAAGTCCTTTACAGAGTACCATATGTCCTATCAGAATCAGAATCAGAATCAGTTTATTTGGCCAAGTATGTTTGCACGCACAAGGAATTTGTTTCCTTGTTGATGGTGTTTCTCTAGTATTTAGCAAACAAACAAACAAACAAACTGTACAATATGAAACATATTAGACACTATACAA
>JBBPDA010000009.1:13087477-13099194 GCA_037974385.1 Arnoldichthys spilopterus | reverse complement strand
ACCAGGGTGCGAGGAGTCAGATATGATCTTTCCTGCCCGCTTCCTGGTTCTGGTGGTGTACAGTTCTTGTAGGGAGGACATATATCATATCTATCATATGAAATAAGCAGAGAAACAAGTAATTTCAAAAAGGATGATTATGTTTACCTCTCCAGGTGACGAAAATGGTGAACTACTTGCCCGTTTTTGTGGTCAGACCATTCCAGGGGTTCCAATTGTGGTGTTCACTCCCCAGCTTTGGGTTCATTTCTTATCTGATCAAGCAGTTGTTGACTTGGGATTCAAAGCTACATATTATTTCTCAGGTACATTCATTTGCCGGTATATAATTGTTTCAGTTTGAATATACTGACTGAGAGTTTGTGAACATATTTTGAATTGAATTATCATTTTTTAGATTGTGGAGGTGCCCAGAGTGGTGAGCGAGGGTCTATTTCTAGCCCCAGTTTTCCAGATATGTATCCATCCCCAAGTCGCTGTGCCTGGCTCTTGGAGGCTCCCGAAGGCCATACCATCACTGTACGCATTTTGTGATCAACAGTTTTGGTTCTTACTCAACATAATGATTATATTTGGAAAAAAACACATTTTTAGGTACTGATAGTATTTTCTTTCTTTGCTTAGCTAACATTCACATACTTCGAAGTAGAAGAGCACAGCCAGTGTTCCTGGGACTCAGTGACAATCTTTAATGGAGGCTCTCCAGGTTCTCCAGTAATTGGACAATACTGTGGCCATACTTCCCCTGGTACAATTCAGTCAGGTTCCAACAAGCTAGCAGTGGTATTCCTGGCTGACCACTCTGTGTCAAGAGGGGGATTTGTTGCTACCTGGTCAACAGATTCCTCAGGTATGGTCTCACAAACAAACTGTGCTCAGAGTTGTGCTCACACTAGGGATCTGTTTAATGCTTAGTTTCTTTTCTCATTTATTTTCTATGTTTTTCGTCAGGATGTGGTGGGTTCATACATGCTGACACAGGCACCATCAAGTCCCCAAATTATCCTCAGAACTTCCCAGCTAATAGTGAATGTTCTTGGACTATTGTTGCTCATGAGGGCAACCACTTGGAGATGGGTTTTGCTAGTGACTTCCAGATACCTGACTCCAGTGGGCAGTGCCAGAGCAGTTACATCAAGGTTACAGTTTGAAAAACATTTCACTTAATTACAATGTTATAGATTTCTCATTGGTCTTTGGTTTATATATGATGTACACATTGTATTTTTTCTGACTGTTTCTCAGGTGTGGGCTGGTGACAAAGAGCAGAATGATGCTCTTTTGACCACTGGCTGTGGCTCTACAGCACCTTCTTCCATCATCGCTCCCTTCAATGTCATCAGTGCTCGTTTCCAGTCCACTGAGACCATTGGCAAAGGCTTTTCAGCCTCCTTCTTTGCACGTGTGTATTATAGGGCTTTATTTTGAGTTTTCATTTGTATTTTCCTTTGCCATAATTTGTTCATTAATTACGTTTCTGTTGTTTTCTATTTTTAGGCTGTGGCGCAAACTTTTCCGCCCCTGCTGGTCGTGTTGTATCTCCTAATTACCCAGATTACTACCCCCCCAACTCTAACTGTGACTACCTCATCAATGCTGGAGATCAGACCGTGATCCTCATCACATTTAAAACTTTCCAGATAGAGGGTATCCATTGTTTTTATAAATCAAACAGTCAACAAGATGCCATACATTTGATTTAGAATCAGCCCAGAGCCAAACAAACTGAAATGAATGGCTTTCTAATATGTGACCGCTTTTTACTCTTTTAGCTGAATCAACATGCGTTTTTGATGGAGTAAAGATCTACAGGGGCTCTTCTGCAAGTGGAAATCTTATTGCCACTCTGTGTGGCAATACCATACCAGGCACCTTCTCCACTTTTGGTCCAATGCTTCTCAACTTCTACTCTGATGTCATTATCCAGGATAGTGGCTTTCTAGCTGAATATACGGCAATTCGTGAGTATTATATAGCAATAGCTTTTTCATTCAGTTAAGCACCAAAATTATAGTGGACTGCATTATTTGCAGTAAATAAGTAAAGTTATGATGATTTGTTCTTTGGAGTGAAGCTGACCAATACAACATTAAGTTATGTTCCAAAACTATTAGCTCTTAACTGTCGTCACTTGCAATGCCTTCAGTGCAGTGAGCTGGGTAGGCTCGGTGGGCAGTGGTTACTCATGCTGATATGGCTGTAGGTTTGGCAGTGCCCCGGGCGTGAGTCTGGATTGTTTACCAATGAGAGGAATGTCAGAGCTGTCCATTGAGCCCAAAAATGTGGAATGAATGGAATGAAGGGACTCTGCGCTTTTCAAACAATTAGAAAGGATTTGAAACAGGTCTTCAAATACCATGAATATGCATATATACAGGGGGATTCTCCAGCAGATTCCTTTGTGCACAGACACACACACTAATGCATTGTGAAGACTGAGGAGTTCATGCTGAAAAATAAGCCCATTACATTTAAGGTTAAACTCCTTCTTGGCTTATTCCTGACTTATAGAAATGGACCAATAGACATACACCAAGTAGAAA
Source organism: Arnoldichthys spilopterus (assembly GCA_037974385.1). Lineage (NCBI taxonomy): Eukaryota > Metazoa > Chordata > Actinopteri > Characiformes > Lepidarchidae > Arnoldichthys > Arnoldichthys spilopterus. The sequence goes on along the minus strand of JBBPDA010000009.1, from coordinate 13,096,651 downwards.
CTCATGGCCAGTTGAAACAAACCTTGTTATGGTGCATTTTGGAATGTGTAATTCCATAGTGGGGTATGAAATGGGCCTGCACGATCTCAGGAAAATCTATGATGTGCGATAACATTATTCAATATTGGGATGACGATGTAACTTGCGATAAATAAATACTAACACAAAAAAAGCTAACACAGACCGCAAACATTAAATAACCCAAGCCCATTGACGAAAGTCCTAAAAAAAAATTCTGAGCATGTTTTTATTGAACAAATTGAAAATAGATACCTAACCAATTAAACAGAACATTAATTTAAAACATAACTATATTCCATTATACATTTTTTCTCTTGTTCCTTTTATAATCTTCTCTCCTAAACAAAAACAAAAAAAAAAACAAAAGTAAATTCTAAATATAAATAAAACATGACAATTTTTATCCTATTACAGTAAATAGCCCTTCAGGTTATAAAATAAGACTGTGTTCTATAACAATGTAAAGCTAGTTTATTTACAACAACGTAAATTTATTTGTTTACACGTACCGATGGCAAGATTCAGCCTGTGGCCAAAACACTGAAGTCTGACCCAGTGGTTGAAGTCAGTGGCCTTCACAACGTTTGATCCTTTGTCAGTGGTAATGCAAACTAGCTGGTCATCATTTAAATACCAGCTGGCCAAAGCCTCACAGTGCTATGTTTTCTCCGGTGTGTTCTCCAGGGAAATATGCTGTCTGTAGACGACGTTTTTTCAGGTCAAAATCTTTATCCAAGTAGTGTACAGTGAGGCTGATGTAGGGCACGGTCATTTGACTGGACCAAAGATCTGTGGTTCAGGCGTACTATTCAACTTGACCCAGCTCTGATTCTGCTGTATTTCTGCATGCGTCGCACATTTATGGCCTCGGTTATTTCTCTGTGGCGTTTGGATGTTTTTTCATAAGGCGTCAAAGTGGTAGAACTTTGAGAAATACTCTGTTGTTGCAGTGATGGCAAGGTTTTAGTTTTGCTACTACTCGTCTGTTGTGGTCTTCTGACTTTTGAATTGTTCTTGTAGTTCTTCATGGTTGTATTGCAGGTGATGATGAATGATGGAGGTTGATTGTGTTTTCTCTGGAAGTTGACACGACTGTTAGGCATGTTTTATACAATACCTGTTGTTGTAACACGTCGTCCCTCCTGAATCCAAAATAGCAGAATTGCTGTTCTGCTTCGTTAGAATGTCTTCATAAACCACACTTCCCAAGCTCTTTTCTCCTTCCTCAGCCATAGCTAAGCCTGCCCACGCGCTCACAACCACATTCACGACAATTAATATGAAGGTCAATGACGCCAGACTCGGGCTTCATCCAATTGGCCAAATAGTGTGAGTGCATGGTCCATGTATCCATGGATCTGTCTGATAGGTCAGATGTTCACATCCTGAGTGTGAATGTTTGGGGTGTGCAAATAAAGGATTCATCGCATTTCAGGGAGGCTTTTGCAATGTGTTTATTGTGCAAGTTCATATCGCGATGACGATGAAAATACTATGTATCGGTCAGGCCTAGTATGAAACATAACGTTAATAAATCTTATTTAACAAGGAAGTACCCAGAAGATCCCAAGACATACAACTGAAAAACTCATGCTACCAATTATCATAGAGATGCTAAGCTGGTTCTCCAGATCATATGCAACTCTCTAAATATGATGTAGTTTCGTTAGTAGTTGTAGTTTAGTTAGTGCATGTAATGATGCTACTGTTTTATTTACAGCATGCGGAGGTGTGTTCAATGGCACTTCGGGATCCATTGGCAGTCCTACTCATTCCATTGTCAACTATCACCACAACATGAACTGCACCTATCATATTATTGTGCAAGACAATCGTATTATCGATCTTAAGTGAGTCTTTTAACTTAATCACTTGTACTCTGTGATAAACTCTGAATGATTTATTGTTTTCCTCACACATCAGAACATGATCAGAGGCTACATTATAAACTATATAGACGTATAGTCATAAGACACAAAACTATGGATAGTCTTAGGTAGGTGTGATGAGAGAATGTGGATGGAAACTGTTATTACTGTTTTTCAGGACTAAATTAGGACATTCTACTGGCTTTGAGTTAGACCAACTTCCTCTCAGTCCATATATACGTATCATTAACAAACACTGAATCATTTGTACACCACATTGCTGTCTCTCAAGCCTCAAAACACTGCCCCGTCTTTCCAGGCTTCTTAACTCCCCCAGTGCAAAAAATCGTCTTATTACTGCCATATTAGTTTATTGCGCAAAAATTGTTTAGCATACTCTAATCTTGCTTTCATCCATTGCCTTCCATCCTCTATCTTCTGTCCCTGGAGCAACACCCTGCTGTGCAGTGAAAGAAGACATGCTGGGATACTCCATCTGTTTTCATTGCATGCTTTGTGTAATCAGCTGCACAGAGCCATTATGCATTGTCTCTGTCTTAGAGGAAGTGCTTCCTTTTCAGTTGTACCCATTCAAAATATTCCATTTAGATTCCCTATATATAAAGATGCTGTTTTACATGGGAAGTAGATTCTGTAGACAGTTTTATTGTTCCGTTATTAACGCGATTTTGCTCTCCCAGATTCAACAATTTCCACCTTGAAGCCTCTTCAAACTGCGTCTTTGATTATGTGGATGTATATGATGGACCAAACACCCTGGCTCCACTCCTAGGACGGTTCTGTGGCACTGTTCTCCCCCCAAACCTCAAGTCTTCGGCCAATCAAATGTTTATTGTGTTCAGAACAGATTCATCAGTGGATGGTGAAGGCTGGAGGGCAACCTACAGAGAAACCTTAGGTACATTGTTTGTTCTTATTAAGCTTATCTGTCGCTTTGAGAATAAAGTGCACACAAAATGAAATCACAATGAGTAAAACTGACATTGTTGACATATTTATTACTATTGTATAATTTTATAAACATATTGCACAGAAAGATGTAGGTCTTTGGGGGCCCTATTCCCAGTCCTAATTAGCAGTTCCCTAATCTGTCCTGCAACAGAAGAGGCACACTGGCATATTTTCTGAGTGAGTCATCTAGGGGCATTACAAAAGGGGCTTGAGGATAGAAGGACAGAATAGGGGTGATCATAGGGCACTAGCCTGCTTCTTCAAAACAGCTTTTGTTCTGCAAACTGCCCAATGTGCCAGTCTCTTTAGAAGAATCAAAACACAAAGAGAAGAAGCAAACTTTAAGAACTGGCCTGGATGGCACTGTTTTTGTTTGTGAGAGAAAACAAGCTGGCAATGCCCTCTCTGCCTTCTCTCTGTTCTCCAAGGCAAGATCTGACAAATTGTAGCCCTTACCATGGCAAACATTCACACCAAACCATCTGGGCGCTACCTCAAAATATGGAAGATAAAGCCCCAACCATCTTCAGGGTGTTGTCAAAGGGCAGCAGTAAGAGGGCAGACTTGTTATTGGATGCTTTTTTTGTTTACTGTTGTTGGATTTCTGTTCTCTTTGTAAAATTTGTATGATGTTTTTCTGTATGTACACAAAGTGCATTGCAAGAACACTGTAAAAAAAACCAATGATATATATATCAGATGACTTTCATTTCAAGTCAAAGAAACCACCACAACAAGTTATGTTTCCTACTTGTCTTCTTTACATTACAAATGAGGCTGTTTCATTCTCTAACTGAGATTCCTGCATATTTCAGGAAGCTTCAGGAAGTTTTCTCCCTTAGGAATAGCTGATTTTAGCACTGAGTGGAGTAAGTGAGATTTAGAGCACAACAGATATGCTGTAACATGCGGGAACTGTTGAATATTCGGTATAATAATACAGAACAATGCAGATTATTTCCACATACATGATTTAGTATAGCTATAACTGAGTTAAGCATTGTGCATATTCATTTTTTATAATAAAGCTTGAAAAATGAATTGATGGATGGTTACTGCCACCTGCTGTTTGTTATAGTCATCATACAAGAAAAGCACATTTTTAATGCTGAATTATCCTCTTCCATTTTCTTTCCATTGCTCATTCAGGACCCCAGCAGGGTTGTGGAGGTTATCTCACTTCCACTTCAGGGATGTTCGGTTCCCCTGACATTGACTTTGATGGAAAGTATGAGCATTACATGGATTGTTTGTGGACCATCACTGCTTTCTCCAATAAAGCCATCAACCTCACATTCATCACTTTTGAGCTGGAAGGTTCCATCGGCTCTGAGTGTCGATATGACTATGTCAAGGTATGGACAAAATAGTTTTATGTAATGCATCATACAGGGATGGACAGTCAGGATCGGAATTGGTATTAGCAGATTGTTTTTCTTGTTCATAACTATCAGCATCAGACAGATGTTAACGATTGAGTGACATTTTATGTTAGAGTGTGAGTTTTTTTAAATAATAAAATAATACAATATTTAATGGTGTTTTTTATATACTGTAAAAGCAGAATGTTTAAATGACACTGAGCTACTCTCTGAAACACAGACATTTGTAACCCTGCAAATGGAGTAGACACAATAGATTTAGGCCTACAATTCCCATAAGAGTGCACCCTTAGCATAAAATATAATACCTACCTTTAATGCAGGGCCCCATTTTTATATGTAAATTGCAATTTGAAAGAATGCAGTTTTCAGATTTCAAATGCTGCATTTTTGACTATATCCTACATTATTCAGTGCTAGCCTAGCAGTCCTAGCTGCCCTAGCAGGTTTTACTTAATAGGAAATGTATTAATAAAGAAAATAATAATGCAGAGCTTGTAAATTGCTTGTAAAAATGCTGGTCTGGTACACTACATTAAGTCTTAAGTCCAACAAAATAAATGCCTTGAACTTTTTGCTGAAAAAAGACATTTTAATTCAGACGAGTTTAATTCATTTAAATTAAGTACATTTAAACCACAAGCACTATAAATCCCAAATTCTGCAACCTTAATTAAAGGACATGTCAAATATTAAAAATTTTTTTTTGCTTTAATTATATCAGCATTCATCTTCAGTTCATTTTTCAACTATTTTTAGGTCTTTGATGGTGACAGTGTGAATTACCCGCTGGTTGGAACGTTCTGTGGAAATACAATGCCTGCCTCCTTTGTGTCATCTAGTAACTTCCTGACAGTGCACTTTGTCACGGATGGCTCAGTGTCATTCAGAGGTTTTAACGCCACCTACAGTGCAGTGGACAGTAAGACTGCCTCTTTTTCTGTATGATTTTTCACACAGCAGTTTCTAAATTGCTAAAGTTAAATTACTTTGACGAGTACTTTTACAAGCAGTAAATAATGCATGACTTTGCCAACACTATGCAGAGAATTACAGCTAAAAGAACATATTGTGTTTTGGGCTTTCATTTTCAGTGAATGGATCAAATTATGCTCATAAGGTGGACAGTGCTAGTGATAACTCAGTGTAACTCAATGCTAATGATATATATTTACATCTGCACAGGACTGTGTGGAGGAACATATAATGCCACATCCACACCTCAGACCATCACTTCTCCATTTTACCCGAATGCGTACCCTGCATTCACTTACTGCCGCTGGGTCTTGGATGCTCCTGCACAGGAGTCAGTGAAAGTGGCTGTCCAACAGTTCCATCTGCAACCCAGCCAGAGCTGCTCCAGTAATTTCTTGGAGATGAAAGACTGGCCTGTGGTGAGAATTTGTTTACAGAAAACTTTAGACTTGTTCTAAATATTTCTTGGTTATTTTAATATGCAAATTAGTCTTTAGCCAATCACTGACTATTATACTGTTTACTGTGAGCATCCAGACTAATCACAGATGTTTGGCTGCTTGAATATAGGCGTTCACATGAGCCAAAAAAGCAGGCCAGTTCTTCACAAAGTTACATCAAGGCTTCAACATTGTTTGCAAGATATTTGAAGATATATTGCATATATATATATATATATATATATATATATATATATAAAACCTTAGTTCCTTCTCTGAATATTGTAAAATGCAGCCCTTACTATTGTTAGTATGCTAATTATCTCCATTAATAGTTTATTTACAGTAATTAGTAATAAATAATGTTCAGTCACAATATTTATTATTAAAACCTAAAATAGTACAATGTAACTTCTTCCTGATTGTTACTGATCTCTTGGGAAGCACAAGGGACACACACGAATGGTGTGTAAAATGTAGTGTGCATTTATTATATAATTAGTGAATATTAGATAAGTATGTTGAAGTATGTTTCAAATTTCTGAACATGTTTTTTTCACCTCGTATTTTCATATCAACATCAATGGTCAATTTCAACAACAAATGGACAGATACTCCTCACAATTTATCATAAAAGTACCTTTTTATAATTCATGCTTTTTTCTTATATTGATGTTTGTGTATAAGTTATAGACACACCTATGTTGTTTTATTCAACCTCTAGGTGTCTTTAATGTAGTATCATTTGAAACACATATATAACTATATAGTAGCTATAAAGCTTTATGAGCTGAAGCACAGCTTCTACACTGCAAGGTTAATTTTACAGAATTATGAATTATGAGTAAGCCACCCAATGAAAACAATGAATTAAGTCCTTCTTCTCTTATTTAAATATAAGGAAAGTAATTATTCAGGCCCAAAATTGAATTAACACAATTTTGTACTAACCCCATAAGTAGTTGATGCAGTGTGTGCTTCATTAGTTTAGAACTAGAATTGTGAGGTTAATGTTGATACTAAACACTGAAAGAAGACCACATCCAGCTGTTTATTATGGTGGTGCAGATTTGTTATTGTGTAGCTCAGGACACTGCATGACTTACTGCGAGCTAAATGTTTCACAGACAGTTCACATTCGAAACATAGTTAGCAATGATGTTTGTTGCTTAAATATTTAAAATATTGTTTAGCCAAAAAATATTTATGTTTTGTTATTGTATATGTGTTGTATATACTTGCATTTTGTTGTTTATAACACCTTTCTCTTTTGCTGTGCTTTAGGGAGACTATGGGCAGGCACACAAGTTCTGTGGCTCTGATTCCCACATCCCTGACTTCTACAGCTATGATCGAACCATGCACCTCACCTTCCAATCTGAAACCTTCATAACAGGCAATGGCTTTACTCTGACCTACCAAGTGACTGGTATGTCAACAGGATTTTTCCTCCAAACTTTCAGAGCAGAAAATACTTACTGCTAACTTATTTTGTTTGTCTCAATGGTCATGTGTATGTTAATATTTGTGTATTTATCTACAGGATGTAGCAGAGTATATGAGCAGGCTTATGGTTACCTGAAGAGCCCAGGCTGGCCTGCAGTTTATCCCCATGATGTGGACTGCATTATTGTTCTCCGCGCACCACAGAACAGCTCCATCTCACTGTTCTTCGACAGCTTTGACCTGGAGTCACACCCTTCCTGCAGTTATGACTTCCTGGAGGTAAGGCTGAAACAATCTCATCTGAGATGCAGAACACCATGATTAAGCTTTGACAAAAATCATGTAGTATTCTAAGTAACTGTTAAAAATAGGTAACACAAATTTAGAGGAACTAAACTCAAGATTAATGCAAGATTGGAGAATTAGGTCTTAAAACATCTACAGTACATAATATTGTGAAAAGATTCTGAGAATTCAGAGACATCTCAGTGCATAAAGGGCAGGGTTGAAAACCACTGTTGAATGCACTTGATCTTCAAGACCTCATGCGGCACTGCCTAAGAAACTGTCGCACTACCGTGACAAATACAGCTATCCTGCTCAGGAGGACTATAGAAAACCATTGTCACTTAACACAGTCTGTCCCTTGAAAATTGATTTATGTACAGAAATGCCAGTGAGTTCTCTGGGCCTGAGCTCAATTATTACACTTAGTATCCTCTGTTTTAAAACGATTGAAAGGTGCTATTAAAAGCAAAGGTGATGTAACACAAGGGTAAACATGCCTTTGTCCCAACTTTTGTTAAGTGTTTTGAAGCCATCAAATTTAAATGTGTGTATATTTACAAAATACAGTTACGTTGTTCAGTAAATTTGTTGAAAATATTTTCTTTGTAAGTTAGTTAAATAAAGGTTGATGTGAATTAACATTTTTAACAGATTAACAGATTTTTGTTTGTATTGCATGTTGGAAAATACCCTAACTTTTCTGCAAATGGCTTTTGTAGTTCTGATGTCTGGTCATGTATTCCTCTCTGTGTGTCAGGTAAGGAATGGCAGCACAGCTTCAGCTCCTCTGCTAGGAAAGTACTGTGGGACTATACTGCCCAGTCCCATCTTTCCCAGAACCAACGAACTCTACCTACACTTCCAGAGTGATTTCTCTGCTGCACGCAATGGCTTTGAGATCACTTGGACATCTTCCCCACAAGGTAAGTACATACTGAAAAACTGATGTTTGATAAACAAGTATCCCTGTTTAAGTGAACGTTTGGCCAAAAGTGAGTTGTACTCCTTTCTCTTCCTGCAAATATAACTGAGAATCATGTTTAATGTTTAAAGTCTGCTTCTTAATTTTTGCACCAGAGTTGAGTCAAATGTAGGTAATGAGCATAGTGGATAAAGCACGCATAATTCATCAGTTTGCCTCAAATCACGCTGAATTGGAAAGTAACTATATAAAGATTTTCTGTAGTTTCATGATGGCTGCTACTGAATTTTTTAGCTATGTTGTATAATTTTGTGATCTATATGGAAAAAATTTACTAGTTGATTTTTTCTTCAGGTTGTGGGGGTACATTGTTTGGAGATCATGGCTCCTTTACCAGTCCAGACTTCCCTGGCACCTATGCCAATGGCACTCACTGTGAGTGGGGTATTAGGGCCCCTAGTGGAAGAGTGGTAACTGTCACATTCAACCAGATCAGCATTGATGACCCCGGAGACTGCCAGAACAACTATCTAAAACTTTATGATGGACCAGATTCCAGTTCACCTCCTGTTGGGCCATACTGTGGAGCGGTATGGAACATTTTTGTGCATTAGGGAGTTTATTAATCAGTTAGTGCTAGAATTAAAAATAAAATAAAAATAAAAAGTGCCAGGTTTTTGACAAATCACTTATTATTTATATTTACCTACATTGTCCTTATTAATAAAGGGATTAATAAAGTAACTATCAATCAGTCAGTCAGTCAGTCTGCCAGTCTGTCTGTCTGCCTGTCTGTCTATCTATCTATCTATCTATCTATCTATCTATCTATCTATCTATCTATCTATCTATCTATCTAT
>JBBPDA010000009.1:13036861-13070478 GCA_037974385.1 Arnoldichthys spilopterus | reverse complement strand
CTCTCTCTGTCTGTCTCTCTCTCTGTCTGTCTCTCTCTCTGTCTGTTTGTCTGTATCTCTATCTCTGTTTGTCTGTCTCTCTCTCTCTCTGTTTGTCTCTCTCTCTGTCTCTCTCTCTGTCTCTCTCTCTCTCTGTCTCTCTCTCTCTCTGTCTCTGTCTCTCTGTCTCTCTGTCTCTCTGTATCTCTGTATCTCTGTATCTCTGTATCTCTGTCTCTCTGTCTCTCTGTCTCTCTGTCTCTCTGTATCTCTGTCTCTCTGTCTCTCTGTCTCTCTGTATCTCTGTATCTCTGTATCTCTGTCTCTCTGTATCTCTCTCTCTGTCTCTCTCTGTCTCTCTCTCTCTCTGACTGTGTGTGTGTCTCTCTCTGTCTCTCTCTCTGTCTCTCTCTCTCTCTGACTGTGTGTGTGTCTCTCTCTGTGAATGTACTCTACCCTCTACCTTAATGCTATGCAAACAGAATAGCGGTTAGCAAAAACTTCATCACTACCACTGTCATCATCATCATTATTATTCCAATCAACCCCTCCCCATTAGAGACCTAGTGATGATCATTGACCGTCTCTAGTGTGCTGTAGTTTGTTAATGGGCTGTTATTTTAATACTGATGATCTGATGAAAGCATGCACTGAACAGTAATCAGTCCTTTACTCCGTACACCCTCCTTGCTCTATTTATCAGTGCTGACAACCAGCCTGTGATATTACCTCTGATTCCATAAGCAAATTAAAATGGATCTGATTAATGAATGAGCTTCAGGTGATTAAGGACAATCAGAGAAAGCAGAGTGCAGTGGAAGATGGTGGAGGGAGAGGAGGAGTTGTGGGCTTGCTTGATCTTTAAAGAGTTCTGTTTGTAGAGCTTAAAGCCAGGACACATGAATACATTTTTCCAGATATTTTTGCTGTAGCACATGGTCGTGTGCATTTGTCATTTTCTCTGACTGTCACTGTATATATGATGTCCTTGTATGTTAATGCCAGTCTTTGTGCTTTATAAATATGCCTTATTCAGTCATGTTCGCCTGTGTCTGTGTGGTGATGGTTCCTGAGACAGACGCAGATCTGGACATGTAGTATTAATCAACCCTGACCATCGCTATTGATCGGACAGCACTTTGCTCAGACCTGCAACCCCCTGGTCTACCTTACACTCCCCCCTCTCTCATTTCAGCCACCCTGCGTGCACTCTATCTCAGTGACAACGACTTTGAGATCCTGCCCGCAGACATCGGCAAGCTGGCCAAGCTGCAGATAGTGAGTAATTTATCTAAATTCGCCCTGAAATCAATCCCCTTTTTCACTGGACTGTTGGTTAGATTTATTTTTTATTTTTTTTTACACTGCTTGTTGTCCTTTATCACAAGCTTGTGAGAAGTGATTTAGGGCTGTAGGTGTTGCCTCTGAGGGCTCATAGTCATCTCAACAGAGATGTAAAGGGATGATCAGCATGCTTATCTTTCTGAAATAATGTTTTGCACAAACGTTGACTTTATTATTTAAATGTAATCATTATTTACATACCATGGGCGGTGGTGGCCTAGTGGTTAGGACCTTGCCCTTGTGATCAGAAGGTCGGAGGTTCAAGTCCAGACTCTGGTACCACTGATGTACACTTGAGCAAATGTACCATCCCACTACACTGCTCCTGGGTGGTGTTAATAGCTGACCTCAGCTCCACATGTGCAATGGGTTAAATGCAAGGTCACATTTTGTTGTCGTGCACTTTGTATTGGGAGTGTGTTCACAATGACACATTGCCATTTTCACTCATGTTTGAAATTCCACATAAACAGCTTATTTACTTATTTACATATTTAAATATTGCTTTACTTTAAATTATAATACAAATATTGAAGCACGCCAAGTGCAAATACCTCAGCGATGAACTAAGATGGCAACAAAATAGATGTCATTACTTCTTTGTTGATTTAAATGCAGTTATACTCCTATGCGCATTTCTCAGTGTGTTCATTGTGCACATCCTTACGTGTGAAATAAAGCAGCCAACAGTCAAATATAAATACAACATAAACCGATGTGATCTGGTAGTACTGTATGATCAAACAACTTGAGAATGTTCATGTTCTCACATTACATAGCAAGCAATCATGTATACTATGAGGTTTAATTTGCATGTACATGGCTTTTTTTGTCTGAAAATGCCATGAGATTGGGCAAAACTGACTAACTAAATTATGCAGTAATTTGAAACAATATTAATTTTTACTTAACAGACCACGGTTTATTATTTTTGATGGAGATTCTCCCACCGCCCAGTTGGCGAGCTCTTGTGTGAATGTGAATAATGGTCACAGCCCTCTTGACCACACCTATACTGGGTGTAGTGAATGCTGCTCCTGACTGAGATATGTCAAAAGGTGGCTACAAGTGTTTCCCCATTGTATGAAATTGTTTAATAGGATGGAGCATTTTGCCTTCAGTTCCTAATTTTACATACAATTATTTTGTTTACTTTATGTTCTCTATAGATTACAGTGAAGTTACCTAGAGCAGGGATTCAGCTGAGTCTTAAAAAGTCTTAAAATCCCAGATTAATAAAATTGAATTTAAAACCCTATAAAGTCTTAAACATTAGGATTTTATGCACTAGATTTTTTAAATGGCTCATGTTTTGGTCTTAAATGTCATTGTGAAATTAATGCTACTTGCATCACTTTTTGGGGTGAAGGGTATTTAAAGTCCTGAGCTGGGAATCACTGAGGTTCCCTTGACCAAGGTACTGTTCCCAGGTGCTGTTGATAGCTGCCCACTGCTCCATATGTGGTACTTTGCTTAATGGTGGTTCCTGGGTCGAGACTTGAACCACAGCCTTCTGTTCACAAGGGCATGGTTACAACTATAAGGCCACTACTGCCCACCAGTGTGAACACACAGTTTGGCAAATGTAAATAAATTTGTTTATTTTGTTAGTAATTCTGAGACTCTTGGATTTTTTAAAATATTCTTTCTACTCTTTACCAATGTGGACCTGAAATCGGCGTTAAATTTCATTCATAACAGTCTTAAAAAGTCTCAAATTTGACTTGTTAAAACCTGTAGAAACCCTGCTAGAGGTACATGGAGTGTAGATACATTTGTGAATGAATTTGTTTTATAATCTAAAATGTATATTTGTCTAAATAATGACTATATCTGCAGATCTCAAAAAGAAATTAGATTCGACACTTTTGTAATATCCTCTCATTATTACACAATTTGGTAGTCTTACTTTAAACTGTAGGAAGTGGTTATTTTTGTGTGTTTGTTTCATTTTTAAACATGGGATAATCCATCTTTTAGTTTACACTCTTTTGCAGGTGAAATATTTTGTTTCGCTACACAGAATAAATTGATGTGGTGACATTGCAAAGATAGAACCATGTGTATTCTTTATTAAGATAAAATGTTGTGATTTTCTTTCATTAGGTATTCACAGTTATGAGCGTTAATGTAAAAACATCAAAAGATATTGGACGTTAGTATCATTTAGATAAAATGCAAATGATGTACAAAAATAATAAATGTACTTCTTGCTTAGATGCCATATTTTCTCTCTTGGCCCTCTTGACCTTTCTTTTTTCTTCTGTGCAGCTGAGTCTGAGGGATAACGACCTGATCTCCTTGCCAAAAGAGATAGGAGATCTGGGCCAACTGAAGGAGCTGCATATTCAGGGCAACAGGCTTACTGTGCTGCCTCCTGAACTTGGTAGGGTTTGTGTGTGTGCGCGACTAAGTTTTTTTTTTTTTTTTTTACACCATAGTTAATGTAAAATGTAAATATTTGCATTTACATGTACCTGTTGATTTACTTTATAATGCAGTTTTTTGTTTTGTAAAGATCTTAGAACAGCTGTACAATAAGCATAAGGTCTTATTCGATAAGCTTTAACTATGCACAGGTGCATCCCTACAGTTTATGCTTTTTTTGTGCTGAAACATACAGCTGGTCTGTGCTCTAGTAGTACTGAAGTTATCCATGGCGTTGACAGAAAGTTATTTACACCAATCAGCCAGAACATTAACACTGCTTGCCTAATATTGTATAATATTGTCCCCCTTATTCATTTTTTTACCTTATGGCATGACTGCTCTCTGGGCCTTCTCTGTTTGTAAAACAACAATTTGTAAGTGTGTCTGTATGTGTGTGACATGCACACACACCTACAAAAAAAGAAAAACAGCAAAATGCTTAGCAAACAAGTGTGAAAGCACCAGTCAATAGGCACTCAGTCCTTCATGCTCTCGGTAGAGAGAACCACTGTGGTCTCACCAGGCTGTGTTGTGGTTGGTTGGTGGATCATTGGGGAGTGAGCCACGCCCTGCTGACCCAGTGAAGGATGAGACAGGAGGCATCACCTGCTCCTCTGTCTCCTCTCTCTCTACTCTTAACACTGAATGCTTCACAAAGCCCCATAGGGGTCAGCACAGGTCAAAACTCTTTCTGCCTGAGTGCCTCACCACACACAAAACACACTCACACTCTCTCTCTCCCGCTCCCTCACTCTCTCACTCACACAAGCACTGGCCTCCCCTTTTCAGCAAACAATACGCTCAAAGATATTTCTCCTGCTTATTCTGCCCCTTAAAATTCTCATTTATTCTGTGCTACAAACTTTTGTAAACATTACTTCTTTCATTAATCTCAAAACATTAAATTCAGGTTCGACCACACTCTTCACATTTAAATGGTAGAAAGTATGCTTTGGAATGGAGCCTAGTCAGGTTATTCTGAGTGTAGGTTAACACACATACACACCCACTTCCCTATGCCAGCTCTTCTCTCCTGTCACACACACACACACAGAGCCTGCCTAAGGAGGCGATAATTGGCCTTAAACAGCCAGTGTCGCCCACACCACGTCTCTTACGAACTGCTTTATAGAATTATTGACTAGTGTGACCTGGTGTGAGATTTTGCTTAAATTGTTTTCAGTTCTAGTGCTTCAATTTCAAGTATTCGTGTAATAATATTTATGAGACTTACTGACACACCTGTAGGTAGAGCTAGTTTGTGGTTCTTCTGTTCAACTGAATGTTGACTTTCATAGAAGTTTTATTTAATGGAATCCCTGAGTGCCTGTAGGTATGTTGGGAGCTGGATGGATAGGTAAATGGATGCACAAATACTAGACTATGTGTTGCCTGAAACAAAACCATGCTCCACACTATGTCATATGTGTGGAGGGTGCACATTCATATAATGAAAAATGTAGGCTTTAAAAAGCAAGTTGCCATTTTTATTGTGCAGTAGTTATTAAAAAAAATTCTCATTAATTTAACAATAGGTTTAAAATCAGTCTCACTTTTTATCAGACCGTTTTTATCTTTACGTCCTTGTTATATTACATAAGATTAAGCACTATAAAATCACTGCATCTCACAAGCAGTAAATTGTTGTCAAATATGTAGCCTAATACAAAATGCATTTTGAGTGAATTTGAATTTAATGTTGAAATCTTGTGCGCAAGCGCCACTATATCTTGGTTGACAAGATGTTACATATTTAAACTGAGGCTCAGTGACACAGTGGTTAGCACTTCTGCCTCACTGTGAGAAGATTCCCAGTGGAGTTTGCGTGTTCTCACTGTGTCTGCGTAGTTTTGTATGTTCTGTGATTTGCTTGTGCTAAATTACCCCTAGGCGTGACTGTGTGCGTCAGCGTGTTTTTATATGTCTACCCTGCAATGGGCTGGTCACCTTTCACCCTGTGAGTGCTGGAATAGCTTTGAATAGGATAAGCGGCTCAGAAAATGAATGAATGAATCTTTAAATTGTTTCATCTTGAGCCGCATAACCACATTAAGCGTCATCTAATAAACCAGAGAAATGCAACTGGGTGCTGGCCTAGCTCTGGCCAATACCGCGTCCTCTCCTGTGCCCCCTGCAGGGAAGGCTTTGCCTATGGAGCTTATTAGGACACTCCCGTTATGTCTCCTTAATCCTGTTCCTCATAGCCCAGCCTCGTTAGAGCTGCCACAGAACCCTGTATGAGTGTGCATGTGTGTATGGGTATGTGTGTACATGAAAGAAGGGAAGCGAAGAGGAGAGCCCAGCTAACAAGGAGCAGCCAAGCGCACAGAGGAGGGCAAGGGAGAGGAGGAATAGTGCAGGAGAGGAGGAAACTCAGGAAGGGGAAAGAGAAAAAGACGTTATGACACCAAATGCCAATCGGAGTGACTCGTTGAGTGCTCAGCTGTAAGAAGGGCACAAAATAAATGACTAGGACATTTTATTGATTTAATGGTAACAAACACAGGGAAGAAAACATTATACATTATATACGTATAATGTACATTATACGTATCACCTTGAAGTTGACTTCTGTTTTGTACAGTTAATGGTGAGGTGTCCAGAGAAATTAGCAGTTTCCAGCGCAGCTCCCACAGATGCAGGAGACGTTTCATCCGAGAATGAGTGCTGCCTCTGTAGCTTAGCTCTAAGCTCTGTAAAGCAGGACTTTAGCAGGACTATGTAACACCAGTGGAGCTGAATGTGAGGCAACAGATTAACAGCTAAATTACACTAATGGTGCTGTCTGGCTGGTTTTGTGAGGCATGACGTTGTATGCCAGGGCCCAGGTTTAATTTAGCTGCTCCTCTGACAGCTTTTTCAACACTATCTAATCAGAAACAATTTAATTAGGCCCCTTGTGTGCTACGATGTGCCACATTAGCACTGTGACCTGTACTGTTACGTTGTCAAAATTTTCACTCCCTTTATTTCCCCTCCTTTTGTCTTCACAATTTCCTACCCCTGACTAACCTCCCCTCCTGCTCCCTTACAGTTTCCTCTCTCTCCCGTCTGTAAATCACATAATCTCTCCTCTTCCTCCATCTGCCTCTGCCCTTCCCAATCCACTGCCCTTTTCTCTACTGTCTCCCTATTCTAGTGTCCTAGTGTTGCTTGGGACAGATCTCCACAATCACTTGATGATCTTGCTCCTTTAATGTTCTGGAATAGGCTTTGTGCATTAACAGGCCTGTTCTACTTTTTTGTTCTTTTCATACAGTGTTAACACTTGGTTAATCTAAGTTTTGTACTCTTAGTCTGATAAATGTTATGTCAGTTTGTTTTAAACCTTAGATATTCTGAATTTCCTCAGAGCATAATTAATTTTTTTGTTCTGATTATTTTTTCACTTGCTTATAAAAGTTTATTTCTTTATATTCTCAAGCATTTTATGTATTAATGTTTGATTTTCTTTTTGTCTATTAGGTAATCTGGACCTCACTGGCCCAAAGCAGGTGTTTAAAGCTGAAAATAACCCCTGGGTGACTCCCATCGCAGATCAGTTCCAGCTGGGCGTGTCCCATGTCTTTGAATATGTCCGCTCGGAGACTTATAAGTAGTAAGTCCCCCCACCACCTTTTGCCTTTCATATTGCATGTACTCGGTCTTAATATTCATATTTACATTCATTAATGAGATCTTGGTGATAAAAAGGAAGGAGAAGATAGTGAAACTCAATGTAATTTGATTAGGCAAAGCACACTTACCTCAATACTAACCCTTCTTCCAACAGGTCTCTCTGTGTTTTTACTGAGACAACTTGCTAATAAAATGTCTGCCTTTTATTGAGTATTCGGTATAAATATAGATTCTTTATACAGGCCACAATTTATTTTTGCATATTTTTCTGGAACGAGCCCAAGGTTGACTCAATGAACATGGATGAGCAGTGATTTGTATTAAAAGTCTTGTCGATTTGCCACTGAACCAAACCAATTAAAGTGAAAGCTTCAGGCATTCTTTCTTTACAAGTGGCAAAAGAAATCTCTTAGGTCTCAGTGATCTCTCCATCACTGACAGGCTTTTATCCTTTAACTATTTAGCCATACAACAATACAATTTAAAAATACAACACATTTGCCTGTAGTGGACTTTGTATTGAGTCTGTTTCAATTATCAAGGAGAACCTTAAAAATCTTCCTAACATTTTTCATTGAACAGTTGTTTTTGCCATGACCATGGAATTGAAAGAGCAGTTGTATTGCAAGTGAAACTGTTCATACACTACAGGGACCACACGTGATACAGCAATTATTTTTTTCTACATATTTTAGTGCACGATTTCTATTTTTGCATTATGCCAAATTTTGCATATAAACAGTAACTGTGCATTAAAATACGCAAAAATGTCCCCGTGGATGGATTAGGGGTATGCAGGGTCATGAACAATATTTAAAGATTTATAAGCTATGGTCTTTGCTGTGAAGAAGGGAGGTAATAACACAAACTGGTAAGGTCTTTTCACACACTATATTAAGTACTAAACAAAATGTATACAATATTTATATACACAAGTGTTTCACTTCCCCTATACATGAGCTCGACCTGGATGGCATAAAATGAAAAGAAACAAATAAAACAAAAACCCATATCATAAGGTCTACTCTTATTGTCTTTTGGAACCTTATACAAAAGGCTGCACTATTCTTACCCACTAAGAAACAAGAAATACAGGTAATGGCACCTGCCCCTTTTCTAGTGTGTCTATACATTATGACTCTGCCTGGTGGAAAGGGTTGGAGTGTGCTCATGCTTCTTTGTTTGGTGCCCAAGACATTGCAGCAGAGAGAGTTACACAAGCTAAAGAGTTGAGAACTCAACAAAACATAATTTTATCATGGGCAGCTGAACTTTTGCAAACATTTGTACCTCCCCTGCCAGGTGGCAGTGCCTGCAAATTAAAGCTAGGGAGTTTTAGCACAAGTTAGGTGTCTGAATCTCCCAAGTAAATTGCTTTCAGGAATGTGGGTAGCAGGGACAAAGAGATGTCCTATTGTCTGTCCCTCTCAAACACAACATGGCCAACTGTGTTTTTAGGCACACTGTACTTTGGACAACATTGAGCACACCTGGGACTTGAAAGAAAGCTCCAGCTGTAAGATGGGCCTCTGTTGAGCAGCGCTTTTATTTTGACCCATTGTGTCCCCGATGACATCTTTACCAATAGCAGTATTCTTTTGTCCTAAAAAACTTTCTGAACTAATTGTAGCATATCGTTGACAATCCTTTACAACTTATCAATCCCCCACAACAGAAGAGGCAAATCCCTCTGTTTGATCATTAAGCTGCCTGCTGAGCACGAGTCCTCTGAGACCCACAGCCCACTTACTGGAACTGATCTCCCTCTAAGGCACGACATGCCTGACTTTACTACTATAGCAGAATCTCAGTCTAACCATGTGCATGTCTTGACATATTCTTTGTTGGTTCTCCACATTGTTGAATATGCACACTGCTTCTTGTGCATTTTCGGACGTGGCATTGAAGTGGGCATTACTGTTTGCAGAACAAAAAAAGTTTCTGCTTATTTTATTGATTAATATAACCATGGATAAGTTGAATATTTTGATGACTGACTGCTGAGGCAGCACGGACTCTTTGACAAATGGGATTTCCTGTATTTAGTGAGTGCTGACTGCTGATGTGATCAATTCCAAAGCAGTCTGTCCTTAAAAATGCAGAATGCAAAATATGCTAATTTCCTTAATCAGATATCTCTGATATCAGACTCATTGCTCATGACGCACTTATTCATTCTTGCACTTTTGACAGCTTGGTCTTTTACTTTTTGTTGCTGCCTGTGTAAGACTGCATGGTACAATACATTTTTGCAATGATTAGTATATTAGTTTGATATGCAAGGTTTACATGAAAGTTCTGTTAGTGTTGCAGTCAGACCTTGAATAATTATAATTAACTATAGTTGTATAATTATCTTCATTTCTGAATAGGGCAAAGGTGTGGGTTGCAAAAAGCAATCATTTGCTAAATAAGCTTTATCCAAGAGGAGTGCTAGTATACAGAAAAATCTCTGTCACTGCCAAATGTAAGTGTTATTGGAACTAATAGACATGGGTGGGTTTGAGGGGGTCACTAATGTTTTGACCGTTAAGCCAAAGTTCAAAAAATGTACAGGTGGTGTTGTAATGTTGAGCATTTAATGCTCAATGCATGATGCTAACTAAATCACACTGCTTGCCTTTTGTTATAGGGCCACATCGAGTTCAGGTGATGGCTGGCCTCTCTGAGCCAATCCTGGTTGTTCAGTTCTGCTCTGCTTAGCTGTCTGCTATTGTAGCTCCATGTTCATCTGGTTATCTGCTTCTTATAACATTGCTGCAAGTAGCTTATTTCTGTGCTGACAGAGCCAAGAGGCTAAGGAGTGTGTGAGAGGGTGAGCGAGAGCTAGACGGAAGGGGCGAGAGAGAGAGAGAGTGTGTGTAACTGTGTAAATGTGTGCAGGGGGGTGAATCCCGTTAGACTAGCGTTAACAGGGTGCGAAGTGTGGACTCTCGATATGTCCATGGCTCAACAGTTTCATTTACACCTGCCTAAATGTCCTTCAGCTGAGACAGCACTGGACCCTCACCTTCCCTAGGCCTGTTTTATTTCTTGCTCAACTCTCGGTCCTTTTGTGCTTTCTTTCAATTACACAGATCTACATCATTTCTGGAATCTGTAAGCTTATAGCTGTTCTTGGCAAGTTTAGTTAAAAAATGTGTGTTTATATGTATAGAAGATTTTCAACAACTACATTTTTTTTGTAATATTAACTTAGATTTTCATTGTTTTCAGGCAGTGGTGGCCTAGTAGTTAGGACATTGCGCTTGGGACCTGAAGGTCGCAGGTTCAAGTCCCGGCTTAGGGCACTACTGACGTACCCTTGAGCAAGGTACCGCCCCACTACACTGCTTCACATCTTGGAAGTCGCTTTGGATAAAAGCGTCAGCGAAATGAATAAATGTAAATGTAAATTGTTTTCAAATTTACAATTTCTTAAATTTATTAAACATCCATTTATCTGGAAGCAAATTTATTCGTGACAATGTAATGTTTACATGACAAATTTACCTTGCAATATGATTTTCTGAGCATGTCATGGTTATCAAGAAGTCAAAATTATTGACCGGTTATTCTCCCTTTTTATGGCATTTTCTTCTTTTCCTAATTTTTTTTTCTTTAAATAATTACTTTTGAAACGATGTAACTCTTTTTAACCACTTTTTTTTTCTTTTTTTTTGTCAAACAGCAGCATCATGATCTATATTAAGAATAAAATATATATTCTTTGCCCTGTTGAACCCCCTCCCTGGCTGGCAGCTTTGTCCTGAGATCTGATAGTCTGGTAAGGAGGAGCTGTTGCACTGTATGATAATGCTTGTCAGGCCCTGTAGGGCTCTCGTATGCAGATGTGCCTTTGAACATACTCACTGGTGACCCACGAGAGAACACATGCTGGTAGAACATGCCCACTTGTCCGTTTAGGAGTTAAAATGAATGAAAACATGCTCCACTAAATCCTCATCTCCTCTCCCCCTCTTCTCCTTTCCCCTATTGGGAAGGGTTGGAGAGTCTCATGGTAAAAGGGAGTGTGTTTGGGGAGGGGTGGCGGCACCTGCATGCATATTTCATGGAGTGGCTTGTTAACCTGACAGAGGGATCTTTTGGCTGACTGACGGTGTGAGAGAGCAAGTGCATGCTCATAATGCATTAACATATCGTAAAGCCTGCCTCGCCGCCATCTTTTATTCATCCTCCTCTAAACGCTTGTTGATAGCGAGCAGCAGAGGCAGGCGCTGTGCAGAGCACTCGTCACAGCTGTCTGCAACTGACTGGGGGGAAAAAAAAACCAATTAAGATCGCCCGCGCCTTGGGTTCATTCTCTCGCTCAGCCTCTTTTCACTCTTTCACTCACTCATTCATTTACTCGCAGACTCTAACCTTGACCTATTAAAACACTCGCCTAGTTGACTGACTGTCTTGCTTTCTAGCTCTTAACTTAGTAGCTTCCAAATGAATTAAACCTACAACAAATTTACCTTTGTCAGTCTTGCTCTCTATAGACATAAAGCACCATGTCAGCAAATCAGAATTTTAGTTGTTTTTGTCAGACCCATGATGTGTCGGAGAAGCTTTTTTTTCGACCTCCTTTTATTTACATATATTTGTTTTCGACCCAATAGATATGAAATATGCCCAATTCACTGTGCTTCATTAAAGAACTTACATGAAGTACAAGTGAGTATTTGTCGATATGAACACACTCAATCACAATCTAAGTGCACCACAACCAGATGTGACTTCTGCATTTAACCCAGCACACGGGCAGCTATCAACAGTGCCTGAGCGGCAGTCTAGTGGGACGGTACCTTGCTTAAGGGTACCACAGTGGTACCCGAGCTGGGACTTGAATCTTCAACCTTCTGTTTACAAAGGCAAGGTCCTAACCACTAGGCCACCACTGCCTAAATACATATGATTGTGAAACCTATTAGCAGTGGAAAACAATTGTGGTCAGCGCAATTAATTTTAGTCTGCGCAAATTATTTCAGCGAGGCGATTATGTAATAACATTCTCACTAACTCTTGCACTACGGGTGTTACAATATGCATATCCATTTTTTTGTCAGGGGTTGTGAGACAATATGCACTGTGAAATCAAAAGCTGTTTGAGTTTATGCTATAAGTTCTTTGCTGTTTTATAATAATAATGATATACACTCACTGGCCACTTTATTAGGTACACCAAGCTACTACCAGACTGGACCCCCTTTTCCCTTCAGAACTGCCTTAATGTGGCATGGATTCAACAAAGTGTTGGAAACATTCCTGAGAGATTTTGGTTCATTTTGACATGATGGAATCACACACTTGCAGCAGATTTGTTGGCTGGACATTCATTATGCAAATCTTCCGTTCCACCACATCCCAAAGGTGCTCTGTTGGATTGAAATCTGGTGACCGTGGAAGCCATTAAAGTACAGTGAACTCATTGTCAGGTTCAAGAAATCCATTTGAGATGATGTGAGCTTTTGACATGGTGCATTATTCTGCAGGAAGTATCCATCACAACACTGTGGTCATAAAGGGATGGACATGGTTGGCAGCAATACTCCGGTACTCTGTGGAATTTAAAAGATGCTCAGTTTGTACTTAGGACCCCAAAGTGTCAAGAAGATGTCCCCCAGAACATTACACCACCCCCAGCCTTAGTTGTTGTTTAGGCCAAATTCTGACCCTACCATTTGAATGTCGAAAATCGAGACCCATCAGACCAGCATCAGCATTTTTCTAATCTTGTATTGTCCAGTTTTGGTGAGCCTAGGCAAATTGCAGCCTTAGTTTCCTGTTCTTAACAGACAGAAGTGGCACCTGGTGTGGTCTGCTGCTGTTGTAGCACATCTGCTTCAAAGTTTGATGTGCCCTTCTGGCACCAACAACCATGCCATGTTCAAAGTCACTGAAATCCCCTTTTGTTCCCATTCTGATGCTTGGTTTGAACTTCAGCAACTTGTCTTTACCAGGTCTGAATGCCTAAATGCACTGAGTTGCTGCCATGTGTTTGGTTGATTAGCGATTTGTGTTAACAAGCAATTGAAAAGGTGTATGTAATAAAGTTACCGGTGAGTGTTTTTGAATGGCTTCAACTGATCATCTATAAGAAGATACCACGTCATACTTCAAAAGCATCAAAATTCCCTCTTGTTTAGTATATTTGGCCAGCTAAACACAAGTGAGTGAATTACAAGTCAGTTCCATGAATATCTTTGCATCAAATATCCTCCACCAGAAACATTTACGAGCCCTTTTGTGGATAGAAGTCTCACTCTTTAACTTACTGTTGTCAAGAGACGGGAAAAGCTGATGCTATCTCTTTGGTCTCTTTTTACTCATTCCTGTTATTGAGAGATCGGCTTGGTGATCAAAAAACTTATTTTTAGTTCAAAGTATTTGCAGTGGTGTAAAAGAGTCCTGGAACCGTCAAAATGTTTGGATCATCAAGTCCCAATAAAGATGGTCTACACTAGACCCAGTTTGGTCAGAAGCTGTGGTCAGTCTGTGTTGATTTTAGAGGTTATCCTACTCGCTATTGTGTTGTGATTGAGTAGCACTGACCGATAAGAGAGCATGGCAGAAGTGCACAGACAAGAGTGAGATGGGTGTCCTCTATGTGTCGTCTATGTCTGTATAGATTACTATTGTCTAATGTCATGTGTAGAATTTTTTAAATGGTTATTTTTTCACAGTGAAATTTGATTTCATTAGTATGAACAAAGAAGGAAACCAACTACTGATCTTCGTGGTAAGAGTTGACATTTATAGACACTGCTGGCTTTGATGTCTCTAGCTGAGTACAATGAACGTAGCATTAGATCTGAAGGTGTAACACATGGCTCATGTGTCTACTCACTAGCAGACATGGAGTCATGCAGCTTTAGTGACCATGAGCGCACAGGTTTTCTCAAAGACACTGGTACAGGCTGGTGCTGTAACTGAATGACTAATCATACTAGGATGTTCCTTTTACTGAATTAAAACAAAAGCATAAATTCATCTGTGCTATTTATGAAAGTATGATGATATAAATATGACATTTGGGCATTTTGTCTCTTATTAAGGAGTGGACGAATGAAAGGCAGTGTCATTATTTTCAGATGCATTCCTTTTAAAGTAAGTAAGCATGTCAGAATGGCCATGTGGAATTTTATATCGGGTAGATGCCGCTATTAATGTGTACAGAAGTCCATCTGTAGAACAGTGTAACATTTTAGTGGACTTTACCCTTTGCATATGTGCATTAGCCAGCCCTATTGTGCATGTGAAAACTGTCTGCTGACTATGCTCCGAGATCCTCGCAGACCTCTCCTCTGTCTCTCTAATTAGAGTCATGCATTGCTGCACCCTGACACTGGTGCATGGGGAGCCTTTAGGCTGCCAGATACTTTCTGTCTGCAGATTTTCTTCAATAAGCAGTTACCATAATTTTTCCTAAACATGTAAAAAAAATGTGAAAAGCATTTCAATGACATTGTGTTTCAGTTGAGCAAGTATCATGTGTTAGTGTTTTAGACTTGCAGCCCTTTGATAATTTTCCAAATTGATCAGAAATTGTAACTAAATTGTGTTTGTTTCACAAAGAGGCCTTTGCCACTGCGTCCTTTTATCTGTGTTGTACAGAGGAGCTATGTTGCAGCCTTTCGAATATGTGCTTATACACAATTGTCTCTCTGTGCTTATGATTACTGAGTATTGGTTGAGAAGGTTGGGGAGGTGAGCGAGGCTCCATCGCTTCTCATTAGCTCAGGCTCATAGACAGCTCTCTGGGCCTGCTTCCACACCTCCACAGCCTCCTATAGGTTATCAGTCAGAGGCCTCATTAATGGCCCTCACCTTTAAAATACAGACCTACAGCCCCCTCACTATGGCTCTGTACAGGATCTCTTTACCACGGAATTAATTATTCATAAAAAAGACAAATCCAACACATGTAACATGACTTAGCATAACCGCATCACCCATTAACTCACAACACACTGTCTTTTGATTATTGTGATGATGCATCTGGTTGGAAGGTTTGGTGGAAAAAAAACAGCAGCCAGCAGCGATGAAGTATCTGCTGCATCATGGGTATCAGTAGTGAGAAGGGATAACACTGGTGGGATATCTTTAATTTCACCTTCAGAGTCACTGTATGTAAGAGAGCACCGTGGGTCAGCAAAACCGCCTGCATAATCATCATCCACACAGTTCTAACTAATGATGAAAGCAACTGAGGAGTGATCATTTCTGAACTGTGCTCTTGCCCAGTTTTGTCATGCGTCTTCATTATTGTCATTTAGTCTCATTGAGCCTGAGCATGGATTTCCATTGGCTGTGTCACGGTGGATTTTGCTTTAGACTGAGCCGAGTGTTCACTCATGGCGCTGCTGTCACAGCTACAGGCTTTTTAGATACGCTATCTGATGTACAATGGCTGAGAAGGGAAGAGACTATCAGTAATCTGCCACTGTTAATGTCTGATAATGCCCCAATTACTTTCTTTTCTTGTCCACTTTTCTCCCTAGCATTTAGATGTTCTCTGTAATGTACACTTCTCTTGGGTGCCTGTGCTGGATTTTCTGTGTCACACACTGGTTTAAAATAACCGAAATATGCTGTTTTAGTGAAAGGCGTGAGAGTGGAATGATTAGTCTGAATAGCCTCAATGTTACTTCTATGAACATTCCTATTGTAGTGTTTTCAAATAACCCTGCTGAAAGCATCTGTCAGCACTGTGCTACTGAATATTGTTAGTGTTATTTGAATTACTGTGGAGTGCAGTAACCTTCATGTCAGCTATTCACCGTTTTACTTTCCCTTCCTTCCAATGATCACGCTCTTTTTTTTTTTTATAATTTTTAATACAAGGTCTCTTGGCCTGAGTGGTTAAATTATTTTAAAGCTGAGCTGTACTCAAGGTCTTTTTACAGAGTTGAAGAACTTCCTATGATTCTCTATGGTGTTGTCAGCGGTCAGAAAAACAAATTGGAATGTTACTGGGGATTATATTACGTCTACTTGAGCATTTTCTTACTGAAAATAAAATTATGTGCATGGCATCAGTAACTAACATAGCTTTTCACCTGTTCTATGTAAGACTGAAAGGTGCAGCTCATTAGATGATAATCATGACACTCTGATTGTTAATGTTATAAGAGGCAAAGCAGAAATGTAGAAACTGCTGCCAATCTCAGTATCTGATCAGTGCGCTATACATTTCTACTACATATATCCTTAAAGCAAATGATCAGACCGCATACTAGACCCCACACAGATACACACACTGACTCACCTCAGATGCATATGTATGGGCAATCAGTATTTTGGAGCATGCATTTGTGATAGAGTGGGCTGTATGTACAGATACACAGTGCTGTAACTGAGATTAATTAACCTGAGAGGATTTGAGAAGCCCATAGGAATAAAGT
This sequence comes from Arnoldichthys spilopterus, assembly GCA_037974385.1. Classification (NCBI taxonomy): domain Eukaryota; kingdom Metazoa; phylum Chordata; class Actinopteri; order Characiformes; family Lepidarchidae; genus Arnoldichthys; species Arnoldichthys spilopterus. The sequence continues at coordinate 13,053,718 of JBBPDA010000009.1, read as the reverse complement.
CTCTCTGGCCATCAGGAATCAAATTCCATTAACTGGGTAGCCCCAGTTCTGGGCTTTAATTGGCTGTAAGTGCTCGCTGGGGCAGATGAATGGGAAATCTTTGTGTTTATACTGAGGCAGGGCGACAGAGCCATAGTGCCATAGTAATAAGCCTACACTTCATTGATCTGGGATCAGGGATCCAGATGCTGTGACTGTGTTTGAGAAGGCTGTGGCTGCAGCCACCGACACCCATGTTAGTAGTCATGGTCTGAAGAAGAGCTGAAATTGGGCCTCCAGATAGATAGCACAAAGAGAAACAGAAATGGTGACTGTGGGTAATGTTTTGAAGGGCTTATTTTTGGTAACATTGCTCACATTTTTTAATGTCCTCATCCAATCAATGGCCTTGGTGTCCGACCAGTACTGGCACAAAATGCTGGATTAGATATCAGATTAATATATTGTGATTCCCACAGCATGTCACGTTTTATTAACAATGGTAGCCAATTTGTCACTCGAGTTAGCTATTAATTCTGATGCCATACATGATGCGATAGCATTTTTGGACTCAAAGGTTTCTTCAGATCCAAAAGCAATGTGCTGTGTAGCTAGCCTATAGCACACACCAACTTTTGCCACAGCAAATATTTTTATTGCTTTTAACACAGAGCACATGCTCTTGCTTTGCACATAGCTGTACTGCAAATAATTTGCTCTTTAAATTATTTTAACTTGACATGTGTTGGTTGATTTATGAACTGCAGTACCTTCTTTATTTATTTATTTATTTTATTTTTCTATCTCTCTCTCTCTCTCTATCTCTCTATTTTTTTGTTTGTCTATCTGTCTATCTGTATTAATTTTTTTTTTTTATGGGAGGCATTCTTTCAACTCTGATCATGGACTTAGTTCTGGAAAGCGTTTGTTCTGTTGAGGGAGACATTTTAAGTGGCCAATCCTGAGCAAAAGTGAAACTGAGTGATTGTTATTGTGAGCACAGCACAGCACACAGCGCAATACAGTGAAATGTGACCTCTGCATTTAACCCATCCATGTAGGAGCAGTGGGCAGCTGACATGCAGTTCCCAGGGAGCAGCGCTTGGGCACAGTAACTTGCTCACGGGTACCTTAGTGGTACTTGTACTGATCCGGGATTTGAACCGATGACCTTCAGATCACAGGGGCAGCTCCCTAGCTGTTACACTACCACTGCCCCAAACTGTTATTGCCATCAGGTAACTGAATCCGGGTCTCCAATGTGACAGGCTGGAAATTTACAAACTACCACTATACTAACGAGCACTTCCAGCAAGTGCTTCTATATATTTTATTAGTATTTTTTCAAGAATTGGACAAAGTATAGGACTTATATCAGAATGAAACGATAGCCAAAGCTGTGGTATCAGTATCGGGAGTGTAAAGTGGTAATGTTGTGTGTATACATTGTGTACATTTCAAAATATACAACTCCATCTGCAATCCATCCATCCATCCATATATGCCATATGTTACAGAATCTGAGTCTGATGTCCTAATGAGCAAATCAGAATCAATAAAGGCATGGACTAACTTCCTAAGCATTAGGAAGAAACCTTTGGAGGAACCAGGGCTTGGAACGGGAGCCGAACCTCTTCTGGTCGACACCAGATAGCAATTACAACCAAAAAAAAGCTGCAAATAAGAAAAAAAGCTGCAAAATAGCTCGCTTTTGTATTTGTTTTTGTGATGTCACAAAAATCAATACATTTACATATCTCCACCTATTCATCTTGTAGCAGAGTGCCCTGAATGAAGTTATCCCACATTGCTTGTTGTGTAGAACTTTTTAGACTCCTCTTGTAACGTTCTAGTGATTCAATAATGCTTCTGGGTGAGCTGTTGATGAAGAGCCTGCGGATTGTTCTGGAGGTCTCGTACATGTCTTTTTCATGTCTCCCACTGCTCTGGTTTCTCAGTATTCTTCCCGTGTCAGTAGGCTTGTCAGTGGTGTGGGACGCTGACAGAGAGAGAACGCTTCAGTGATCCACCACGCACCCTCAGCATAACAGCTTGATGTAAAACAGTCCAATTTAGCCTGGGCTTCAGCACCAACATCTACGTGCATCTGTCAGCACTGATCCCACAGCTTGCCACAAACCCATCAGCTCACAGTCCTTGTCCAGCTCACAACTGATGCCACAACCTACACTACTTGCACAGACAAAACAATTTCCCTGTATGCAAAAAACACACTAACATGTCAGCAGAGGTTTTTTCCATCATAATAAAAATGTCATGCGCATATAAAATTCTTATTGCTCGTTATAACAACTGCATGACTGAAGAAAAGTGGTGTATATGTTGATCTGGGATTCACTCTCTAGCTTGTTATATTCCAGTACTTGCAAAAAACACATTCCAGTACTACATAAAATCTGCATAAAATATTGTATCTGGTTTACAGTGTTGTATTTACTTCATCTTCTCTGATTTAAACTGAAATCAATGAATTACTCCTCCTTTAAACTCTTAAAGGTCTGTCTCTTATTTTATGACAATTATTGATTTTCATTTTATGACTGAATAGATCTCTTTCCCCTTCCCACTCCATCCATCAGCCTTGTACAGTTATGCCAAATAGCCCTATTTGTGATGACAACAGAAGCTGCATTCTGAGCTCTTATTGACAAAATGAGTAATCTACTTTTCTTCTTTTGCGTTTTTAACAGTTAGTCATTAGATGGTCACTTTCACATTGGTTTTCTCTTGTTCCTCTGCTTTTTTTTCTTTAATTTGTCCTTCTGACATTTTTTTAATCATCTTTGTCCTGTTCTATAAAAATGTTTTAAAACATACTAATGTCAGATTCTGTGAACTGCCAGATTACCCGACGCTGAATTAAACATCTAGAGCAAAGACATAAAAACCCAATGCGTTCTTGCACTTCAGGCAGTGATACATTTTACAAAAGTAATGTTGTTGGTCTGGATGATGCCAGCTTTTCTTTTTTTTTTTCCTTGTGTGAGATGGAGAAGTGTCACAAAGGTCCCTGGTATTTACAGGCTGCCCAGTTCCACAGGGGCCACTGTAGAGTCCTCCCGTCGGAGCCTTCCCTATGCGCCTCACTGGGCAGCTGTGGAGGAAGCTGGGGGGAACAGGATTCACCAAAACCCAGGGGAGAGCCCCAAGACCGAGCGTTCCAGCCAGGAGAAAGAAAGAAATGGCAAAAAAGGAAAGCTGCCTTGATTAGCTGTGGGTTATAGTGAAGTGCTGTTTGTCTCAGCTAGTCAGCAGTGGCACAGTGTAAATGGTACTGCCTTGACTTGTTGCCAAACTATTGCAGCATTGATGACATTATTAGTAGGAAAAGAGTTTCCATATTCAAAACCTGTTTTCACCTTGTGAGTTCTTGTGTCTTTCAGTCAGACTCTGTGGGTCTGTTACTAAGGGGCTCCTCTGATTAACCACACACTAGTGCTGGCTGTTTGCAGTGATCTGTAGATATTGAATGTGAACTGTAGCCTTAATGTGGTGTCTCGCATGACATTTTTGTGCTCTGTAATTAGAATTATTTCTCAAATGGCATTCTGTAATTACCCTCTGAAGCTGCTCAGTCCTGATGCTGCTCACATGATCAGTGCAGTGCCACAATCACTAGCCACTTTGTCAACAATCAATCAGAGACCCTTATTAGTGTGGCAATGACTGGAGCATAGCATCAATTAGCCTGGCCTCTGCAGCCGCCCACATACTTTCACACAGCCTCCTGTCCACCTCTGTCTCTCTCTTTCTGTCTCTCTCTCTTTCTCTCTCTCTCTTTCCCTTTCTTTCTTTTTCTCTCTCTCTCTCTCTCTCTCTCTCTCTCTCTCTCTACCTAGTGTCACGTAGCTCAGCCTTTGAGTGCCTCTTACACAGAGAAAGGCAGTGGACTGGAAATGGCTCATCCTCTTTCCTCTCTCTCTTTCTGCGCTGCGGTCTCCCTCTCTACATTCCTTGAGCGGCCTGCTTTTGGATAATTGTCTCTCTGTGCATTCCTCTTATGCAGCACACAGCTGTGGCTGGACAGCCTTAAACTGCACAAAGAGTCTACTGTCTCAGTAGGGGACTCATCAGTGTGTGGCATACTCAATTATGGCTTTTTTCAAGCCAGCAGCCTCTAAAAATGTTTCTCCTTCACACTAGAGTCCAGATTAAACAGTGTTATAGATTTTTTGTTGTTTTTATGATTCATTACAATTCTGTGTTAACTGTCCAGTGTGATAATGCTGTGTGTTTATGTCCTGCCTTTCAGTCTTTATGGGCGACACATGCAAGCCAACCCTGAGGCACCCAAAAAGAACAATGATAAATCTAAGAAGATCAGCCGCAAGCCCCTGGCTGCCAAAAACAAGTGACGATGAGGAGCAACCCTCGTCTGCCTGTCCGAGCTGGACCTCACTGCATGTGCCTTCCCTCACTTTTCTATTTATTTACTAAAGAAACACCCAACCATTTTTATACTCTGTGTTATCACATTACACGTGTGGCCTGACTGTGTCCTTGCCATGTAGCAGATCGCTTTATTGAGTTCTCCCTTGCCTACTTTTATTATGCAGACCCTCTTCATTGCTATTTGCCCAAGAGTTTTTTTAAAAGCGATTATAGATAGAACATGGTGTTTAAATATTACCGCATGCCAAGATGTTCTTTACTTTGAAAGTTAACTTTAATTGTGATATTTTTGTTAATCTTTTTTGCAGTTGACATTTTTTTAATGAATTTTGACTATTATAAAACTATCAAAATCTACTTTTCTGTTGCTAATTATTTGTATGTTAACTATTCAACAGCATCTAGTCATCTAGCAAGTGTTTTTGGTGCCACTTTACAATAAGACTACCCTAATAAAGGGTTTATGAATATATCAAAATGTGTTAATTAATGGTTATTAGTTAGGTCATAAAACACATCAAATGTATATCTGATAAATACCCATATGTGGTTAAGCTTGACTGGTATCCTGCTGAATGATGGAGAAGACAAATGACCAGCAAGATCTGTGGTTTACACATCTAGATAAATGGGCTATCTGTTTGGAAAGCAAAATCTTAAGGTGTTTATGACCTACTGAATAACTACCGTGTGTTTGTGTGTGTGTGTGTGTGTGAGAATATACACACATGCTCTCACACACACACACACACATATATATTAAGCATATATACAGTTCTGTGCAAAAGTCTTACCTGAGAAACTGAGTTTTTTTGTAAAGTGTTTTTGTTTTCTCAGTTTACACTAAGATTAAATACAAATAACAGTAAAACAGTAACAGTGATTTTATCTGTCAGTTTGTTTGACCATTTCCAGAGCTCTCCTAGTGAACCCAGTATAGCTTGACGTTTCCATCAAATTGCTTGTTTGGGCTTAATCAGTCCTTCATTAGATGAAATCAGGTGCTGCTGATGGAACTTCACACACATCCATGACTGGAGGAATGAAGACGAAATCTTTAGCCAAAGCTGTGACTTTCCTGTTTGTTTGCATTTATTGTAACGTTCACTTTTGTTTTTTTGTTTTTTTACTGCAGAAAACTGGTTTTACACTGCAACCCCAAATCAGGAAAAGTTGGGACGGTATGGAAAACGCAAATAAAAAAGAAAGTAGTGATTTCTAAATTTACTTTGACTTGTATTTCATTGCAGACAATGTGAACACAAAATGTCATGTTTTTTTCTGGTCAAATTAATTTTATTTGTAAATAAACATCCTATCCTCTCATTTAGACCGACAAGATATTCCAGAAAAAAGTTGGGGTCATAGTAACGTAGGTGCCTAAGACTTTTGCACAGTATGCTGTGGTGTGTGTATACATATAGACAAATATATTACAGTTGTGTGAAAATAAGAAAAAGGTGATGCACAAAAGTAGTTTTAAATCACTAATATCAATAAATGAAAAATTCTTCTAAAAAGAAAATAAGTACCTCCTTGGCCTTGGAAGGGCAAGAAAAAAGAAGTAACTTCTTGTAGGCATTCTGCATAATTGTCCACCAGCCCTCAAAATCAGCTTACTGAAATTTTTGACCACTCTTCCATGTAAAATTCCCTGAGTTGGCTTCAAGATGTCTGATCAGTATTTTTCAGCATGTGCTGCTTTTTTGAAATCACACACATTTCAGTGGGATCAGAAACCCTATTTTCTTGTTAGATTTGCTTCTGTGCTTAGGATCATTATTCTGTTAAGAGGTCCACCTCTAGTTCAACTTCAACCTTTGGACTACTGGTCTTGCATTATCTTCAAGCATTTTTGAGATTATGATTCTTTTATATGTGATTTATCTGTTTTTGTTTATTTTAATTAGGAAAATACTACATATGTCAATTGTATGTGTCATTTGTTTGAGTATTATCACCTTTATCTATAGGCACTGTATCAAAGCGTGAAAGGTTTGCCAGAGTATGTTGAAAAAAATCAATTTTTATGGTAAGTACTAAGATTTCCCTGACACATTTAAAGCTACTTAAACTTTAATGAAATATAACATAAAATATTGTCACATATTTCTATAGATATCTGCGTCTTTCTGTCTTAAAAAGATATCTGTGCATCATGATGTATTTTTCCATATTGCTCAAGTCCAACATGATCTATACACTCTACAATTCAGTGAGACCAGCAGCAAAGCCATCTGCAGTGGAGAAGAAAGAATATTATCATATCCCATGGTTTGATTTGAGCTGTCTAAACAAGGCATACAGCTTTTCTCAAGAGCAATTTCTGTCCTCTGGTCCTGGGCTTGGCAGTGGTGGCTGTTGCGTAACCAGAGGGGGATTTTGGAGGGGTTTTAGGGGTCTTAGCCATGTCTGTGCAGGATTGTGTCCTGCCTCTGGGGGTATGCATCTGTCTTTTTGCACTGCCATAGCTCTTGCTTTTAATGACTCATATGAATGGCTGCAGACTGGAGTTTTGAATGGTTTACAAAGTGGAGACCAGTCCCAAAGCAACCTTGCAACTCATTTGAGAGTGTTAACAGCCTACTCGAACAATGGACAGCTTGTTCTTCCAAAAGCTTGTGTTGTGAATGAATGGCCCAAAAAATGGTGTTAGTTTTTGTTCAGTGTCACTTTAGTATCAATGTACATGAGGGTGCTGTTCTGTACTGTATCTACACTAATTGTAGTCCCTGCATTGATTTAAAAAGGAGTGGATCTGTAGAATGTAGCAAAAGCTCTTTAAATGTATATGAAGAGCATTGCTACTAATATGCGTATAAGTATTATTATGGTCCTAAATTATTTCTATTTCAATTTTAAATAATATGCAAATATTTTATGTAGCTTTTTGTCCCACTTGGATGTAGTTGTCATCATATGTCATGTTTATTTTATTGTAGCTACTTTGAATAAAATAAGCTAAAATAACTTTTGTTTGGACTTAATATTTTTTATTATAGTGTATCAAGTTGGTTATGTTTAAAGACTATGTTTAAAGAAGATTTTTAACAACAAATTTTATTAGGTACACACTTTAAAGTTACCTTAGATTATGGTAATTCCATGCTTTTTTTTTTTTAGACATTTGTTGACTTTTTTGTGCTCTAGTCCGTGCAAAAAAACAGATTTGTTTTGGATTAACCTCTGTAGTTTTGTCTACCTGTTTAGCCTACAGCTGTTTAGCTCCACCAATATGATAATGTGTTAAAAAGTGTTTTATCCTGGCATTGCTTTTTCAGTTAGATGCATTATACACCAATCAGCCATAGCATAAAAACCATTGACAGTAAAGTGCATAGTATGAACTAGTTATATTATTATATATATTGTTATAATGACAATGGTCAGAGAATCTCCAAAATGGAAGCTCTTGTGTTCCAGATATGTAATAAGTAGTACCTACCAAGAGTGATCCAAGGAAGGACAACAGTAAATCATCAACTGGGCCACTGGCAACCAAGGCTCACTGATGAATGTGGGGAGCAAAGGCTAGCATATCCAGTCCCAAAAAGCAGCTCCTATTCACAAAATGATAATTCTGCTTATGACTGAAAGGTGTCAGAACACAGTGCATCACAGTCAGAGCTGTTTTGTAAGCAAGAGGGAGACCTACACAACATAAGACAGGTGGTGTTAATGTTATGGCTGATTGGTGTAGGGCAGCCAATCAGAACAGAGGTTAAATATAAGAGAGTGTGATCTGGAACAGTGATGGAAGATTATCACACAATAAGCATCTCAAAAGTGATCTGCCCATAGGAGGCCATGTCATGGCCCTGCCTGCTCCAGTGACAGGAGCTACAGAGGATGTGTTGACCTCTTAGTGCTATGTGCCTAACACAGCTGTGTGTGTGTGTAAAGAGGGCCTGTGCTTTACTCTTGAGAGCTCCTATCACACACCTTCTTTCTGCTGTTATTACTCTCATTATTATTATCCTGTCTCAGGCACTGTGTGTGTCCTCCTGCCCTCCTCATTCACACTCTCCTTACACTCACACACTCAGCAGGCACATCTGTCCACAGCGCACTGCTGAGTACATGGCACAACATAACGCACTTTTCCACCAGTTCTGTGTCACACCCTTCAACTTTTCAGTCTTTGCAATTCTTCGCCCTTCTTTTTTAAACTTCCTCTTGGTTCCATCAGGGCAATACACCACGCCCATACTCAGCTCTTTGTCCAGCAGTCTGGAGCGAGGAAAGTGTGCTTTCAAAGTTGGTACCAAACTCTGGGCCATTCATTATGGGACAGAGCCTCACACAATCAATCTCCTCCTCCCAGGAATAACGGCATTCTGGCTCCTTATCTTAGCCTGTCCAATCCTTCTGTCAGAGTCAACAGAAAATAGGATGTTGAGGTTTAAAAATGACTCTTTGTGGCAATAGATCATTATGCATGCCATATACCAGACTCTGACACCAATTACTCACTGACCTTTCACACTAATCGTTTTGTGTACGTTTTTATCCCACCCAAAGTCAAAGCCAGTGGGAAAAGCCATGTAGATTTTGCTTGACGTGATTACTTTTCCGTTTTGGTTTGTTTTAGTTTTACTTATATCGTCCTATTTAAGTGGCCATCTTCTCTTTTGTCTATGCATCTCACAGTCTCAAGGACACAACGGCTCTCAGACTAACCAAACCCATTGATTTTTGGCGGTTGATTTATGATGGTGAGGGTGTGCAATAGTGCTAGAGAGCAGGCTCTAAACCATCCAACAGGAGGGATGGTCAGTAGACACAGGAATCCACACCAGTCCATACGATCTAGAAACCAAGGTCAGAGTCAGCAGACCATCACAAAATGCTGTTGTGCTTTGGGGGAATAAATAAGTAAAACCATTTACTGCCAAACATTACATCATTAATGACCTCATTACTTAAATTTTGAAAAAAATCTATATTATGTGAAAAAGATAGGTTAGGTTGATCATAGTTAACTTTGTTTTAATGATGCTGAGAATGGCCAGAGGTTTGATCTTGGATCTTTTACTGACAGTAAGATTGCAAGAACTAGAAGAAACAAGAACATACTCTCAGAAGCTTCATTAATTCAGCATTTAGTCCATGTATTGTCTGTTTCTGTTATTTCCATGGCTTAAAGCTTGCAAATTGTAGGGCTTATGATGTAGTATTTAGTATAATCCAAAAAAAGGGAACAGCAGCCTTTTATTTATGCTTTACAACTGCTTATTAATGTTTTTTAACCATTTCTAACCTAAAAACATTTATAAACCTTAGTAATCTTAATGTTAAGTGCCACTAATATTTTATGTGTCTCATTTGCATTGTGATCTTAACAATCAGGAAATATATATTTGTATTCTTGATATGACCAATGAAATATGGCAACAAGTGTCTGTATTTTTAGTGCACTCTCAGTGCTCATAAAAATACTTTAATTACCAGTGTTCTGGGACATGCATTCTGGAGTAGAAGTGTAAGTGTAGAAATGAACGGGATATTGGTGGACATTTTTAAGCCTTTTGTTTCCCATTATCTTCCCTTGGCAACATGTTTGTGATAAGCACAGTCATTAAAAGTGGGTTGTCTAACAGCAAGTCAATACTCTACATATTAAATCATATATGATAATCACTAAACTAAAATTTCACACATATAAAGGCCAGCTGGTATGCTGACTCAGAAAAATAAAAATCAAAAGAGAAAAATGGAGAAAGGTGGTTTTCTATGGACAGAGGATACCTAATTTGAAATCTGACCACGTGTAATTTGACTAGAGTTGTGGATTTTCGAGTGTTGAGCATGGATAAATAAAGCAAGTTAAACATTTCCTGTGGTGAATCCATGACAATCATTGTGAAAAATCTGCTTAAGTAGAATTAACTCTACCATTGTAAAATTTCTCTACCAAGGAAAGTGAGTCTACTATAGTACTGGTAGTATTTTTCATTGTGAAGGATCAATGGTTTTGTCAAATCTATTCCCTGATGGGTTTGTGAAATTTTGAGTTATCCTCTTCATGTGCTAAACTGTAGCTAGAAGAGTGGATAATGGGCAGGACATGTAATTCAGAAAACCAACCATGTCAGCTGCCACTTTACAGGTATGTATTCAAATTTCATTGGTCTAAAATAGGAGACAAGTTGTATTATTTAAAGCACACTTAGACTTCAAAGTGGTGGGCTACTTTAGTCATAACATCAAAACCACATGCTTAGTACTGTGCCAGTCATACTTATGTCCAGACAGTTCTGACCCACTGAATGCATTGACTCCACAAGACCTCTGAAGTTGTCAGGGGTGTTCAACTCCAGTCTTGAGGGGCCAGTGTCCAACACAGTTTGGAGAGTTCTCTGCTCACCTGGTTCAGCTCACCTGTTGCCAGTTGTAGTGAGTGTGTTTGAGGAGTGTGTTTTGTGTGCCACCAAACTGCTGTGCACTGTCCCTTCAGGAACTGATTTGGGCACTATAGACACAAGATCTATAAATTGCAAGGTGGTGCCTCCATGGATTGGACTAGTTTGTTCAGCACATCCCACAGATCAGATAGAGATCTGGGGAATTTAGAGTCCAAGGGTACTCTTAAAACTTTTTGTCACATTCCTTAAACGATTCCTGAACACTTTTTGCAGTGAGCATTATTGTGCTGATAGAGGCCAAAACCATTAAGGAATATTGTTGCCATGAAGGGGGTTACAGGGTGTGAAATAATGGTGGTGGTATATGTCAAAGTAACATTCTCATAAACGGCCAGGACCCAGGGTTTCCCAGAAGAACATTACTCAGAGTATCACACTGCCTCTGCTACCTTGCCTTCTTCTCTGCTCTTTTTGTGCCATTGATTCCCTAGGTCTGCACTCTGATTCGTCTGCAGCAATGCAGCCCCGTACATAGCTATGATGCACTGTGTGTTCTGACACCTTTCTGTCTTACCCAGCATTAACTTCATCAATTTGTGTTATAGTAGCTCTTCTGTAGGATCACACCAGACAAGTTAACCTTTGGTCCCCACATTCATCGTGAGCTCATGACCCTGTAGCCAGTTCACTGGTCCTTTTTTGTAGGTATTAACCACTGCATACTGAGAACACCCCTCCTGCCATTTTGAAGATGATCGGTCAGTCTCTAGCCATCACAGTCTAGCCCATGTAACAGTCACTCCGATGTGCTTGCTCATTTTTCTTGCATCCAAAACATCAACTTTAAAAACTGACTGTTCACTTACTGGCTAATATGGTTATATTAAATTGTAACTTTACAAGACAAGTACAAGTCCTTCTTAACTAAATGGAAGTTAATGTGAAATGTACTTCAAATTAATTTAGAACCATTTCTTTTGCTCCATTGTGACATTTTGAAAGAATGTAAATGTCAGTCATTGTTTACCAATTCCACTGAAATTTAAAAAATGACAAAAATGGAGATACAAAGTTTTGGCCTGTCAGTTAGTTTAATGTTGTGGCTGATTGGTATATAATTGATTAGACATAATTTCACCACTGTTGGTTTGTTATTTTACATACAAAACATGAACAATTTGTAGAAAATCACAAGAACAAAACTGCTGCAGCAAGTGATTGTTTCTGAGCAGGAGTCGATTCTCAACGAATGATCTCTGCTTCTCTTCGGTTGGGGCAATCCATCACTTGCCAGTATACTATTGGCAAGGGTGTCATGATAATGATTGCTCCGTTACCTTCACAGCTCACTCTCCAGCATTGAATACAAAATATACAATAAATATACAATAGATTTAAGTACAAATTCTTCACAGAGCAGCAACCAATAACTTCATCTATTCAGAGTATCAAAATGACCTTATTTACTATGATGTTGCTCACAAATTGGCACAGTAGATGGATGGATGGATGGATGGATGGATGGATAAAAGTGAGTGAGTAAGTGAAAAGACCAATGAACAGTTAAACAGATGGATGGATGGATAGTTGGATGGATCAATAAATAAGACTAGTGAGTGAGTGAACAAACCAAAAAAGGAACCGATGAATTGATTGATGAATGGATAAGGCTGGCTAGTGAGTAAGTGAACAAACCAAAAAATGAACCAATGAATTGATTGATGAATGAATAAGGCTGGCTAGTGAGTAAGTGAACAAACAGAAAAAGGAACCAATGGATGGATGGACTGATTGATGAATGGATGGCTAGTGAGTGAGTGAAAAAACAGACAGATGGATGGGTCGATGAAATATGGCAACAAGTGTCTGTATTTTTAGTGCACTCTCAGTGCTCACAAATGTACTTTATTTACCAGTGTTCTGGGACATGCATTCTGGAGGAGAAGTGTAAGTGTAGAGATGAATGGGATATTGGTGGACATTTTTAAGCCATTTGTTTCCCATTATCTTCCCTTGGCAATGTGTTTGCAAAAAAATAAAAATCAAAAGAGAAAAATGGCAAAAAGGCGATAGGTAATTTAAATTCTGACCACATTTAATTTGACCAGAGTTGTGGATTATCCAGTGTTGAGCATGGATGACAAAAGCAAGTTGAACATTTCCTGTGTTGAATCCATGACAATCACCGTGAAAAATTGCCTCTTCCATTGTAAAATTTCTCTACCAGGGAAAATGAGTCTACCATAGTACCAATGGACTGACAGATAGATGGACAGACGGATGCTGTGTGACAATTGTTGAATTTAGGTCTGTGTCGAGTTTTCTGAAATTATGTATTTCTTTGTGTTTGACTAGTTTGTGCATTTAGAGCTGGGGGAGATGGAGGGTGTGGGATGGTGGGATGGGTGGTGGCCATGTCTGTTATAAGCCTGTGCTCGGGTTCTCCCTCCCTTTCTGCCTCCCTTTTTCAACTACTCCCCCCCAACACCACCCCCACCCCTTCCCTCTCTCTGTGTGTCTAAGCTCGCGAGCTATCCTTATCTCCATCTCTGTGTGTGTGTGTGTGTGAGTGAAGGCGAACCTCTACCTCGGTGCTACTCCTCATGCCTTGTGCAGCTGCCTGTGAGCGCTGGAGCACTTTAAAAGCGTGTGGGGAAAGAGGGGCGCTTCCTGCTCCTCCCGCGCGTCTCCGTCCCTCCACACGTGCCACTGAGAGAGACTGAAGACACTGCTCTCCAAATCTGCGCGCGCCAGAGGACGAGCAAACTTTTTAGCGAGACTTGAATAAGCAAACATCAGCAGAAAAAAAAGTTAAGCAGGAGAAGAGGAAAAAAAGGAAAGGCGCAGGCTGGGCCCTGCCCCAACGGCTCATTAACATTAACTACACCGTAAACTGGTGGTATTTTTTTATTTTTAAGGGGGCCCTCATCAACCAGCAAGATTTCGCCCAAAAGCAGGCAGGAGGAGCGCCCGGCGCTGACCAGGCTGGTGGCCAGGAAGCGGCTGATCGCGGCCGGGGTGCTCGGAGTGGTCATGGTGCTGCTGCTGGTCGTGCTCATTCCCGTGCTGGTCAGCTCCGCCGGAACCTCGGCGCACTACGAGATGCTGGGCACGTGCAGGATGGTGTGCGACCCGTACGGCACCAAGTCGCCTACCAGCGCGGCCACGGCGGCGGACACGGCGCGGGACGGCGGTCTCGTGCAGTCGCTGCCCACCTTCATTCAGGGGCCCAAAGGGGAGCCGGGACGGCCCGGGAAGGCGGGGCCTAGGGGCCCTCCCGGAGAGCCCGGACCACCTGGACCGGCTGGCCCGCCCGGAGAGAGGGGAGATCCAGGACGTCCCGGCTTACCCGGACCCCCGGGGCCCAATGGCGCGGGCGCCATCAGCGCGGCCACGTACAGCACCGTGCCCAAGATCGCCTTTTACGCGGGACTGAAGAAGCAGCACGAAGGCTACGAGCTGCTCAAGTTTGACGACGTGGTGACCAACCTGGGCAACCACTACGACCCCACCACGGGCAAGTTCACCTGCTCCATCCCGGGGATCTATTTCTTCACCTACCATGTGCTGATGCGTGGCGGAGATGGGACCAGCATGTGGGCTGACCTGTGCAAAAACAACCAGGTGAGGAGTGGACGCTAAATGGTTTAAAACCCACCAACAAGGCAAAGGTTTTAAAGTTCAGCTAAACGAGTTTATTCGTGAAGTTTGCACTCGTCTTGTTGATAAAACATGACGCTTGTTTATTTGTTTCTCTTACATTTTATGTATATTTCAATGGAACCATGCCCCCCACCCCCACCCCACCCCCTCTTGTTAAGGGCAGCTGTGGAATTGTTCCAGTAAATCTGGCCGTTTCTAACGGTGATCTTTTATTTATCATTATCTGTTTCTCGCTGTTTCGTCACATTCTCATCATTAATATCATTCTGACATTATGTGGTCATTACTATAAGTGACGGCAATTAGGAGGCGCGCGCCACTGAGTGAGTGTCTCGTGCCCGCTCTGGTATCAAAATGCTTGCTCCCTAGGGAAGGGAGGCTGGATAGCAGCTTATCAGGCAGCGCTACACTTTCAAAGGCTGTAACGCTTTGCTTCCTCTCAGACTGTTTACTTCACCATCACCTCGTTTTATGTTCTTTACAATCGTCTGATGCCTTCGCAGAGGATGAAAACAAACAAACAAACAAAAACAAATACAATTATTATTATTAATATTATTATTACTATTTGCCTAATATTATTACTATTTCCCTAATATTTTTATTGTTGTTGATGATGATGATGATGATGATGGTGGTGGTGGTGGTGGTTATTTATTATTCCTATGTGAGTAGCTTTATCACAGATCCGTCTCTGAGCGCGCACTCTCTAAGTAAGCTATATCTACCTACATTGCAGCCACACGTGTGGCCCTGGACCCCCTTTTTCATTAAGAACTTCATAAACAGCCTCGCGATCCATGTGGTTATTATTTTCTCGGGCGGATCAGAGGCCTGTATATTTTTAGAGCTGTTCCAAACACTCACGAGAAAAAGCTCAGATTTATTCTTCAAAACTGCTTCAGATTTTCATTGACACTAAAGCTGGACTGGATTTAGGCTGCAGGGGTACCGTGGTTCTCCTGGACGTTGAGAACAGATTACAGTAAGTGGATCTTCTTTGTAGTCTGTGTTGCAGTTTCGCACAAGCTGAGACGTTTCCATGAGGGGAAACGAAAGGATCCATGCCGCTGACCGTGGTGCTGAAGCGAGTGACTCCTGCGCAGTGTGGCGCTCCAAAAAGAGTTTTCTTTCGCTCCCGGTGGTTTTAAGTGTTTCTACGTGTACATGGCGGGATAATGGCACTCTTAACAACCCCGAAGTTGTGTTTTCAATTGATGACTAACTCGTGTTTCCCCGCCGCAGGTCCGAGCGAGCGCCATCGCCCAGGACGCGGACCAGAACTACGACTATGCCAGTAACAGCGCGGTGCTGCACCTGGAGCCCGGGGACGAGGTCTACATCAAATTGGACGGAGGCAAAGCCCACGGGGGCAACAATAACAAATACAGCACATTCTCTGGCTTTATCATCTACGCAGATTAGGACAACACAGCTCCTTCCCCACCTCCCGAGCTGCTCCAGCCGGTGTCTCCCTCACAGTTGCCTGCCCCCCATCCCCCACCAACCCAACTACCCACCCGCATCCTTTTTTCCTTTTTAAGTCTCAGAGGCAAGTAACACACTCCCTCATCCGCACCATTCTGGACCCCCAGAAGAAGTTGGTGAGGATGTGTGCGTGGGGGGCAGCGCGCGAGAAGGAAGCCCCCGTGTCCGCCAAGCCTCAATTTAAAATGTGAAATCGAGCCAAGCCTTTGGGAAGGACAAGTGATCGTCCAGCGAGTGAGGAGCGAAACGAGCAGGACAGACAACGCAGAACCACAATTCAACTTAAGTCTCCAGTGAACCGCGCTGTCCTCCTGTCAATCACCAAAGCAGATTCTGGTGTACTGTAAATGGTCGTTGCTGTAGCTACAAAT
This sequence comes from Arnoldichthys spilopterus, assembly GCA_037974385.1. Classification (NCBI taxonomy): domain Eukaryota; kingdom Metazoa; phylum Chordata; class Actinopteri; order Characiformes; family Lepidarchidae; genus Arnoldichthys; species Arnoldichthys spilopterus. The sequence continues at coordinate 13,037,439 of JBBPDA010000009.1, read as the reverse complement.
CAAAGTCTAATCGTGAAAGACTTTTTTATAACATTGAAAATCAGACAAAGCAGTGTGTGCAATAATGTTAACAAATGATTATGCCCACTTACCAAGCTTCTCCACCATCCCAGCAGTTAACCTGCTGCCTAAAACTCATCAACTTCATAGTGTGTGCATTATGTATGACTCTCCTATTGAAAATCCTGGTTGAATTGAAGAATTGCTCTCATGCATAGTTGCAAGCAGAAAGCCAGAGGCTGTGACAGTTGTCTAGGAGCTGTGTTTTGTAAACAACCTCATTATAACCAGAGAAACGTTAGCTGCAGGATTATGGCTAAAGCCCAGTCTCACATCATAGCCAATCTATGTCACATCCACTTGGTAGCTGATCATTCCATTACATATTTGCAATATAACAGTTGGTCGTTATAACACATTGAGTTTTTGCTGGTTTCAGGAGGTGTAGAATACAAGCTTGGGTCTCAAATAGCTATTCTGGGTAGGCAAACTAAACTACAGCATGACTTTCCATGAATTACCCTCACCAGAGTTGTCAATGACTTCAGTATAGCCAATTTATTTTTTATCTCCATATA
>JBBPDA010000009.1:13017144-13034707 GCA_037974385.1 Arnoldichthys spilopterus | reverse complement strand
TCTTGTGACGAGGGGTTGTTAGTAAAAAATAAAATTTTGTCTTTTTGGACATAGACCTATTGAACAGGAGCAGAATGTGCTTTGTGATATAATAAGAGCACTATGCAGAATGTGTGTGTTGATATGTAAATGTGTATCTATCTAAAAGAGAGTCAGCGAATGTGACTACTGATATCGCTAATTATTTTCTATGTACATATTGTAGTGACTGATTTATTTTTCTCCCTTAAATATACAAACATCTGGAAAGCACTGGAGAGTCTGAGTGTTTTGGGGATGGTGTGCCGAATTCACCGCATTCACTTAGTTTCACCTTCAGAAATTTGTGTGAACCAGTCTGTAATGACTCTAGGTAAGGAGATTTGAAACAGAGTGCACTTCATTTGTATGCAGTTTAATCACTCTTTTTAAACCATTAAATGGAAGTTTGATCTGATATGTGTATTTCTCTGATTTAGACATATAAACAGGAAGGCTCACTTTTAATATGGCATTTACTCAGCAGCTTGATTCTCAAATAATGTCACTGACTAGCATTAGAAAATATTTATGTGTTCTGAGCCATTCAATCTTAGCAGAAATGGTTCTATAAAGTACCAAAAAAGGGTCTTAATGAAATTCTTTTTGGTGCTATACAAAGGCATTTAAAAATGTTCCTTAAAGGGTTTTCATCATAAAGAAAAAACAGGCAAAAAACATTTATACTTTCAAATGGTTCTTTGATTGTTCTTGATTTGATTTACAAATTGGAATAAATTTAAGGGTGTAGGTATTTAATCATAGCAAAATTTGCCAAGAGGATATCTTTGAAGTGATGCCATTGGTTCTCTAAATGAACTTTTAATTAATCATTTTTTATAAATGAGATGCAAGAGTGAAGAAGCTTTTTTAAAGTTCACTTCACATAATGTAAGCTCATCTCTATACCAGCTATAAGCTGACCTATATACCAGATAAAGGTTGTACAGAGAACCTTAAGTCCAAACAAGGAACCATTTAGTAACCTTTACTTTTATGACTGCAGACATGGCTCCCAGTTTGACAGACAGACAATGGGATATCGCTCTGTGAATCAGAATGGCAGATCCCACTCTGCTTGACTTTACCTTAAAATTAGGTCAATCTAGAAACCTTTGATGTTGTAACTGAGACTAACCTGTAATAGCATCTTGCACATTTTTTCTATTTCAAACTGCTTGCTCAAATCAGGGCGTAGTAATTTAGAAATTATCAGGTTGGCTTGAATTATATAATGTCTATGCCCTCTGATCAGCACTCTCCGCTTCGGTCACTGATGATTCTATAGGCCCTTGTTATGTGTGAATATAAGAATTTGCTATTTATGTTGAATTCTGAGTACACAGGAAGCTTCATGGGCAGAATGAGGTGTCCGCTCTAGACAAGAGCGCACATCCACACACCAGTCCACAACAACTGGGTTATGAGAGAAGAAGACCTCTGGATCTGCAGTCTAAGGGTCACAGTGGAGATGGCTCAAATCACACAAACACTGGCTGTTTGATTTGTTTCACAGACTCTTGGAAGCTGGATCACTTGTTTGGGATTGAGAAGGGTTCTCATCACCCCATGTCATCTGTGTTCAACTTCAGACAAATCCTGTGGAGGATGGAGGAAGAAGAGCCTGATTAAGAAGTAGAGACTAGACAGACAGGACAGAGCAATAGACTTTCACCTCAGACCCACAGAAGAAGGCTTCTTTGGAACACTCAAGGGTAAAACAAATATTTTCTCACAACACACACACACACACACACACACACACACACACACATATATACACACACACACACACACACACACACACACAATTATTTGCTATTTTAGTATATAAGTTCAGTTTTGTTGAACTATTTTAATGTTTTTCTTTGCTTGGATGTGTGATTGTAAGAAAAAATGTACCGATATTCTTTAAACTGTAACAGGTTCTTCACACATATTTACAAAAGCACTTCTTTAAAGAAAAGTCCACTAAATGTTCTTTAGTAAACCCAGAGTGGTTCTTCTATGACATTCGTTCAAATAACCCTTTTTGCTTTCTGGCACTGTGTTTTCTAAGTATGATACTGCTTTATCCAAAATAAGCATCTTCCACTTGATGGGAATCTTTTACGTTGTCTGATGTCCTGTGATGCTGAAAGATCTAAAACTCAATCTGTGTCTTTTAGAATCCACTCTTAGAAGTGTGTAACTAGGCCAATCAGTGAGGAGTCAGGCAGGGGTCATCTTGGTGTGTGTATAACACTCAGTGACCCTGCAGATCCCTTACATAAACCCCAACCTCTCTAATGAGCAGAACACCCCTCTGTGCACCGCTCACCACCAACCACACTCTCTCCCACTACTTCTCCCTACCGTTCTTACTCACACATCAACAGCACTTTCATCGTACTCTACTGTATTGCTCATTCTTTCATCTTCCATTTATTCTAAACATGGTTCTGGCAGTGACCTTTTCTTAAGAAAGAATCAATATTTTGCCTCTTGTCACTCGTTCTCCCGCAGTGAAGCTCATGGTGAGCTGACTTTCTTAATGACCTGTAATGGCCGCACACCTCACATAATCTAATATTATGCAACATTAAAGAACTTGTTTGACTGTACAAATCTCTAAGAGCAAAAAAAACCAAAAAGAGACATATAACTAGATATTATTAGGGATACATTTATAGTTGTGACCACTGCCATTTCTGTCTATGTACCCAAATAACAAAAGTGTGTAATAGTGTCAGTGTCTCTTTGCTGATTGCTCCCACATGGGGTGTCATTCATCAGCTAGAATCCTCTCTGAGAGGCCACCTGTTCAGATGCCAGTCCCTGTCCTTCATCAAACCCCGTCGGCCCCTGAGTGAGAATTAGTGACGCGTCACTCCACAGGAGGAACCACACCTTCAACACTGGAGGTGCACCTTCAACACTGGAGGTGAGTCGGATGCTCTCTAACTTATATTCACTCGGAATTTATGCTGAAATAACATATGGTCAAGGTTCATTAAGGAAGATAAATAAGTGTGACTGTATTTGCTAATTGTATGCTATGCATAACATTAAAAGTCCCATATTACAGAACTGGATTTTCCTCATTTGTTTTTAAAGAAACATAACGTTAAGCACAAATCAGTAAAGCTTCAGCCTACAAAAGTTTAGCTCTCTCCATTTTTTCATTAACACATAATACAGGGCACCAAGCCAGAACACAGACACAATAACAAAAACAGTCTGTTTAATTCTAATATCTTGGAATATGACCATGTAACAATTAATTATGACTATTTTGGTTCAGAATCAGAATAGGGATCAGAAAACTTTATTGATCCAGGAGGAAATTGCTTATGCAACAACTGCACAGAGAGAGGGACATAAAAGTGTACAGAGAGACAGACATACAACAAGTACCCAGACAGACAGACATACAAAAGTGCATAGACAGACATACAGGCACTGAGTATAAAAAATAGGCACTAAATAACCTTGTATAAATGTCAAAAGCAGATCTCAGATGAATGTCCTCTGTCAGCAGAAATATGTAGCATTTGGGCACTTTAAAGTAAAGAAATGGGAGAGCGAGGTTCAGTATGGGCAATCTGTAGCTGCATATTGATACTAAACATGAGCATCTGAACAAATATTATCTCTTGATTTAAATTTATGGGACACCTCTCTGTCTTATCATTGATGTGCAAGCTCAAAAGTGCTTCATAAGCTAATTATGCAAAAAGCTAAATGAAAGTGCTGGATTGTAAAAGGTCATTCTCGTGCGCAAAGAGAGAATCTTGCCCAGGCGGCACACCTGATCTGCTTCCTTAATGTGGAACACCGGCAATCATCATCTATAACCACAAAGTTTTTTGCATAGTGCATTGCAGTACGTGACCAGAAGTAAATGAAAAAGAAAGAAAATAAAGCATTTCAAATGCAAGACAAAGGATCAATAAACACATAAAGGCCAAAGATATTACACATTACACAAGATTTAGCACAAGGCTGAAAAGCTGTTTTTTGTAGCTGATTTTTGAGAATCCATTAAAGCAGGATTCCAAGTCTCCACTAAGCGTGTGTACAATGACCTGATGCTGAAATGCTACTATGAGCTCAGACTTGCTCCCATTTTTTTTCCCATTTTGTCTGTTGTGATGGCCCAGAAAAGCTTCATCCTACTTCTTTTCACTCGTCCTTTTTGCTTTTTTTCTTTGGGTGCATGTGAACGAAGGAGGTCTAGTGTAGAGGTGAAAAATAGACCTGTTTAAAGTGTTTGGTGGAGAGAAATACAGACAATTTAATCTGTTTTTTTGTTGGTTCTGCATATAATGAAATTCAGTTTCCACTTCAAACTGTCACAATAACACTGGACTTTATGTGTATTTTATGTGAACTTTACTAATGTATGTTCTATGGATTTAATCTTATTTGCATTTAATATTTCTTTTTGTCTCTCTGTCTTACACTCACACACACTCACGCACACTCACACACACACACACACACACACACATGCACACACACACTTGTGCAAAGAAGGGACCCCTAGGTGCCATTACCCAGAGAAAGAGGTCTCTGGAATAAAAACCAATACAAATTGATAAAAATGCCATGGGAATACGTTGTGTCTCATTTATCTAGGTGAAGAGGTAAAAGCCAGCAGAGGATTGTAGGCCTAGAGTAGAGAGAGGAGGAACAAAATCAATCCGTATGCTTTATTTCTGAGTGCTATTATATCTGAGGGGCATTTATAACGCTGACACACTGTGCTACTTATTTAGGACTACAAACAACAACGACTACAGCCCAACCCTTCTCTACAGTATCTCAAACCTGGGTCCACGCCTGTTCTCTACTGTAACGTAGTCACTCAGTATGAGCACAGCTCAGAATTCTGAGAGAAATGTGAAGTGCTACTCTAAGAATACGAAAAGACGAAGGGTTAGTACTAACATTAGCATAAGTTTAATTAGTGTATGAGAATATAGGGCACACTTATTGAATAAGGTGGATTCTGAAAACACAGCTGTCAGACAATTCATATCTCTCTTTTAAGTCAACTCTAGAAAATAAAGATGCTAAAGAGAGTTCATAGCACTGAGCAATAGAAGAACTACATTTGGTTCCCTAAAGCACCTATCAGTTGAGGTTTCTTGGGGGGAGCCTTTTTGCGAATCAGATGTGTGAGTGTTAAGAATATTTTAAAGTGCTAAGAACCTGCAAATAATGTAAAAAAAAAACTGCTGCATAGTATAGAACCTTTAACATTATGGCAATATTCTTTAATGGTCTTTCACACTCACAAATCTCTTTTTTAAAAATTGTTCTGCAGGGAATCATCACTGTAGCATCTTGTATTAAAGAGTAGGCAAAGAGGATAGACAACCAACTGTTTTGTTTTTTTTTAATTTGTCATCCGCTAAAATATAAATAGGAAATTCATCTCTCTCTCTCTCTCTCTCTCTCTCTCTCTCTCTCTCTCTCTCTCTCTCTCGTACAAACACATACACAAATGCATGGGTTGCACAGACTACTTGACTAGTCAGCTGGTAAATTCTCTGCACTGTGGGCAACAGTCAACTAGTCAAGAACAGTGCATAAAATCAAGCATCAATAAAAAACTGCAGTGAATGGGCAGGAGGAGGGAACTAAAATCAGGTTTTCTGCTAAGCCCAAAGTACTTAATGTGTGAGAAATAAAATGAGATAAAACCAGTTCCACTGAAAGCTACAAATGCTGAAAAACAGCTTGACTTGTAATTGTGATTTGACTGTCAAATGACCAATTACAGGCTCATCTTTTAACAAATTATCCCTGCAATGACAACAGACTTGTGGAATAAAATACACGGGTTATCACTAGGATATCCTTTTTACTTTCTACTGACCTTTGTAAAGCTAGATTCTGTGATTGCTTTCTCATGTGTTTTCAACTGTACTACTGGTGGTTTTAGTGTGTGTGTCTGTAGAGTCTGAGTACTAAAGACTGTAGTGGATATCTTCTGTTGTATCACATAGTGTTCCAAGTCAACTCTGGAAGAAATCTTAGCAAAAGATCTATGAAAGAGGAGTTTCATAAAATTGACCATAATGGCTGAGCAGCCATGCATACAAGCTTCAGATTGTTATGATCAATGGCAAGCATCAGCTGAAGTTATTTGAAGCATGTTGCTTCTAAACTCTTGAGCAGTAAAGTGTTCTCAGGGTAGATAAATGAAGTTTTAATTTCTGGCAGTCTGATGGGTAAATCTGGGCTTGGTGGATGTGAAGAGAACACTACCTATTGAAAAGTGTAGTGCCCACAGTTGTTTGGTGGAGATGGTATAATGTAGGCTGGGACTGGGGCTGTTGTTCATGGTTTGGGCTAAATCCCTTGGTTCTTTAAAGGGTGATGGTAATATTACAGCTTAAAAAAGACAATACATACAAATATGGCAACTGTTTGGTTAAGGTCCTTTCCAGTTCAGCAAGACTGTGTCCCTGTACATAAAGCACAATCCAAAAAGACTCAATCTGATGAGTTTGATGTGGAGGAACTCTAGTTACCTGCACAGCTTCATACCTTAATCCAGGTTAAAACCTTTGAGATGAATTGGAACACTGACTCTTGACCAGTGAGACTGAGACAGGCTAACATAAACACAACAAAAAAAATAGTCAAATAAAAAAACCTTAACTGATTAAGGTCAAAGATTGAGCAAAGAAATTGTAGGATGTTAAAATAAGAGGTAACATTTAATGATGAGGGAGTGAGAGATAGAACACACATTAAGCACATCACTCATGAAAGAGTTCTGATTGCAGACAGCAGAGTAAAATGTCACTGGTTTAGTTACATCACACCATATGAGGGCCTGTAGACCACAGCCTTGAACAGCATATTCACATCAGAGACAGCACTAGAAGATATGGTTTGTGGTATCCTCCAGGATAATTGTTGACCAGTTCACTCAAAAAGCAGCAGATGATCTATTAAATGTCTACTGTATGGTGTGCAAATCAGTTAGACATCCTACACTGTACTGAATGATCAAAAACTGGTTTGGTTCTTTCAGCAGTTGCCCTAGAAGAATGAGACCTCCAAGAAGGTGAGAAACGTTGAGGTCTTTATTCATTCAGACCTTCATCTCCACGTTTTGATTCACAGCCTGCAGGACTGCAGCCTGTGCTTGTCTCTGGTGGTCTGTGTGAATACAAAGCGAGGCGTTTGGTGTGACGGGAGACGACCCTGTCTGAGCTTGATGGACTCGGAGATCTTAAAGCTCTGTTTGGAAAACAGTTTGGGCTGCCGACACTGTTGTCCCTGACAGAGCTCCAAGGAGGATAATTAAAACCCAACACGGAGCCAACCCTGACAGCCCAAAATCCTCCCGGACTTTGACTGATCCGCACAGCAAAAAAAAAAAAAAAAAAAAAAATCCAACATCCAATTACCTTCACCCTCATCCCATCTCCCTCAGTCATGTGAAGAGAGAAAGAGAGGGTGCAATTGAGAGTTTCATGGAATTGTCATTAAAAGAACTGGGTTCAATGAAATAATATTTACTGAAACTAAAACCTCAGATTTTGGTCAACTTTAGATTCTCTCAGAGCTGTAAGATTTGCAAGCTTAATGTTTGGTCTGATACACTGTGAAAAAAAATACAGAAACATCTCACATAGAATTTCTTATGTTTTCTTTAGTAGCTCTGCCAACACTGTCATGAGCAATTTTGTGATGCACACAAGAAATTGGTGAAAGATTCGACCATCTGATGCTCTCACACACACACACACACACACACAAACCACCACCACTTCAGCCCTCTTTCCCCTGCTTTGATTTTATCACTTGTGACAAGTGCTGTGGAACTATTTGGATGGGGATGTGATTCACTTCACTCCATGCTTATCAAATCTCCCGGAGAGGAGACTATTAACTCAAAGCAAATTGTGCCAAGTAGCTTAAAGGCCCTCTTGTCTGTTCTAATATCATTGATATCTCCATTTGTTGTCAGGGTGTAAAAGAGACCGTTGTGTTCGGTTAGTGTGGATTTGATGGCAAAAACACATTTGTTGTGCCCCCCCCCCCCATTCCTTTGCCTCTTATGACCAAGCTACCCAAGACAGTTTTACAATTCTACTTCCTGTCCTTAACATTTTACATTATCCTTATTATTGTATACTGCAAAAATAGCCATTGCAATTATTGATTACAGTCTAGGGGTTGTTAACATGTTCAGACATATGAAAGAAATAAAATAAACTGTGAAGCACATGAAGTGTGAAATGTTTTCTAAGCATAAGAGCACCGTAAAATAAATATAGCATATTTTTGCTGTTGGACTGAAGTTAATTAATTAATTAATTAAAAAAAAAAAAAAATTATTTCATTTTCTGAAAACATACCATTTTGGAGATCCAAGGTTATCCTTTAAGAGCAACAATATATAGTCTTGAACCCATTTCTTCTTTATTCCAACTTTAAGACATCACTGAACACTCTGGGTTGGCACAATAGATATAGCTGATAAAGGAACAAGGGCAAAGGTCCAATCTCAGTGGGAACATGAGGGCAGCAACCCTACAGTGCAACTCTGCTGACCCAGTATGCTAAGCTAATTCCAAGGCTTGCTGAACTTAAGAACCACCGGAGGTGCATTGGCCATCCACAGACTTGGCTATAATGTGCTAAGCAGGGGTCTTGTTTAATGGCCTTTTCTCTTGCCTGAAAAGGAATGAGGGACAGGGGCACTCTGTAATGTGATAACGGAAGCTTTTTTTAGAAGCCTTCCAGGATAATCCTTCATCCCTCTGAGTCATCAAACTCACACTGCAGAGCGTCACTTTCCCTGCTGCTCTTTCAACCAAAAATATGGCCAATGAACATGACCCCTACTAAGCATATTAGAGTCAGTGTGTCTCTATGCCACCAATTTTGTGTATAGCTTATGCCTCTGGTGACTTCTGGGTTCAACGAGCATTAGCTCTGCACACTGTACTGGCTCTGCTGCACTGTAAATTCAGTTTAATGTAACCTGAGGAAAATACACAAGCACTCAGCAAAGCAGCATGACCAACATTTTGTAGCTTAAAAATGTAGAACAAAATTAAGTAAAGGCAAAAACTTTGACTGCATTCAGTCATGTGTTCAGTAAGCTTAATCAGATTTGATCCTCAATTTAGATAAATTTTTAGAACATTGAGAGGAAGGTGTTCATTGCATTTTTAGGAAAGAAATGTTCAAGAATTGGACTAATTTAAGAACATCCCCTAATATAACACCTGTGTTTTAAACAAACCTCATATCTCAAAAATTGGACTTTTGGGATTAGTAAAAACTTCATAAGTATAATTTAAATAAATGCAACAAAAATGTGATGTACAACTGCCATTTTCAAATTGCAGTAAAAATAGAGGAAGAAATTCATATAAGAATGATGACATATTGGACATACAAAATGTATGCATTTGTGTGATTTTGCTGTTGATGTGCAGTCTCCACAAATGCTAGCAGTAGAATGGGTTGTATTGATGAGTTCAGTAACTGTCATAGAATGCCACCTTTGCCACAAAGTCAGTTTGTAAAAAAAAAGACACTCTCCAAACTCTTGTGAAAAGGCTCTTATAGCATTATGTATAAACCCCATTTCCAGAATTTTTGTGACATTTTGTAAAACGCAATTAAAAAAAGAATTTGATATATTCATTTAATGGAACCTTTATTTCAGTGACAAACAATATTTTGAAATGTTTTCACTGACCAACTCAAATGTGTTTTTTCAACATGAGAGTTACATACAAATGACAAAATTCTGGATGGTACATTTTGTCTTTGCCACAAAGAAATCAATATCAATATATCAGAAAACAAGCTAATACATGTACTCATTTGACCATGGCACATGTTTCCACTGTCTTCCTGTATATCTAAGAGGAACCCTTTAGCCCAGAGAACTCAAGAGTTTACTGTACAGAATTGACGTTTGACTTTCTCTTTGTATTACAGAGTTTGCATTTTTTTATTCAGTGGTGGACTGTATTAAGTCACAATGGTATTTTAAAATCCTCCTGAGCCCATATTCATCACAGTAGCATGATGGTTTCTCATACAGTGCCTTCTGAGGACTTACAAGTCATGCACATTTAGTGTTTTCCAGCCTTGCTCTACAAGGACAGAGATTTCCACAAATTCCCCAAATCTTTTCACAATATTATGTAGTTTAGATAGTGAAAGATCTGAAATCTTTGCAATATTGAATTTGAGAAATGGTCTTTGTACATATTGACCCTTTGGAAATATGGCACAAAATGAGACTTTGTTTGCAAAGACAGAACCTTTGATGGATGTGGAATGGGTTAAAATTGTGTAACTTTACAAAACATTTTACATTTTAAAATTGTACAGACTTTTCACTCCTATTTAGCCTTATTATATACTTTTCCGTTTGGTCAGTTGGTCATCCAAAGCATTAAAAGTCAGATTTTTGTACTTTACTCAGTACAAAAAAGGGTTAAGGAATGTTTAACTTATATCAAGGTTAAAAACTGTCATGATCCACTTTAGAGGTGTCTCAAATTTTTTATACAGTTTCCATGTTAAACACATAGTGACTTTATAAAAGGCAGAGTAATTCTAGTCAGAACTATCGTTATCTGGTCTCTATCTGCGTGTGTTGCTGCTCCCTCTGGGAGAGGATACTTCACACCATGTCCCCACTGTCACAGAGGCGCATCACTTCTGTCCATCACCACAGGGACAGAGCCTGTCCAACAGGAGAGCAGCTGGTATGATGGTGCAGAAGCAGAGCACAGAGTTGTCCTGACAAGAGCAGCACTGCAGAGGCAGAGGAGGACACTGGGGTGGGCTTTAGACAATCCAGACAGGCCACTCATGGAGTCATTCCCCACAGGACCCATGTTCTGATAGTCACCATGACAACAAAGCAGAGGCTGAAGTACCAACAAAGACATGATGCACCAGTCATCTAAAAGAAAGAGAGGTATGTTTGTGTGCATTTGTGTGTGCGTGTGTGCATGTGTGTGTGTGTGTGTTTATGCAGTCATGTTCATTAAACTTCTTGCACTCTGTGCTGCCACCAGCTGAGGATATTTGCTTTCCAGTCTGCAGCCAATGACGTACCAAGAGCTATAAGGACCACAAACATCAAAAGAGCAGCTTTAGGTGCATTGTAATCAAAGAACATTGTTCATGACAGTGAACTGGTGTAAGTGGTTTCATACCTGTTTACTAGGGCATATGTCCTGTGAAAATGGGTAGAAAAGTATTTGCATGGCATTCCAAACATAACCTACAGAATCGCTTAACTTTTAATTTCCACCTCTTAAAATGACTTTATCAGCTTGTTTAAATACATGTATAACTTAAATTGAGGATAACACTAGAATTCTTATAAAAACATAGAAAAAGAATGAAGTCACATTCAACAATTGACTATAATGTATTATCAAATTCGAGAAAGGAATGACATTAAACTATCTTTCATAATATATTAATATATGAATGAAACTTAAATGTATTGTTTTAAACTAATACATTTTACAATTGATTTCTTATAGAATGACTAAATTGACTGAATTCTAAATTTCTCTCTAGTAGTGTATTATTACGATTGAATCCCATTATCTCATTATATCATTCACTTCCATAAAATGGAGAAGCTGTAGGTTGTTTTTAGAGACTGGGATTGTTTTGTAAAGTATTTTTCTTCGGACATGAGTTTATAACATTGGATAGAAGTATGTTAATTTACTTGCAACTCATTTACTTCATTTTCTCACTCCTCTGGTTTGACAAGGGAGTTTTACCTCACCATTTAATTTTCCCTTGACCTGTCTTGAAAAATGCCACATAGCTGAAAAAAAAGCTCATCTGCCCATATTCTGTGGTTTGAGCCTCATAGAACATGCTGATATCTTGCAAAATGCACCTCTTTGTATTTTTTGGGATATTTTCCATGACCATGGGCCATGTTTTACAATTATTAACTTTGTCCCACAATGTCACCAATACAAAAAAAGAACGCAAGGTAAAAGCCACTTGCTGATCTTTTCTCCTTGTGTAAACATTGAAATAAAGTCACTTCTCACAGAAGATGATAAATCAATCGTGACATTTCTGGATGAGGTGCAATGCATTTAATTAGCACGATACACACTGGCGAAAGTTGAATTACCCAATACCTCTCTGGGTGACGCTGACCTACACGGACCAGCAAAATCAGGTTGTCTGTTAAGATGTGCTGTGTGCAGTAAGCTGGGTGCACTGTCCATTTATTTGGCACTTTTGCCAATTTCTCAGAACAGACTGCTGTAGTGCTTGACAACTGATAGTTGCTAATTATTCTGCTGCCTCCAAAAGCTGCTGGATCAAGAAAAATACTTGTTTGGAAACACATCACTTTAACCCTATTCCACTGATAGCCTGAAGACTTGTGACACCAGCAATGATCTTCTAGTGGTTAACACTCACATTCTTACCTGACTGTGATCATGTGCATAATATTAATGTAAGTTTGTCATTACTATATTCAGCCAGTTACCCAGTTTAGATCATGTAAGTCTTTTTGCAGGTTGACTCCTTAAAGGCTGATTCAGTCTTTTGTTCTGTCATTTAACTGAAGAAAATTTCTTAACTAGGTAAAAAAATTAACCCAGTTTACAACTGAATAACATACTTTAGGACGTAAGGGAACTGCAAGGGTTAAACTACCAAATGACAATCAAGATTGATATTATTAGTTCAGAACAGCTTCAGTAGACATAAATTGGAAAAATATAGCCCTCAAAATATCTGGAATAAAGGAACGGTATTTGCCAGGGAAGCTTGATCATTACATGACCCTGCAGGCCACTGTGTAGAGGACTGTATTGACTTTGCCTCTCCCTAGAGTGCTGTTGCCATTCTTCTCTCTCTTTGGCTGATCATCTGTAGTGTGTAACAGTGGTAAAATGAGATAATTGGAGGTCTGCTGTTTCCTTTAAGGGAGACCTTATTGATTGTGATTGTGGTCAGTCCCCTATTTGTACTGGTATTTGTCTTGTCCAATATTAAAAGCCCCATGCTGTTCTATTTAAAGGCTGATAAAAAATACATAGCTTATAGCAGTAATACCTTATCAAACAGTACAAAGAACATCAGTCTCTCTTGTTGCCTCAAGTGTGTACAAAGCACTCCAACCTTACCTCTCAGGTGCACACCCTGGACAGTATTTCCACTCTGCACTCAACAATCCTACAAAAAGGTAAAAAATTCCTCTAACATCAAAAGATTGCAATGAAAGGCCATTGTTCATTACAGTGAATTGGTGTAGATGAATCCCTACCTGTGTACCAGTGCATGCATCCTGTGAACAGTAGAGCAATGACTGCTTTGTTTTAAAAACACAGCCTCATTCTTCTACAAAATACAGAGCCATGGGGTGTTAAGCTTTGTAAAAAGGCATACAAATGAATTTTTCTATGACATCTGTTATAATTACTATGCCATTTAGTGCTATTAGAACTAGGATATTATTTCTAAAGGATTTTTGTTTTGAATATATAATTCTAGAAAAACTATTGGTCCCACTTTACATAAAGTGTCTAACAACTACACATTAACAATGTCTGCTGCAACAACAAAACTACTGGTAATGCATTCAGTGTTACAGCTGGAGTGCAGTAGTGCAGCTTAGGTAATGACACATGCTCATTTACTTCTTTTTTTGCTCATGTCATTACATGTAATTGCATGGGAAACACATATGTCACATATGTCATAACACATATGTAAAAACTGGAAATAATGGATATCTGTAATTATAAGTCATAAGGTGCACTTCTGTAATCCACCTATAACAGTTAATATATCACCAGTAGTTACATTAGTATTGCATGCATTGTTATAACACAGTTATTAGAGACATTTAATATAAAGTGGGAACAAATATTTTAATTGGTATAATACCTTCACATAAAATGAAGATGGCTCCTTATTAATGGTCACTCTTAGTGTAGCCAAAGTTAATTTTTTTTATTGCTCCATAAAACCCCCTTTGGCCCCTGGAAGTGTGGGAGAAGTATGACATTTATTATGTCAGTGAATTCAGCAAATAAAAAAACATTACAGTTAAGTTAGGCAAATTAACCAAAGCAGCAATTAATTGCTGTGTGTATGTAAGGTAGGGGTCATGCTCTGGTAAATGAAAGCATGACCACTACCCCATATGCACCCACACATTGGTATGGACCCTGTCATGTCCCTAACTGTTTCCTTGTCTCCCAGTCCTCCTCATTCTCTTGGGTCTCAAGGGAGAGGGCCGGAGCAGGGAAATCGATCGCTCCACAGCCAATTTGTTAGCTGTGCATGCCTGACTGAGCTGCTCTGTGCTAATACATCACAGCCATTTAGAACAGGACAGAGAACAGTGCGCGCACACACACACACACACACAGAATACCCTGACTAGGGCATGCACAGTCCTCTTGACATAATACATATAATCATATAATAACTTTCAACATGTAGACACTCTTCAGCAGAGCATTCAATCTTAGATTACTCTGTATATCTGGCACAAGCAGAGTGTTACCCTTTAAATACAAAGAGCCTGTATTTCTATAATTCAGGAGCATATGAGTATTTAAATATAGAGCATGGAATGTACTTCAGTACACGGAGTATGATTACATGTACAACATATTTTGATTATCCATATTATGAGTTTCCAGTGCACTTAAATGATTTTTTTATACACATGATGTATGCATCTCACTGGAAAGCAGAATTAAATCTTATGTGTTCACACTGGACATGTGTTTTATGGGAAAATTTAAACAAACCTGTCAATGCAAGGTGCATACACTCTGCAAAACAAGTGGCATTGTATAACATTAGGTAGGTGGGCCAGTCAAGTATTTGGACTTTCCACAGGTTTGTATGTGGCAGTTGGTCTATTTTGATCAAGAAACGTTACTGCTCAAGTACTGAAATAATTAAATATTGTCATGTAGGTTAGCTTATGTAGGGATACCGACCACAACCTGGCCATTCATAACATTGTACAATGTACAAACATTACTATAAGACACAAGAAAAAAAATGATTGCAGCAAACATTAAATAGCCATCAAAGGAAAGTGTGTAGCTGTTGTCAAGTCTGCATTTAGACTGAAAACTGGCTCACCAAAAGAACAACACCTTAATAGGACATAAAAATGTATGAGTCCTCTGCATTCTCATTTGTAAATGCTGCCACTCCTGTAATGTGATGGTAATTTTTGTACTTCCAGAGAAAGGAGAATGAAGTAAAAAAGATGGTGTTTAATCAGGAAACATGTTAATTAAGCCGCTGTGCACATGTGCACAGCAGGGGGGAGGAGCAGAGTTCTCACAGGGCCTGATGTGCATGCAACTTTGAGACACTATGTCTTTGTTTCACTACTACAAAAAACAGTCTAACCTTAAGTATTCGTTGGCCACCATCAATCAGCTAATTGATAACAAAAAAGAGCAGAGCACATCTGAATAATAGCAGTTTATGCTGACATTACTGACACAGTTCCAGAAACATCCCATTCTCCTTATCTCGGCCTACACATCAAAAACAGAGACTTAAAACATGACTAAATATGGCATTAACTCAGTCTCAGGTAACTTCTTGTCTCTTTCAGACTCCCTTTTTATGGCATAATGACATGGCCACTTTAAACCTTGAAATGAATTACAGTTGCTTGTTGAGTATAGTAAATAAAGTAAAAACATTAACTCCTCACTAGTATTTAGTCCCTCTCATGAGAAAAGAGGAAACTCTTGCAAAGTAAAACCAAAGTAAATGCAAAGTAAAACCACTTCTGCCAGTTTTGTGAAAACCTACAGTTTAGAAGATTTGAGGAAATTCCCTTCAGCACAGAACAGAAACTACAAGAGAAATCAACACTTCTACAATGAACTTGCTTAGAAGAAACAAACTCAACGACAATAACAAGGGTTCAAGGGTTTGGTGATTCACCTATTCAGGGTAACTTACTATTACTACTAAAGTATGTCCTTTACACTTCCTGTTTTCCCAAGCTAAGGGCTAAGCGGACTGACCATTCTCAGGCTCTCTCACAACCAAACAATGTGATATCATCACTTCTTCGCATGCTGACTGTGTCTTCTAGCATAAGTATATTGATTATTAACATCACTGTCCACTGTCATTATTGGATCATTTTGGTCAAAGGTATAATTATGTCAAGCCTCAAACTTATTCAAATTACCTGCAATGCATTGTGTGTTCTGACACCTTTCTATCATAGCCAGCATTATGACACCAGACAGACTAGCTTTAATTCCCCCACACATCACTGAGGGTTGGGCACGTGTAACTATATTGCTGGTTCAGTGGTTGTACTATTTTTTTACTTACAGTGGGTAGTACCATTTTGGGGATCCACTGACCCAATCATCTACTCCTCACAATTTGGCCCTTGATAATTATTGATCCTTTATTGAATGTCTTGAAATGACTTTAATCTGATAAGATAATGCTCTATTGCTTCCATAACTTTTTAAATAATCTGGAAACTGCCCAAATAATACACTGAGTCAAGTTATAAACTATTAAGCATGCAAATACATTTAAGGTTGGGAATGTAAATGTTTAAGGAGAGAGTTATCTTACGGTCACAGAATTTGAAGAAATTATATACAGTGACAACTCAGAGGAGAAAAGTAAAACTGAAGAACAAACACATTATCTTTTTCACCCTGTGATTTCCTTCTGCCTAAACCTCATAAGACTTCCTCCATTCACTCAAAACTGTAGAATGCATACAGATGGGGAAAAGTGATCAGATTCAAAGGTAGAGCCTGGGGAGATGTACTAATTAGTTAGACTAGAAAAAGTTCTATTTTTTTCCCTCATCCAACCTGAAGATTTAAATCCATTATCTCTCATTTGGGGGAAAATGGTTTTCACACTGCTTTAACCTTGCTGGCACAAGCTTAAGCAGAGCCATCCTGTGAAATGGAAATCTGCACATTTTGTTGTTTAAGGCAAAATAAAACTACTTTCAAATCACTTTCATATCAAAATCTTACAACATAATTTTTCCTCCAAACTTTTATTTTAATAAGCGGCTCTTTAAATCATGTGAACAATTTCTGATAAACAGGCCAAGGTCAAGGTCAAATGTACTTACAAGGTTGATCAAAGTGCTGAACAATCAAAACAATTGCAAAGGATTATACAAGGCCTACTTAAAATGCATCTTAGCTCATGTTGATCTACACTGGTTAAGTCCTGGTCTGGTGTTGGTTTAACTGATCACTCGGAATGACCTGTGTGCCAGTGTTCAGAACACTAAATATGGTGCTTTTTCCGGGAAACCTGCTAAGCTGGTCTATGCTGTTTTTTCTAGCAAGGAAATTATTTCTAAATACTGTACTGTAAAGTTTAGATTATCTTAGAGCCTGTTTATAGTTTTGTCACTGAGTTGTGAATACAGTCTTCCCCATCATTTACATTTACATTTACATTTACATTTACATTTACATTTACATTTACATTTACATTTATTCATTTGGCTGACGCTTTTATC
>JBBPDA010000009.1:12997007-13017044 GCA_037974385.1 Arnoldichthys spilopterus | reverse complement strand
TCCATCGATGATCTTGTATGTGAGCACCAAGGACTTGAATTTGATTCGAGCGGAGATGGGGAGCCAGTGCAGGGAGCAATTCAACAAAAAGGTTCTGCTTTAAGATTTAAATACAATATCACCACTCTCCAGAAGATTAGGGGTAGCTTACTTTATGTGTTCACCCAGTAACACCATGGACATACTGGATGACTACTATGCTAACAGTCAAAACACAACATATGCAGTTCCGCAAGGAAACCAGTTAAGCTGGTCTACATGGATCAGCCACATGATCAACATTAAAACCAATGACATGTGAAGTAAATGACATTACTTTTTTTTTTTTTTTTTACATTTACTCATTTGGCTGATGTTTTTATCCAAAGCGACTTCCAAGATGTGGATCTATGTAGTGGGATGGTACCTTGCTCAAGGGTACCTCAGTAATGCCTAGGGCGGGACTTAAACCTGTGACCTTTAAGTCCAAAGCGCAATGTCCTAACCACTAGGCCACCACTGCCCACACATTTTTTAATTATTATGCTCCCTACTGTCAAGTGGTGGGTTTTTAAGACAACAACTGAACATCTAATTCTTGAAGTTTATGTGTTGGAAGCAGGAAAAATGAGCAAACACAAGGATCTAAGTGACTTTGACAGGAGCCAAGCTGTGATGGCTAGATGATTGGGTCGGAGCATCACCAAAACGACAGGTCTTTGTCTGGGGTGTTTGTGGGGGAGCATATCTGGTCTGATCCTACAGTAGAATCCCTGTAGCACAAAATGTTAAGGCTGGCTATAATCAAAATGTGTCAGAATGCACAGTGCACCACAGTCAGAGCTGTTTTGGTTTAATAAGAGGGACCTACACAATATTAGTCAGATAGTTTTAATGTTCTGGCTGATCAGAGTATGCTGGGTTTCCTAGCAGGGAATAGTTTAAAAATGACTTATGAAATCTCATTAGATTAACACACAGTAAGTTTACAGTTTGTTAACAACTCATCCCCTTGGAATTATAAAGTTGCAACTGATATTTTTGTTAAAATTGAGTTATTCACATATTCTTATTCTATGACCAATTATTAGCATGATGTGAAGTGTTTTGTGAAGTTGTATGCAGTTTTGGAGTTTTTGTCTAGAAAACGAAAACGTCCATATCATACCTTTGTATGGAATGCTAAAACTCTGTAGCTCAGTATCTCAAAACTGCTAGGAATGCATATAGAACCTTATCATGGGTGTGAGCATGTGCTTGTGAACATGTAGTGTGTGTGTGCAATGTTCTCTCACACAAGCACTCTCTAATAACAGGGTTTAGACAGCTCCCAGCATGTGTCAGTCATCGTGGCCCCTGCAGTGACCTGTGCACTGCTTGCTTTCACACAACGTCACTGAGGAGAGGAAGTTAACAAGTGGCAAGCAGTGCAAGTGACGGAGGTAAAGACGAGTCTGTGTCGGAACAAATTGGCGTTCCTGCAGCCCTCTTCCAGGTGGCTATTAATAGAGCATTGTGAAGCCTGGGCTTGAGAGAGGAGCAGCACACAGAGATTAGGGCCTGTCAGCCTGAGTGCCACTGGGCATGGATGCGCTGTGAAATCTGGAGCTGGTACACACACACATGACAAAAAGATGGAGAAGAGCAGGAGGGGCTGCTTAAACACTGAGTTCCGGAGGTTAATTGTTTGTTTGTGTGAACAATTCACTCTGCAGAGCACTCTGTGTATATGGGTGGTTGCTCACAGCTGTGGTGTAATGATGGAACAAGTAGGGAAATTAACACCACATGCACACAAACACTTGCATAACTGTTTATTATTAATATTGTTTCATAGTTAACAGATAACTATGCAGGAATGAAGCAAGAACAGATGAGTAGTGCTGCATTAACACAGAAATAATTACTATTAACTTTACAGGAGTTCTGGTTAATTAGTGGAGGTAGGGGAGGGAACAGGCACCATGCCTCTCAGATGTCAAACAAGTGTTTTTTTGACTAGCAGCCATAAGTTTCTTCATATTTGGTGCTATGGGCTATAAATCAGCCTACAAACATGACTATGACTAACATATAAGAGTGTATAATGGTTTTTTTTGCTTACCTCTCTTTTTTAACAGTACATGTGCCAGTGTTGTTTCTTTTCAACAGTTATCAGAGATGGCTCACAGAAATGCATGGCTCACTGTGTGTTGTGCCAAACCGCCATATTCATTTGTATAAAATATGAACCAATGAATACATAATTTTTTAGATACGGATAAAGGTACACTAGCTGCAAATGAAAAAGACTTCAATAAGCAAATAAATAAAATACGAAAGCTGTATTATTTCATTGAGCACCAGTTATTAAAGATCAGCCTGCTTTATACTGCACCTAGCCACAGCTCTTTTATACTTTAGTATATACATCTACAAGAAGTCATACATCTGAAAGATCATTTTAGAAGACAATCACCCTTTAATTATATTTTGAAGAAAAAACTTTTAGATTATATATGTTATAGATGCGTACCTATAGATTTTAAATTATATATGTTATAGATGTGTACCTATATATAAGTAACAGTTTTATGACTCTAACCACAACCTTAACCCTAATTCTCAACCTTAGTATCCCAAAGGAAACATTTTGCCCTTTCAGTTTTAAAACATGAAGCTTTGCTTTTGTAAAGTCAGGACATCATGTTGCTTCTGACAGGGCAGTGGTATCCAGGTTAGGGCAGTGGCAGCCTAGTGGTTAGGGACTTGCCCATGTAATCGGAGGGTCAGATAATTGGAGGGTTCAAGTCCTGGTACAGGCACCACTGAGGTTCCCTTGAGCAAGGTACCATTCCACTAACTGCTCTCTGAGCACTGTTGATAGCTGCCTGCTGCTCCATGTGTGGATGGGTTAAATGCAGAGGTCACATTTTTTGGGGTGCACTTTGTGTGATGGGGTGTGTTCACAATGTCAAACAGACAGCTTTACTTCACTTTCACTTAACATTGTAGACTTTGCCTGTTTTTCTGAAAACAGATGCATATACACCCATATGTGTAAATGCAATTGCCAGAGCTGAAGAGCTGGTATAAATTATGGCCTTTATGCCTTCTGGGTGAAAAGACGTCACTAATCCTGGCCTAAAGCAGTGTCAGAGCACCAGTCCAATAACCTGTTTTAGACTGAGGATCTCCTTAGGGCTCCTCTGCTCACCCTTTCTTTACTACTCTCTGTTTACCACACTCTGAACCATTCTCCACCTCTCCTCCTCACTCTCCTCCTCTTTCTCACTGCTTCTCTGTCTTTATTAATGGCCCCTGGTGTTGTCACTCCCATTTGTCACCGCTGCTGCTCTTTCCCCAAACCACGCACCCATTTGATGAATAAAGATGGCTCACATAACTTTCGGTCACCATGGAAACGGAGCGATCACAGGGATTTAAGAGGAAGGGGCCAGTGCCAGGATCCATGAGGGATGTTCTGGTTTGCTCCAGAGCCTTTCAGAGAGGGCCGCAGGAGCACAGAGCAGTGATCGTTCTGTTTCACCACAAAACACAGCTACTCTCAGAGCCTCCCTGCTGCCTGACACTGCCTCGCAGGCAAACATCCACTATCACTGTCTGTCCCACCCAGAAATACAGCACAGCCCTGAGGGAGCATATTATTCCACTTACACTGCTCTTCATGAATTGCTCATCTGGCATGCTTTATCATTAGAGGACCATAGCCTTCCTACTGTTATGTGCAACTGGAGTTTAAATGGACATATATACTCATGCAGGCAGTCATGCAAGCATACGCCCTCAGAACCCCATGTTGGTTTGCATAAGACATGCATCCTGTATGTTATGTACAGTATATATTGACACTGTCCAAATGAAGTCTTGTAAAATAGAAGATAAATTCAGAGAAATTGTTAATACTTTAAGTTTGGACATTACTCATGAAGGTTATGAATGCAGAGTACCAGACATTTTTAGTAAAAAAGGTCAAACAAACTAAAAGACTGAAAGCCAGTGCTTTGATGTGACAGTGACAAGGTTACAGGTGTGTGTGTATAAACCTAATTTAAGCCCAAATCTCACCTTATCCTCAAAAACAAAAAATAAACTGTTTTACCATTACATATTTTGTAAAAAGAAAAAAAAAGCATAATAAAAATGCTCTTTTGTTTGCTTTAGTTTTCCTCAGAAAAAAGATCCTAGAAGATATTTGTTGTAAGACTTTATTAGTGAAAGTGACATATTGTGTCATTGTGAACACAATCACACACAAAGTGCACCACTACAAAATGTGACCTCTGCATTTAACCCATCACATGTGCACACATGGAGCAGTGGGCAGCTATGAGAAGCGCCCCGGTGCAGTGTAGCAGGATGGTACCTTGCTCAAGGGTACCTTAGAGGTACCTGGGTCGGAAATTGAACCTGCAACCTTCTGTTCTCAAGAGCAATGTCCTAACCACTAGGCCCAACTGCCCACTATTAATATATTTAAAATAGACATGAACACAAACACACCTATAAACCCACACTTATATTGTTTCTCTGTGTGTAGTGTGTGATGTGTAATGAAGGATAGAAATAAGTGCAGGACAGTGATATTCCTCAAGGTTAATGAGATATCTCAAGCAGGAGGTGTGGGAATGAAACAGCAGTGTGGGCCTGTGGGGTAGCAGGGGATTGGATGCTGCAGTGGGATTAAAACAGGACCTTCCTTGTGCTGTGATTGGATTAGCAATGGGAGGCACAGGTGGATGACATTGATGAGCAATTTTCTGTAGTCATGCAGTAAATGTGATTTAAATATACATATAAACACATCTTTTATTAATAAAGTCATACTTCAGAATCAGAATCAGAAAATGTTATTGATCCCAGAGGAAATCCCTTAATACTTGTAAAAGTGCCTTTAGTAATTATATTATTGTGGCTTTTAAAACACTATAAAACACATAAAAATAATTTTATCCAAACCCATTTTATTCAAAGTTTTTAAATGAATTTGCATAAGAATTTTACTCCATGGATATATGCCCATGACACAAACTGTGGATCTTATATTGTTGGTCATCATTGGGACCAGTGGGAGCATAAAAGTGCACATTTAGATACAATTACACATCATTTAAATAATAGTAAATAAAACAATTAATCTTTTAAAAAAACTGAGGCATCATATCAATAAAATGGTGCTGCATGTAGTATGTACTGTGGTGTAGCCTGTCCAAAACATCAGACAAACTCAAGTTATAAAAAAATCTAATAGTAAGGATTATTAGTAGTAAATGTGAGCCACTATGTGACTATTATTAGATAATTTAAAACAAAAAAATCTTTAATACATATACTGTATAAACTGAAACTCAGGGTAAAGAATATATACATAAAGTTTTACATAGAGTTTTAAACAGCATTTTATAGGACCAGTGGATATGACACACAACAAACTCAATCTCTGTTGTGCTTCTGCCCTCATATTTCTCCAGCACAGTACAGATATGTAATGCACAGTGTCAGAAATTTTTTTTAGCTGTTGTTGTTTTCTTCTTGTGTGAAAAGGTGAGAAGGATGTCCATACTTTATTGAAGAGATTCTCAAGACCATGCCTCCAGTTTTATCACAACATCCAGTTCTTGGGTCTTATGGGAACTACAGAATCCTTCTGTGGCTCAAACAGCATGAACATTAGTGTCCTGAAAAACATCACTTTGAGCTTCTGGTAAACTAAACATTGTAAAATTAACCATAGAACATGCCATAGGTGTAAAATGGGCATGTATCATCACATAATGAAGGTAAAGAATAAGACCAGAAAAGAAACACATAAGTTCAGTTTATTCAATTTTCAGTGTAGTGATGTCACTATGAAGGGATTACATTTGTGAACATTTTAAGCCAAACTGGTTTTTCCTGCATCAGAGAAAGAAATCTGCATGTCAGTATACACAGCACATACACAACAGAAAGCAACAGGTTTGCATAGTTTTTTTTTTTTACATCAATAAAACATCAACACATCAATATATACCAAAAACAAATAAATTGAAAGGTAAAAATATATGCCTTGATCAAGCAAAGTCACTGTGTTCTGATCCACTGATGTAGTATCACCGGTTCATTCTGTTATTTTTCTTGTAACATTACACCTTCCAGGTTGTGGAATAAGGAAGTGCGCCTGGTCACACCTCTAGATCAGACCTGCAGTGTGTGGAAGCATTGTTACCAGTGTCAACAGAAACATGATGAGCCATACCTCACACTCTGCCTTCACATATTGTTAACCATGTTCAGTAGCATTCTAGGACCTGAGCTGGGTTTTAAACATTGCAGTTAGCAAAGGTGGAGTAGCATTTAGCAGAGCAGCCTGTTAACAGCAGTTTGGTAAGTGCTTGTTAAATTATGTACAAACTTTTACATAAATTAAACTTTTGCTCTTTAAGAAGTCACTGTTTACACTAGAATTTTCATAATTTAAGATATGTTTTTATTTATGAATGTCAGTATATTGTCACAGTCAGAACTAAGCCTTGTTTTTTCAAAAAAGTAATTTTACAAGAGAAGCAAATACCATTTTTAACTTTTATTGTTAAATGAAATAATTTTAATGCCATTTCTATCGCTCTGTTCATCATGATCTGGGCATATACATGTATATATTATGTATGATTTAGCTCTGAAACATATCCCCTTCTTTACAGACACATGACAGCAACCTAAGTTTAAGTCACATTATGGGTTCTGCGGAAAGCAAAGACAAGATGTATTGCACAAGATACTTGAATGGGGATGGACCTCCACCATTGGCTGAGCAAGGTACTTTGCTACTGTATATTCTGTCACAACCTTTTTCCATTATAAACTATATTATGCAAGGACTAAACTGTTTCTTGTTTTCCAGTTGATAAGAGCATTTATGGAACACACACTCTTAAAAAAGACTCCACAATAGTGGAAGGAAATCAACCAGATGGAGGCCACATTGCATTGTCATACCAAAGGAGGAGTTTACCGGGGTATCCTAAGGATGACACTATACAGATGAACTTTGTATTTGAAGATGGAATACAAACGGTTAGTTGAAATGTTTTTTTCCTGTTTCTTCACCTGACTATCAGAATAAAAAATGTGCAGCATCCTGAGTGCATCAGATAGTTTCACTCTGCTAAAATATTCAGATAAAATAGCTTCAGAAACATTCCTCCTTTGTCTCACTCAGCTGTGTGGAATCTGGTTCAGCTGGTTCCTCATACATTGCTGTGGGGCAGCAGTTGAGGCTGGCTGACTCTATTATAATGACAGCACACTTCTGTAAACTGATATCACTTACATGCAATCAAGTTTCACTTTAAAGCCTGTTTATGATATACAGGGTTGAAGAACTGCAATAAGTCAGTAGTGTTTTCATGCAAAATCAATCTCCATAATATAGAGCAAAATCTTACCCATAGTCTTTACCATGTCTTAGAAAATGTGCTTTTTTCTTGATAATATTTCCCCTTTTGCTTTGTAGGAAAAGCATCCTAATCCAGGGCAAATGTACCTTGGGCTATGCACATCAGCCTTTCTGCCTGTGAACCAAGAGGGGAGCGAGATTTCAAAGTTGCTCGAGGTGGCATTCCGATACAAGCTGCTGTTTACTGTGGCAACCACAAGCTACGGAAAAGAACAAGTCACCTATACAGATATTCCCTTAAAAATCAGCGAGAGTGGAGGACCTGAGAGGTGAGAGCTATATAAAGGTCTATGTGATGAACCTATTTGTGCTGGATTAGTAATGATTTTTTATGGTCTGTGATATTTTAGCCCAGTATAATACAGTAAATCTGCAATGCCCATATTATGTACAGTCCAAATTCACAATTCCAAAGTCATGGCTTTTTGGAATTTGCAAAACCCAGAGATCCTTCCACAGTAGAAGTACTGATTATCAGTAATAGCATGGTTTTGTTGGTTACACCTGAAAGTAGACACAGTTGTGTGCTATGTTGTTATTGAGTGTGGACCCTGTCACATAATACTGAAATACAATCTATAACATTTAAATCCAAAATTTAGAATTTGGGAAAATTACTAAAATAGTTACTTCAAATGTCTTCAAAAATACATTATAGAACTACCCCTAGTAAAACTTATCCAGCTCAAATAATGTTTGACATAACTACAGACAGCTGATGTGCATTTTTTCTTGTTAGCTCTGGCTATCCTGACCCAAATTACCTGAAAGCAGTGCGGAAGATTCTGAAATCTAAAGGCATCAAATGAGAAGAGAAGCTAAAGGACCGACTGAAAACATCTTTAGCGTGATTTGAACTGTACAGTGTGTGTGTTTCAGTCGCTTGGAATTCTGGGATGTCAAGGGTTGCTGGGAGAAATTACACATTGCTGCAGTAAGTATAAGAAGTGTTTGAGAGTGCTAAAAAGAGGTGTCTGTTGTGTTTGCTATGGACAGTATTTATCCTGCATGACAGAAGGTGCACTGAATGCCGACGTACATCTGTTAGATGGAAGGGATAAGAATGCTTCCTGCAGTGAGATGAAATGTTTTCCTTTTTGCACTTTCCTATTCATCTGATAATAGTGCACATTATGTTCTGTTATTTTATCTTCTGTGATATTTTATTTTTTTATACTTTTCTAAATTTTCTCTTTCATAGCTCACATATGCATTTTTGCATATAACCAAGTTAATTATTTCTGTGGTGGTATGGCAAATGATTCCATGTACTATAAAGAACCTTCTCATTTTATGCTATGTGACTTAAGTTATCACATGTATAGCAGTGTATTTGCACATTATTTAAAAATATTAGTGGACAGATATTGCATAACATGATATGGGGGACATCTATCCACTTATTTGAGAAGTTAAATATACATGTTAAATATACTGGTAATTATTAAATAATCCTTACTATAGTATTGCTCGTTCCACTTGTAATTTTGTAAGTCTTTGTAGTAATAATGAATGCTGTTCCTACAATGTACTGTTTAAGTATTAATAACAGACCACAATGCAAAGCTTTCTGTCTTTACTACTAAATGGTCAAAATTCAAAATGGATACTATGATGTAAGTAGTTTGGAGTCACCACCATATGGTGCAAACTTTCATTTTCAGCCATGGCATTGATTGCTTTGCTCTCACACCTCAGACTCAAGGGACATAATATTTGTTTCATCAAGCAGGTTGGAAGATGGAGGGTGTAAATTAAAATACCAAGTTTTGAGCCAAAGTGTGAACATTAAATGTTCTCAATCCATTGATTTTAATTTGTCAATATGGATTTAACACAAATCTGTTTTTCAAAAGGTAGATGAAGAAGGTAGAAGGAAGTCTATATCTGTAGCTAAAAGATAAGCTTTGTAGTCTCCTCTGTAGACACTACCACTAAATATATATATATATATATAGGTCTGTCTGATACCCGTCCGGCAGATTGCAGAGTGTGAACTTTCCCAGGATGACAGAGGCCCTTCTGTTCTCCTCAAACTGAATTATGGGCTGGGCTTCATACAGACAATAAAGTCTAATCGGATTGGTGGGCCCCATTAAAGAGGCCTCTGTCATCTCCACAGGCGTTCTTAAACCACTTTCTCCTGGACGCTCCACCAGGAGTCATCTGTCCCAACTGTCAGGCACCATCGCCATCGTGACAGCTATCAAATCTAGCTTTGCTACATCACCTCTTCCTCCTCATCCTCTACCACCCTCTACACCGCATCTCTGCCTTTAACTCCCTCTTCGACTGAAGACCCAGAGGAGGAACATCAGTCTGTCTGAATGTCTCACTGTTGCCCACATATAAAAAAGAGTAGTCTACATGCTTTGTTGGAATCATACATGAAACTGGTTCTCTTGTCTTAGTGTGTGACACTTTTTTAGCCTCTCCAAACTCAAATGTTTGATAATGACAGGCACTCTATATGCTTTCACAGAGAGCAGCTTACATCAATGTAAACATTGGCTTTAAGTTTAAATTATCCTTTATTAATGACTGTTTCACAGGAAGCAGCCTACAGCTCCTTTATTGGGACAGAACAAAGGTTGCTTTTCCAGCAGAACTTGTTCTCATTTTTCCCTGTTTTGGTCTGTTTCTTCTCACCTATAGGCAGGATAAGTGGTCTTCAGCCCCCTAGTTAGCTGTGATGAATGAGCTTTAGGCTTGTTTTCATTAGGCTCTTTAATTTGGAGCACAATTAGGCTTTATCCTCTTTAGAAGACAAAGCAGATTCTGAAGCTGTTAATTAAAAGCACGGAGTTGCAGACACTGAAGATGGATGCGGCTGCTGGCTCTCCACTCGTGGTACACAGTCGAACTGAAAGAGTCACCTTCTCTCTTTCTCTGTAAGCCCTTGCCACTGAACTCCACTCAGCTTTCTCACTCTCACAAGTGGTTTGAGGTGTAACTTGATATGACTTTACTCCACACTTACATAGGAGATTTGAAAAATTAAATGGCTTGTGCCATACCTGTTATCAGGACCATATTTTAAGTTCAGCATTTAGGTCTCTAAGTATATGGGCACATTTCCAACCACCCAATCACAAACAATCATTTACCACCTTGGCCATTTTTCAATTACCCAATTACAATCAGACACACATTCATTACTATAATTATTATTTCTTAATATAAATCTTCACCTTTTCGCAACTGTGCGCTTAACACAGTTTTTTTTTTTAGAAGTTAGGCTGTTCACAATAAGCTGTTTTTGTAAAAGCACTGCTTGTTGCATCTCACCCAACCTGCACAATGTTACTATAATAATGCTCTTACACTGGATCCCTCACTTTGCATTTCTCTAATTATTTGAACCTTAATTTAAAGAAAAAAAAATCAATAAACTACAGATAACACACACTTAACATATTAATAGATAAAACATACTTATGATTGATGAAATATACTTAGCACATTACAATATATTTTTACAATTCTCAGCTTAAGAACTTGCTAATGTTATGCTTATGTTAGGTTCAGGAATATGTGTATTAAAGCCCTGGGTGTCTTGAATGGTCTTGTTAACTGAATCAGTGTCCTGTGATCTGAGTTTGTAAATGCAATATCAAATACATTGTATGCCGTTGTAGAATCTATGGAAATTGCACACTTGTTTAAACCAACAGGTAGCCAAGCAAATTACATCTGTGGTGACGTTTTTTGTATGACTTGAGGTGTCATAAGCTTCTGTGAGCCATCAAAAGCTAGAGGGTTTGTTTTGACAGAGGGAGCACATCCCATTTGTGTCACAGTGTGTCCTTTTTACAGGCCCTATAAACTTTGCTGACAGGGAGGAAGAGTGACAATGCGTGTTGCTTTAGCCAGAATTGTATCCGTAAAAAAGGACAGCAGTTGCCACAAAGGTGAGGGGAGTCAATCTTACAAAGGAAATGGTTTATGAAGCGATAAATCTTGAGCAAGAGATGGATTGTGTATTTTAGCCACTGCTTCTTTTTGTACTGATGGGACAGGGTTTTACCTTTAGGTTATCAGAGAAGCCAAAATGAGAAGTTATGTGAGAAAGAGACAGAAGATATACGGAGGACACTCACCCTGTCTATGGGACAAGTAGACTTTTATAAACACAAGTAGATGTGTTGAGGTGTTTTTCTTCATGAGGAACAGCATACAGGGTTTTTTGTCATGCATTTCCAATCATTATTTTCCAGTCAAACGTATCTTGCATATTGTAGGAATTGTTTATTAATTTTATATAATATTAGTTTCAAATGCTGAGAGAAGTGGTTAGAGAGAAGGAAGAAAAGGACAGAACATAGAGAAGACTTCTCTGTGATTTATAGCTTAGTATCCCTGTCAGTACTCTCAGAAGTATTCTAATGTCATGCTTTCATAAAACCACCAATACAAGCCCTTCCATATGTCGCCATTCATCTGTAAAGCCGGTCCCTCCACTTCTCTTCTAGGCCTTGCTCTTTTCATCAGCCACAGAGACCTGTCAGACACCCAGGGCATCTGGGCCCTCACAGCACTTCTCTCATAGAGCCTAATCAAAGCAGCCACAGATCAGGCACTATGATAACCCATAGGCTCTTTGTGGCCTAAGGTTATTCCCTTTCTGCCTCAGCCTGCCATGCACACGCTCTCACAAAGTGCTGATATCTCTCATAAAGGTGAATGACACTAAGGCTTCTAAAGAAGAACAGATATAGCCTTGTGATACTGTTGTATCCTCTCTCTATGTGGCCTTTAGCTTGGACATAGCTGCAGTAGAGAGGCCAGATTCAGAGATAGGTGGATTTCCCCCCTGCTATTCTTATTCTTAGGCTCTTTAAGGTTCAGATCTTCCACACAAAGAGAAATGGAGAATACTGGATGTTTTTGTAGACATTATTCCACAAAAAGCTGTCCCATACAACAGAGGATGTGTCAAATGATTATCCTAGCACTTCCTGTTACCTGTATGGGCCTCTTTGATTACAGAACACATCTCAGCATGAAGGAATTATATAACTAATTGATTTGAGGATTAAAATACAGACAGTGTAACCATTACAAGTTAAGCTTTACTGTGGTTCTCATTACACAAAATAAAACAATAGTGAAACTTGACACAAGTACAACAGTTCACAGTACATAATTAACTTCAATTTACTTAATTTGTCCTTACTTTTTTCATCTGCAAATGTTCATAGCATTCAAAGAGATCACGATTAAACATGTTTTGCACCATGAAAGTATTTTTTTCATCATACTGTGCTGAATTCACCAGAGACCCAACTGCAACACAGCTTTGACTGTCACTATGGCAAAGGATCACATGTGTGGGTGATTCTTTGCTATTTCCTTCCTTAAGCATCACACATACATTTTCTATAATTACTTGGCCTGGGTTTACAACTTATTGAACTCCTACATATTATATTTTAATCACTTGCTGTCTGTAATGTAGTGCTGTTTTAATGTATACAATCAACTCACAGTGAGAGCTAGCCAGGCTATTGTACAGCTGCCACATGCTGGTGTTAGCTGTTAAACCAAAAAGTAGCTATTTGTATAGATACGTATTATGTAAAATTATTTTTGAGATTTTTATTCATGGATTTACTATATGCACAGACACACAGAGCAGGGCTCTGAACTTTCATCAACAGCTTTGTATCATCTGCAAGATAGACCAGTGGGTTAGATATATCTAATAAACTAGACAACAAAGTGGACACAGTGTTTAAAAACACTCCAGCAGTCTACTGAGTGCAGCACACACACATGGCTTGTCAGTGTCACTGCTGTGCTGAGGATGATTCACCAACCTAATGGTAACTGCTTACTGGTGGTCCTCTGGGGGTCCTGAACATTGATGAACAGGGTAAAGGGGGCTTACAAATGATGATGAGTAACAGATGGACTACAGTTTGTAACTGTAAACTTCAAAGTGCACATATACTGTAAGTGGAGTGGCAAAAACAGGCCATGAGTAGATACAAGGTATGTGTACCCCATGAAGTGGCTTATCTGTGGTTGTTATCATGTTGATTAAAAAATTGTTTTTAAAAATATTTCCTCAGCCTTTTACAAATAGGCATTAGTTGTGGCATATCTATCCACATAATTTTCATCAAAGCAGAAAATACATAAGAAATGAATCAGTTTGATTACATACAGGTAAAAACACTCAAAAACATGTTAAAGGAATAATAATACTGGACTGCCAAGGCTATCTAGCAGGATATTCTGAAATGTATGTATTTTTATGTATCTTTCTAGGCCTAGTGGTTGGGCAGTGGTGGCCTAGTGGTTAGGACATTGCCCCTGTAACCTGAAGGTTCCAGGTTCAAGTGCTGGCTGGGGCTCAACTGAGGTACCCTTGAGTAAGGTACTGTCCTGCTACACTACTCCCTGGCTGTTGTTGATAGATGACCACTGTGCCACATGGGCATGTGTGATAGGGTAAATGCAGAGGTCACATTTTGTTGTGGTGCTTGACTGTATTCAGAAAGACATATATTTACTTTTTACTTCAATAAAGCATTATACTATAAGAAATTAATACCTGAATGAAGTTTTGAAGAGCTACATTGCATTAATTTTATCTCACTAACCTTTCTACTTTAGTACCACACATTAAAGGCTGTTTCGGTACAAAAGGTGAGTTGGTAGGCATGTTGCTTTAGCAGGTTCACAATCTATATTCCTTCTGAGACATTCAATATTGGGCCCAATAAAGCCAGGCTGAAGTGTTCTATCTTTCAGAGCAGACCAGTGGGACCAGTAAACTATGCTGCCATTGTTTTTCAACTCTTATAAAGAATGATAGAGATGTTGGACAACAAATGGTACTGTAGACACATAGAGCAAATTTACGCTTTCCAAGAAGTGTGTGGTATGGTGTTGTAGGCTCATATGAATTAAGCTGTTTGACATCCTGGCATTAAACCATAGAACATTTCATCATGAAACAATAGGCTAGTTACTTTGAATGCCTTCTGGAATAGGGACCCCAGTCATAAGGGTGGATTTCAGCTTGTTCTAGAGAACCAACAAACACACACTTGTGGACCCCTCTCTACCACATGTGTTGTGTGTTCCTCTGGGTGGCTGTGCCCCAACTTAAGTGCCCAAACTCCCAGCACTTTGTGATTAATGACCTCTAAGGTGACAAATCGCCACAGTAACACAGCATCGGAATAAAGGAACACTGGGCTGGCCTCCCCCAAATCAATGCTCCATTGTTCTCTCTCTTTCTCTCTCTCTTGCTCTCTATCCCTCTTCTCTTGCTCTCGCTCTTGCTCTCGCACTCTCTTTCCACAGCTCTCTAGAGTGGTTTAATAGGGACAATGCCACCCAGATCTGTAAGTGGAATGCAAGTTTTGCAAGGTTTGGCCTTTTGAAATATTTTAAGACCTTATGTTCCCAGGTTTAATACGTCCTGATGCTTATTATTCAGAAATTATGGAATTTATGGAAAACAATGCAAACAGGCACAGTTTTTCTAGTAATAGGACTTATAGGATGCCTTGACCTGTCCACAGGTCCTGTCCATTGGCAGGTTAAGCTCTAATAATAGTTTAAAAGAAAAATATGGCATATCTTCTTTCTTTTAGCAAGGTTTAAGACACCAGCTTGATTCTACGCTTTCTGAATACCAATGTAATATTATCTTTGTACCATTGCACCTCCATGCAAAGCTATTAAAATGTACCAAAATAATCTGCAAACAGTTATTCATTGATATGTTGGGCAAATGGAAGCTTCCTTAATATATTTTCCCATTTTCATGAATCTAACTGATTGTAAAAGTGAATTTTAAGTTTGAATTTTACAGCAATTTCTGCTTAGCTCTGACTTTCTTTTATAGTAAACCATAAAATATATTAAATAAAGCAGAATATTTTATAATTTGCTCTTTTGGCATTGTTGGTAAGGCTGGCGTAGTTTACATTTATTTAATTTAAACATGATGAATTCTTGTTTGGCTCCCACTGAATGATTTTTTCTTGCACACTTTTTGCTGAAGGTCACAGATTTCTAAATCACTCTCCAACTGGATGCACTGAGAGCTATTCTGTGTTATTTTTCCATCATGTACCTTTCATGTCACATGACTCTCTCTCTATATTTCTCTCTCACTCTCATTCTCTCTCTCTCTCTCTCTCTCTCTCTCTCTCTCTCTCTCTCTCTCTCTCTCTCTAAAATCAATATAAAAATGCTATACTGTCAGAGCTGATTCTAAATGGTAAAAAGATAAGCTATATCTGCCAGTGTGTTATGTCAAGTCTTGAACTTTTTTGGTGCAAATACAGGTTTAGAAATCACTCCTGTCTCTGTGCTCTTCCCAGTTATCACATCTCCTTTCAAACACATAACAAGGTCCATACGTCTTTGGCGCTGACCACTGCATTCATTTTTTATTTATTTATTTATTTTTCAGTGCCGTTGTGATATTTAATCTGATGGGCATTTCCAGGTGGCATTTGATCGTTTACAGATTGGCTTTTTATAAACACAGTGAGTGGGTGTGTGAGAGCAAGCAATGAGGAACATTATGAAAAGGGTACACACACACAAGCTGTGATGGTCCACGATCAAAAGGTCATGTATGCTGGGATATTGGCTTATTGAGATTGAATAATTAATGTGCTAATGTCCCCGATGTGCTGTAAATTCACATGGACCTGTCGAGGTGAAAGGAAAAGAGGTGAGATATGATTACTCTGCGACTGCGTCAGCATTTGTGTTTTTTGTAAAGTTGGCTCATGTTTCAGCTTTATCCTACGGTCATGCTGGAACAGCATAGGCAGTGGTGTGAATCAGTGATGACAGTATTTAATCCTGCAATTATGTCTATTACTGAGTAAACAATGTGGCAAATGGTTGCTGGGCATAGATATAATTGTTAAAGCACTGAAGCATTGTCATTGCATTACATGAACATGGTTTGTGGGACCAAGTGTCTTCACAGTGTGTCACGAGATTTAACTGGCTAGACCAGAACACTGAATAGCTGAAGGCAAGACCAAGAACTTCTCTCCTTTATTTCTTAATAAACGGCTTTCTTTCCACAGAAGCCTGATAGATATCGCCTTTTTCCTCTCAGAGAGGAGGGGAAACCCAAGGAGGATATGCTTCTTGACAGTGGGTCTGTCTTCTTAATGACTGGGACTTCACATAACCTTCAAACCAGGCTGTGGCACCACCCAATCGCTGACAGCTAGACCATCTCCCCAAGCTCCAATAAATGTCAAGCACTCATCTCTCTCCCTCTGCCGCTCCCATCTCCATTCCTGACTTAACAGAGGTCCCATAAATCTGAGCGGCCCTACTTCTCCCAGGTCTGAGTGGAGCCCAACAATTGGTACTGGCACTGTATTCATTTTTATTTTTTATTTGATATGGCTCTCCTCCCCTTCCCCTCCCTTCATCCTGTCTTTCTTTATGACCCGCATTTAAAGCTGTGATGCCGCGTCTAAGCTGCCTTTTGTCTATAGGGCTTAAAGGGAGTGGAGAGGATATAATATTTGTGGTGCGAAGGACTTCATAATTCATCTCAGATTGAAAGAGAGAGAGAGAGCTTTTCAGGTGGGTTATAGGGTCATTTGAGGGACATGGTAAGAAGGTCTCTTCATGATCTAGGGTCTACCTACTTATTATATTCTTCATCACCTCAACCTGGAGAGTTATTCATATGAAAGAATTTACAAAGCTTATGGGGAGGTGGGCCATCTCCTAATCAAAGGATCAAAGGTTACATTTGCCAGCCACTTACAGGTCACAACAGATGGACAAGCATTGTGCTATTTTAACCTTTGACGCCGAGTCTGTGGCTTATTTTGGCACTCAGTCATCTTTATCAAAACGATGCTTGTCAGTTGAATGTTAGATGATCCCTTTCTCAGGTGTTGCCTGCTGCTCAGCGAGGATTTATGGACCAGTCTCCACACCTGTGAGAGACTAGCTCAATATTTCAAACTGTCCCAAATTACCACAATTAGCCACTGACTGATATTAGTCACAGCGGAACAAATGAGTGTCAAGATGAGTTTCAGCATCAGTGTCCTGGTTTGAAACTGTAACCTTACCTTTTAAAAGTCTTTTTTTTGCTATTCAAAAGTAATAGCAGTAGCAATGACATTTGGATTTTACACTGACTCTGCCCCTTTTCCACCTCTTTTGGTATCAAAATTTGTCTAATTACTTCAATGATGAAAAATTACTATCAAACTGCACCATGTTTTTGTAACTGCCTGCAATAACTTCACTGTCATGACTTCTGTCATTATGAGTATCTGTCTCTATACCTCCTATCACAGATTCAGCACATTGAAATCAAGTACCAATGGTACAGTGGCTATTTGTTCTACAGGTCAAATATAATTTTCTTATACATTAATAATCTGTCCAATAAAGTATCCTAGGTCATACAAACTAAATCTGCAGGGTGATTGTCTTCCTGAAGTCAGCCCATCTTTTCGTGTGTCTAGAACAAGAATGATATTGAGAATATTTTCTGCAAACCCACTGGAACTCAAATCGAGGCCCAAGTGATGGCCTCCCTTTATCGGAAGCACTGAGTGATGAACAACTTGGACACATCCAAATGACACCGACCATACATCCATTCCTTCTGTCTGGCCCTCCAAAGTTTCTTCTCCTTGGGTTTGCATCACTAGCCTTCACCTGTGCCCACCTTGGCCCCATCAACACCTCCATTCCTCCCTCCCACCACAGAGACAGCACGGAAATGCAATTACCCCCCAGCTCCCTACCGCTAATCCCATCGCCCAGGCTGCGTCAGGCCGTTCGGCTCCAAGAGTGCTGGTGACGGATAGCAGTAGAGCGAGGAGGAGAGGCTGAGGGATGGCCTGCAGACTCAGGAGGAGCAGCGGAGGGTGAGTGCGCATCTAAACACAAGAAAGGGCTATCGTTCTTCACAAAACCCAGAGTGCTTTAAGCAATACTCCAGCTGTTTCTAACATACACTTTAAAATGTGCAAATCAAAAAGAGGTAAAAAGATTATATATTTTGCATACATGTATTTGGTGGAAAACTGCAGATGCAAGCATTTTACTTATTCAAGCAAACAAGATTTTTAAAGAGCCCATAATTACTGAAAATAATGAAATTCTCATTGCTTTTTAAAATAGACACTGAAAATGCTCAATTAACTGTTCACTTACTAGGTTGTTTTGAATTCATAATGGATCTGATGTCAATAAGTCCCTAAGTGCACTTTAATATATATATATACTGTATATATGTCTACTCATTCAGCCTACAGTTATTGTCAAATGGAGCACTGTTACTGCACATTTCAACCAGGACTGATTTTTTTTTAAATAATGCACAAAATGGGGCAAACAATCAGAGTAGTGGTTATTTAATTATGCAAAGCATATTTGAAAACATCATAAAACAAATATCTTCTAATGTTTTGGCTGACCACCCTGGTAGTACTTTGATGCAACACACTAAAAAAGTTGGTACAGGGGAAAGTAAGTATAAAGAAATAAGTAAATAAGTAAGTTTATAGAATATTCAAGTTATACTGCTGTGAAACCTTCCACAGTTAGCAAATTAGCTGTAACAAGGAGCATCCAACAAAGACTAGTCATTGCAAGTCAAGATGGGTTCTGGCTCACAACTTCATGGGATAATTGTCAATTAATTCAAAAAGAACATTTCTCAATGCAAGGCTGCAAAGAGTTTGTGTCTTTCATTCCCTACAGTACATAATATTGTAAAAAGATTCCAGGAACTCAGAGAAATCTCAGTCCATGTAGTTTGACTTGGCATTGCATGAGAAACTGTCATTCTACTGTGAAAATAATTATTCATGCAAGGTAACACTGATTCAGGCATTCACTGGGATTTTAGAAAAACACATGCTGTCATCAATGTCTTTCCTGTGCCTTTTCCAAGGACATCTTGTTACTTCAGTAGAATGCCAGGCATCATTTTGCATGCTGTACAACAGTGTGGCTTTGTAGACACAGTGCTTTTGTTTGACTGGACTGTTAGAAGATCTATCTCCTATTGAAAATGTATGGTGGCTACGATGGTGACTTTTAAGCAGCAAAAAGACAGTTAAGACTGTTAAGCAGCTAAAGTATTAAGCAAAAATTCCACTCAACTGCTAAAAAAGTAGTACCCTAAGTTCCCAAAAAATTTAAAGCAAAGGTGATATAACAGTGGTAAACATGCCTCTGCCCCAACTTTTTTGAGTGTGTTGCAGGAATCACACGTTAATTATCTACATTTCCTTATATTTACAAAATATATCTGTATATAAGTGTATTCTTTGAAAATTTTCTTTGTACTTTTGACAGATAAATAAAGGTTCAAAATTAAAGATTCTAAAGCTAAAACAGAAATCTCTTCTACTTACAGTGGGTACGGAAAGTATTCAAACCCCCTTCAATTTTTCACTTTTTGTCATATTGCAGCCATTTGCTAAAATCATTTAAATTAACCCCCCCCCCTCATTAATGTACACACAGCTCCCCATATTGACAGACAAAAAAAAAGAATTTTTGAACTTTTTGCAGATTTATTAAAAAAGAAAAACTGAAATATCACATGGTCCTAAGTATTCAGACCCTTTGCTCAGTATTTA
>JBBPDA010000009.1:12974368-12996907 GCA_037974385.1 Arnoldichthys spilopterus | reverse complement strand
TCTGCAACAATTTCAAAAATTATTTTTTTTTGTCTGTCAATATGGGGTGCTGTGTGTACATTAATGAGGGGAAAAAACTCATTTTAAAAGATTTTAGCAAATGGCTGCAATATGACAAAAAGTGAAAAATTGAAAGGGGTCTGAATACTTTCCGTAACCCACTGTAAGCATGTGTTCAGATGCCTCTCTTTGAGCTATTTCTTTTTTTTACACAAACTTATTTTTCAACATATTTGAACAAACAACATTTCACAATACAGTGCCTACAGACAAAATAACTGCTCTTTAACAAACAAGGTAGATTTTTCAATATTTATTAAAAAAATCTAGCAGATACAATATTCGTCTCTGGCGAAAGTAAGCCTCTTTATTTTAATGGACCCCGTTTTAATGAGGTTCAGATCTGGGCTTTAACTAGGCCATTCCATAATACACCATTTCGTCTTTTGAGGCTTTCTGTGATTCTATTATAAGACTCATTAGCCTGTTGAAAGGCCTACCTCAACTTCAACTTTTGGACATATGTCAATGTGTTACTTACTTTTTCCCTGTAATTCAATGTAATGTTTTGAATATTTAAAATAATTTAAAATTAAAAATCCAAATACTATTTTTTTTTCTTTTGTTGAAGAATGATCACTTTTAGCCATTAGCACTGTATCAGTGAGTGTGAAATGTTCTCTGTTGTAGAAATATTTTCACTAGTGATCATAAACTTTTGTCCTTACAGCAATATTAATATCCTGTTTATTTCTAAGAAATAAACTTGAATTGTGTCTATGATTGTTATTATTGTTGTTGCAAGTTTTTTTAATATACATATAAATTGACTTTTGCATGCGGACACCAAGGAAAAATAAAAAATTTAGCTGCAAGACAAAACGTGGCACAATTATTAATACTAACCATTGCAACAGAATGTGCATGAAATGCACATAATGGGACAGAAGTTCTGAAACTCCTATTTACTAAATAATTTCCTGTGCACAATCAGAATAATAGTGTGTATGTAAGTATGTATATGTCACCTTGTAGATTTCATGTTTTCAACCATTATCTCACCTATAACATTCTCTAATTCACAACCAGTCAGAGTATTGCCCTTGATCTCCTGCTCTCTCTGTCATTAAGACCTGTGTGTCCAGAACATAGCATAACAAATGGACCTCATCACTCTCCCTCTTCCCTCAACCACTCCCAATAGCACTTTTTTTTGAATACCGGTTCAACCCCCTGAGGGTGAATTGCAATTATTTGTCATTTTAATTTGTCTAGTCAGACAGAGGAAAAAAAGGACAAGAGCTTATGTTCAACATGGCCACGATAGTGATTCATGGCTCTGTCTCAAAGGCTGAATTAATATTTCAATGTAATTATTACATCCCCTGCCATTAACGTACAGGCCAAATGAAATCATATGAGTGGGGGATTTCATTAAAACACAGAGAGTCTAAAAGAAAAAAAAAAAGTCACAGGCAACTACTTTAGTAAATGAGCAACTGCACACCTTAAACGAGAATTCTGCCCCGCATTCTAATTGAGTGTGATATGTTTATCACAGCAAGCCATAAGGCAGCAGATACAAAAGATGAGAACATATTCTTATTTCCCTGCTCTTATATAATCCTAAATGAATCAGTGACAGAGAGCATAAAGTTATAAATATTTCCATAAGGCTCTTAATACAGACTCCCTCAGGATTTGGTTTGACAAAAGACCAATTTGACATTAATGAGAGGGAATATGCTAACACACTTCTTTGAAAAGGACCATGGGGTGAGCTCACATGCAGTGGAACAAGGACTTAAGTTCATTTTTTTCCACATGCATCAGCACTGTAATAGAGCACAATGACGGTTCACACATTTCACAAAGAGATTGGGTATTCTCTCCGATTTCCCCATGTGACGGCAGGACATGAGCGGAAGTGACAGACCCACTGAGGGGGAAGAAAAGCCGGGCGTATGTTGGTGACAAGCGTAAGGCTGTCAGGTAGTGCATACTCTGCCTCTGCCCTGCGGAGACAAAGGCTACGGTCAGACACTGGTGAGATTTAATCTGCAGTGAAAGTGTAACAGCATCTGGAAATTTATTCACAATGATGTGCCATTGGAAGATGATATTGCATAGTATGTGGGTGTGGGGGCCTCGGTCAAGGGCCAAGCTGTGTTCTCAGTCTCGCAGGTGCTTGGCTGGGTAGGGGTCTGATTGGTAGGGGGGTGATGCTTAGTGTTATTGACTGGGGCACATGGAGAAAGCCCTCCAGTTACATTTCTCTCATCCCTTGATCTGATGCCATGTCATGCCAAATGAGAGCTGCAGCGCAAGACTGACTGATAGGGTCTGACTGAAGGCAAATCGCAACTTCTCTATCTGAAATGCATCAAAAGCCACTAATCTCAGGTGTGTATTTCAAATGCATTGATGTTTTACTCACACAAGCTGTATCTGCTCTCTTGGCCTTAAATGCATAATATGCATCTAGAAAACTATTCAGTCAAACAAGTTTTTCCTAACTGTTTTTAATAATTAAAAATAATTGATAGATTAATGTATGTTAATATAAAGAAATTTTATTCCACATAATTTTACTTGACCCACTTGAAACAAAATGCTTGCATGGTTTAAGGGGCAGCTGCCTTCTTCAAATGGTGTATAATAAGAAAGTTCATAATTAAAAATATATATGTATAAATTATATATATATGTCACTGTCGCCTCACAGCGAGAAGGTCCTGGGTTAGATCCTCGGGTCGGCAACGGCTCCCTTTCTGTGCGGAGTTTGCAAGCTCTCCCAGTGTTCATATGGGTTTCCTCTGGGTGCTCCGGTTTCCTCCCACTGTCCAAAGGCTGCAGTAGGTTGATTGGATACTCTAAAATTGCCCATGGGTGTGAATGTGTGTATGAATGGTTGTCTGTATATGTTGCCCTGCGATGGGTTGGCCTCCTGTCCTGGGTGAACCCCGCCTTAGGACCGCAGTCAGCTGGTATTGGCTCCAGCTTCCTCGTGGCCCGTAAACAGAAGAAGCGGTTTTAAAATAGATGGATGCATGTGTATATATACAATTTGACAGTATTCTGTCTTATCACTCAATTAGTGTCAAACTAACAGATATATGCTATAAATCTTTTTTTTTTCAAACCAAAAGGAAACTGTATAAATAATTGTATTACCTGGTAAATTTCCCATGCTTTATAATCAGTTCATATTTTTGAAAATTCTATATTCATTTATTTGTATGGTTATTTCTGATTATTTCTGTTTGAAACCAAAATTCTACACAGATCAAAAAGTCCATTAAAATAATTTGAATATTAATAATAGATTGAATATTCTATCATTTTGTTTTTATCTGTTATAATCATGTGTTTAATTCAACCCATATACTAGCAAGCAATACTGACAACTGGCAGAGGTAGGGGTATCAATATACATATCATTTGATAAGGGCTAAACAATAAGTGACTTTTCTGGGCTGTTATCGTTCAGATGTACACTAATCAGCCATAACATTATAACCGCCTGCCTAATATTGAGTAGCATTTTATGGGTTCGGACCAGATTGGCTAGCCTTCACCCTTGGGTGCCAATGACCCTGGCACAATTCACCAGTTGTCTTTCCCTGGATCACCTTTATAAGGAACTTACAGCTACGTACCTGGGACACTCCACAAGACCCGCTGCTTCCGAGATTCTCTAACTCAGTCATCTGGCCTGCACCATTAAGCCCTTGTCAAATTGGCTTAAAATCCTTATGCTCATCCATTTTTCTTGCATCCAGCACATCAGTTTCAAGAACTAACTATTCACTTAATGCTTACTATTTCCCCCCTCACATGTGCCATTGTAATGAAATAACTAGATTATCAATGTTATTCACCTGTCAGTGATGTTAATGTTATGGACAATCTTCCTCTTTACAAAAGAAACATCCAACTAATTTAAATAAATGTGTAAATGTATTTTCACATTCCAGCATTATATAATATTTATCCATAGTTTTACTAGCAATGTTAAGTAACACTGGCTTACATAGCAGGCTGGATTTCATGCATTTAAAGTCCTTGTACGTCTTTATGTGCAAAATATTGACTTGTCTGGGAACCAAACAATGATACTGATTATGGCCAAAGTGTTGCAAAAATTAAAAGACAAATACAATATATATATTTAATTTTTGGGTTATTATATATATATATAACAAAAAACCCAGTGCTGTCTTTATAACTTCAGATAATGTTGACAACACTTGTGAGTGAATGCTTTCAACATTATCATAAAGTTCATAAGTTTTTGGTGGTGTATTTGAACTGAAAATGATGCTAAATATTCTCTCTCATGATAACAGTTCAGTTTTCTTTTCTAATCTTGTCTGACTGGTGCACGCTCTGCTGCAGGAAGGAAGGTGGCTGCTGGATTAAACTACCCAGCATGCAATGTGTGCTTAGAAATACAGATAAGCTATAGTGAAATGCAAAAAAAGAAAAAAAGTTTAAATTATAGAAAGGATTAATCTCACTTTTACATAAAACAGTAAATTAGCTAATTCAAGTCTGCACA
This sequence comes from Arnoldichthys spilopterus, assembly GCA_037974385.1. Lineage (NCBI taxonomy): Eukaryota > Metazoa > Chordata > Actinopteri > Characiformes > Lepidarchidae > Arnoldichthys > Arnoldichthys spilopterus. Next base: position 12,992,346 of record JBBPDA010000009.1, on the reverse strand, counting down.
TTTCCTGTCTGTAACTCTTGATGCTTTGAGATTTGTCCTATCTAAGTAAGCTAGCTTACAACTTTTTACTAAAGTTCACTGTTACCGTTTATAGTATACTTACATATCCAGTTCACAACACAAACAAATTTTATATCCATGTCACCTGTAGTGTGCAAGCTCTGAAGCTCAAAAAGCCTTTGAGAGTTGAATAACAGCATGAGAGCAGAAAGGGGGAAAGCATGTTGCAAGGTGAGTTCCATGCTTAAAAGGACAACCCGTTTGTCCTTGAGAGCACATATCCACTGTAGCTCGCTCTGTGATTTATTGTACGTTATTGTTGTGCTTTTCAATATTGTTCAATAGCCAGGCACTGATTACCTCTCTGCACTCCCTCTGTGGGCCCTTGTCAGGCTGGCGGTTGCTGCCCCTGAGGGCCAGGGCCTCTTTAATTGGTTTTGAGAGGATTTTGCACCCTTTCATCAATGACAAATTTCATCACTTTGAGAGCTGGGTTGGCCAGCAGGAAAAAGAGCTGTCACAAATTCCACACTCCCTCCCACCACCACCACAAAGCCACCCATCAAGAGCAGCCTCAGTGCTGAGAGAAAATGGTGAGTGAGTGTGTGGAGCATGGGAAGCAGGCTGGAAGATTTGCTTGTTAGTTATAGCATATAATTATGAAAATGAAAATATATTTTTAGTTAATGGTTTGTTTATTTCACAAACATAGACACACAAATTACACACACTTGAAAAATATGTTGGGTGAAAAAAATTGGTACAGAAGTTTTACATTACATTCTTTAAAGCTTTTTACACTTGTGCATCTCATTCATAAAAATGGGTCTTTAAAACACCCGGCATTAAAGTTCCTTAGGTAACTGAAAGTGGTTCTTCTAAAATCACTATAACAAACCCCTTTGGCACTTTAAGAGTATATTTGACTTACTTCTCCAATTACTGTTGGTTAAGGCTCCCTAAAATTCACACGTGGAGCTCAGAGTACAGTGATGAACAAGATTTTAAACATGCCAACAAGGTTCAAGCCTAATGACCAACAGAATCATAAGGCTGTAATAGCCTGAAGAATAGAAAAAGAAACCATGTTAAAAACAACAGTGCAGAAATTAGTTTCAAAAGAACTTTTATGAAGAAAGTACTGCAAACTGGTGATAAGATGTTCATAATGTCAGATTTGCCAACTAATTATTGCCTAAATCAGTACAGGAGGTGTTTGCAGACATTGCCCTCTATAGTATAATGCGAGTCATTGCAAGGCAGAATGCTCAGGACAGACAGTGACGCCCCTGGCCAGCAGTGTCATAGTGATGAGCGCTGGATTCTCTGTGATGGATGGCCAAGCCAGGCTGAGCATATTGCTGTCCTAATAAAAGCTGCCCTCCAATCCGCACAGCTGGGAGTGGATCTGCACGACAGCACTGTCTTTAAGAGAAAAAATGCTCCATGTGTCAAAAAAGAACAATGTCTCTCTGAAGACAGCGCCCCACCTCAGCAGCACTAAGAGCTATTTTTGCACCTAAAAAGTTTCCTTTGTGCTAAGGACAGCAGACAAAATGTAATGTTGATCCTGTATTCAATTTTGGACTCATCAATAAAAACCAAAAAACATAAAGAACAAGTTACTAGGCTACTGTTTGTATCATTTGAATACGTAAGTAATAAATGCACACACTGAAATATGATCATGTTAACAATTACAGTTGTTAATCCTGTTGGTATTCCTCATATATATTGTGTTCCTCATATTTAGCTCAAAGGTGATAAATGTTGGGTTGCTAGAAACATGTACTATAGAAACAAATGGCCTTTTTTCGTTTGCTGTGGTGGATAGAAATAGCTCCATCCATTTCCTGTAACATTGTATCATAATATTCTATATTTGCACAGAGGTCAGTTTCAATACACAGTGCAGTTTGCAGATGATCGCTGGGTGCACATGAAATCACTTGTCATTTCCTTATATCCCGGAGCCTCTGTAAGTCCACTCCCTACACACAAGATGAGAATATGATAAAAAAAAACACAGGCTTTCTGTGTTAAACCTTACACTGTGAGTTCTATTTCACTGCACATTTAAGGCTTAATAAATGACTCTTGAGTTGCATCCCTGTAAAGAACATGAACTCTCTAAAGCATGTACTATATTACCTTCCATTAAGTTGTAGAGGTTGCAGTAATTGGTGCCATGGTCTCTAACTGCATACCACGTTTCTGAGACTGACATTGCCTATGGAGAGAGTTAGACATACAATAATTGCATACAAAGACATACAAAAATTAGCACAAAGACTACTTCAAAGCAAAATTCAGAACATGTATTTAAGAGACGACTTCATTCTTACTGATACGTGGCAGTGTGTGAAAAATCGGTAAGAGTCCAGTCTTAAGGTGATATCGTCCACATATTTCTTAACCGGTGTTGTGTGCTTTGCTGAAATGAAGTGGAGGGAGGCTGACTGGAGCTAAAAGCAAAGATAAATAGCATTTGCAATTCAGTGCAATATCCCTTCAGTTTCTTTTTTGTTTTGCAGAAATTTAGAATAACTTTTTTAATTTAGCTACTTGATTTAACAATAAATAATAATAGTAATTACAAGAAGAAGAAGAAGATGATGATGATGATGAAAAGAAAAATTTATATTTCTATTAACTTTTCATACATGGGATAGAACTCAAAGTGCTTTACATATAAAATCAAGACAAAGCAGCTTTACACAGTAATCTTGACTGTATATCTAATTAAAACAGCACATACAGAGACTCACCTTGTACAGACACTTTTCTCCCCCCATGGCACAGTTTGACATTGTCCTCCACTTCTTAATCTGAGTGACCAAGGCCTCAAATACATTTCTGCATGGAACCCCAAAGTACCTGAAACAAAAAATGCACAACATGCCTTTTTGACAGGTTTTGTATCTTTGGAGGCTTCCAGATACAGGTCTATAAAGCTTAAGATCCACACATTATTGTGTTATATCCTACTGTAGCACATCTGAGTCAGCTCATAAAATAATTGTTAAGCTTTCCAGAAGCTGACTCAGGTGTGGTAGAATATGGAAAATGCAAATAAAAAACTGAAAAAGAAAAAAGTCTAGAGTATGACGAATCACTGCATTATGTCCATATTGCTATCTGATATTCAAATGCTGCCATCTAGTGGTATGAACAATCATTGCTAAATTCAGTCACTGTTCAGAATTTATTTAAATTGTGGGACAGAAGTGTATCTGTATAAAACACTTTTCATTTAAGATTTGCAAGCTATCCATATGATTCATAAGTTAATACATTGTGTCAGTTTCCTCACAGTCCTTATAAAATTTAGCTCAATGGCTATGGCTTTTATGGTACAGAATAAACACATATCTTGGCTAATGTTTGCAAATGGGCCTTTGTAAGGACACCAAACGCACTGGCTTCCACCACACATCAAATGACTGTGTGCCCTACAAACTGTATCTGTGGAATAGACATGCTTTTTTGCATGAATTGCCCATGAGAACAGACATCAAGTGTTAAAAAGTAAAATGCTCTTGTACATACTGTACAGCAGCACATACTAAACAAACATGTTAAAATAATCTACGTACCTACTCTACATAGAGAAAACATGTTATAACAGGCTGGCTATTGACTGACAATTCATATTCATACTTGCGGTTTTACTGTGTTGTATTACAAATAGATCAACTTTATAATGCCAAATGTATCTGTATTTATAACAATTTATCTAAAATCCTTACAGGTGCCAGAACTCTTAAAAATACACTCAAAAACGTACATATGTTGCTGTAAAAGTTTCATACTGCACTGTTCTGCACAACTCAGAAGCACTACACTTTGTTCTATACATAACCTCACCTCACAGAAAGAAAGGAAGAAAGAAAGAAAGAAAGAACGAAAGAAAGAAAGAAAGAAAGAAAGAAAGAAAGAAAGAAAGAAAGAAAGAAAGAAAGAAAGAAAGCATATTTACCATTCCACTTTGCACTGTGCATGGAGGGGGCCTGCAGAGCTCAGGCTGGATGTCTCTATGGTCAGAATACCAACCAGAAGCCAAGTGGGGAAATGCATGGTGATTTGAATCCACACTTTGGACACAAATGTTTGCTAAACTATGCTGCAAGTTCCGAAGTGGCTTTTGGAAAGACGAACAGAATCACAAGATGGTCATGTGAACAACTCCAAACGAAATTGCCCAAAATTTAATTAGAACAAATCCAGTTCTGGTCAGTGACATGAGGCAAAGGAGAATCAAACACATACTGCAGTCAGTAAATACAACATGATGGGTATAGGCCTGTTGTACTAAAATAAGAACAGTGTGGTAGAAAAGTAGAAATTACTTCACCACAAAGTTGTGGGAATGTATGTGCTGTTATTTTAATATGAATGTATTTATAGTTAATAAAAGGTATATGTGTATTTCTTGCAAATCATTGTCCAGTTCAGCGAATCCATGTAATGTTTAACAGTTTAATTCACAATTAAGTGCATGTATTGTAGCTGCACTTTTTTTTTACCATGTATGTTAGGCATTACTATTAACTGTCAGTTAGTAGAGTTGAATTACTTTACCATTGTCAGGTTTGAATAAACCAGGAAGCTTGGACACAAGTGCAGTTTGGGAGGTTAAATGACAAACCCAATAGTGGACAGGCTTGAGTCAGGAGGGCAAACAGGTATGTCAGAGGCAAGACAAAATCAAACTCAAAAATACAAGCAGAGGTCAGAACCAGGGAAACAGGTATGTCAGAGGCGAGGCAAGGCAAGTCAAGGTAAAAAACAGACAGGCCAGGGCAAAAATCAGAAAAATGGAAAGTAATGTTTGCATTACTGCTAAATTTCAGTTTTTAGGGACTCAACTGTTTAAGCCACATTAAAAAACAAAACAAACAAATAAAAAAACAGCAGGTACCTGTCTACCTTGTGAGACCTCACATAGGCCCCACTACAGTAACTACAGTGTGATAATAATGGTGGAGGGTTCACAACCCAAATTCACCACAATTATCCATTTTAACCTATCTATCTAAATAGCCCTGTTTGGAAATACTTTTTTAATCAAACCTTGAGACAAAGTTGTAACCAAGCTTTTTAGACTACAGTTAACCTACCATTCCTCTAATGAACATAATGCACATAGATTAGTATTTGAATGGCTTGAACCTATAGTGTGTCATCAAAATGTTGACAGCAATGTTGTACATTACATTTTTTAGGTATGACAAAAGGAAGGAATTGATTTCAGTTTCACTTATTACAATAGCTTTGTTTAATTTGAAACTCTGATTAGTTACATTTCCTTTTACCATCAAATGTAATGTAGTTATAGTAAAGCAATTTTGACAGCACTCTTAACTATTATTCATTATTATTTTCCTAATTACAGAAGAACTGGAAGGTTTTTTAATGAAGGCTTATTATAGATTTAACGTACATATCATATTTATAATGTAGAAAACAGTATAAAGTTATATAAATTATACAGAAATAAAATGACATTTCCACTCGTTCACTAGTGGCTCCACTTAATACATTTCCAGTGCCTGAGCGCAGCAGTAGTGTAATTCAGTATATAGGGGGTGTGGTCAGCGACATTTCCTAGCAGTGATAGGCGGAGATATGGAAAAGGCGAGACTGAAAAGTCCCACAGTCGCTTCTCTTCCAGTTAACCTACGTGCAGCATGTCTCTGTGAGATCGCGCGCGCGTGTGTGGTGACACGGTCCTGCGAGGTCATCGTGTCCCTGACTGTAGGAGTGAAAGTTTTCGGGCTCTTCGTGTTTGTACTGTCGAGTCCATGCGTGCGCAGTGTATCTGCTGATGTATGGCTCTCATTGTGACTGACGTAAAACTGGGTAAGTGTGTATAGCGTTGCCTACGTTTGATGGATCATGTCGCTTTTGGCATGATTTAAGCCTCTCCGGGGCCATCTGTCTGTGTGAATGTTGCACACCAAGCAGCAGCTGAATAGACTTTATTCGTTGCTTCCAATGAGCAGGACAGTCAGTTATCATTCTGAGAGGAGTTACTATTTAATCACTAATCACTGACTTCTAGATTACTAGTAGATTTGCTTCTACTTTCTTTAATGGAGCCCAAATATTGAAGGCAGTCAGCCACTTCATATTCATAATGTATATAAAGCATTACAAAATGTAAACAAATCTTCGAAGTTCTACAAGCATCCTAAGATAAACTGTTATACACATAAATATGTCAGCTTATTGTATAGTACTTAGTAAAAGTGTTTATGATGAGTGTGAAGCTTCTAGCCATGAAAGTCTCTATCACTCATAGGATTAGTTTCTTGTGTACTTCAGGCCAGTCACATGAATTCCATGCTTTGTTCTTGCTACCTCATGCCTGAAAGGTTCATCCGTGGCATGGGAACGTGCTATACAGTGGGGCTGCACAATATCGTCTGTACATCATAATCGCAATATTGGTCTCTGCAGTGCTGATATTGCAGAAGGCTACAATAGAACCTCTGTGTGAAGGGGTTGGGCAAAGCTGTTGCAGGCTGCATAAAAAGATATATCTAAATGTGTTGGTTTTATGACCTTACAAAAACTATGATTTGAAACAGGCTGTTTTTAAAGCTTAGTTTCCATATGCAGTATGGACTGTATGAATGGGGTATGTGTACAGTGGGAAGCTTCAACAATATGTATTTCAAGCCTTTTTAATTAAAGAAACATAATATGAACCCTTTAATATATCGAAAAGCATCACAATTGCAGTATGTTGCAGTAAAACCACAATACTGATATTTTATCCATACTGTGCAGCCCTACTACACAAATATCTCTTTAAGCCAGTATTTATTTGCTATAGTCTGTGTAGGCCTTGCTTAACTGTGTTGGGTTTCTTTCTGTAGGATGATTTGTCACTGTATGCCTCAGAATGGAGCAAGATCCTCAGGATTTGGGATGTGCAAATGAACATCATGAGAAAAGTTTTCAGCTGTGTGAAATGGAGCTTGGTCAGTTGCAGCTAACCCAAAAGGCATGGTATACACTTGCTGTGTGAAGTAATGTGGAATAAATGAGAGAGAATTTGTATTCATGAACATCTCAGCTCAAATAGATATAGCAACCTGTAAAAACAGCATGCTAAACATTTATTACATAAGAATGATTCTTAGCTCAAATAAGCTCAAAGAAGGTGAATGCCTATAGTGCATGAGTGGTCTCTTGGATATAAAGAGGATTATACATTCCTGCTCTCAGGTTTTGAATTAATTAAGCTTTAGTAGTTTAAATCTTTAAGCCCAGAGTAGTATATTATGGGTGAAAAGTCCTACAGAACAGTAGAAGGACAGAGTCACAGGACAGAGCACCTAAACCTTTTGTTATAACTCTTAATCGCAAAATGAATGGTATTCTCATGTTGTGAGTGCAATTGCATCTTCCATTCAACATTGCCACTAAGTATTGCTTATTTTCAAGACTCCATATAATTTTGGGACCAAACTCCTCATCAGTGGCTTAAAGAATTGCACTTGATTTAAGCCACTGATGACAGCTTCTCTCTTTTTCAGGAGCCTGAGCAGGGAGAGATGCTGCCAGGCTTGAGCCAGCGGCCCCTGCTGTCTGCATATGTGGTGGAAGCGTTTGAGTTCCCTGCTAGCATTCATCTTCAAGAGATGCCCCTCTTTCCTAAGTGGCATCTCCCTCTGAAACTCATGGCTGTTCTCATTGCTGTGGCTTTTGTCTATACGTTCCTTCGGGAAGCGCTGCAGCCGTATGTATCTCAAGGTACAAACAACTTCTACAAGATCCCAGTCCTGGTGTTAAATAAAGTGCTGCCCTGGACCTCTATCACTCTCCTGGCCCTGGTCTATCTACCTGGTATACTGGCTGCTCTGCTCCAACTTCAAAGGGGTGAGCAAAGCACATAGCACCAGTTAATCTTGGTTATTCATTATGCTGATGAGCTTCAGCTTGGACACACACCCACACACAAGTAAAAATACACATATTCCAGAAATCAACATTTACCTTGTTTTACCTTATCACCTAAACATTGTTAAAGTGTCAATACAGTGCACTAAGTAACCCAATTTGAAATAATCTTTTTTGTGATCTCCTAAAAAAAACCCAATGCATTTACATACACTGATCAGCCATAACAGTAAAACCATTTACTTAATACTTTGTAGGTCTCACTTATGCCATTCAGACAGCTCTGATTTACCAATGCATATACTCAACAAGACCTCTGATGGTGTGCTGTGGTATCTGGCACCAAGACATTTGTCTTTTGGACTTTTAAGTCATATAACTTATAAGGTTGCGATTCCATGGATTGGACTTGTTTGTCAAGCACATCCCACAGATGCTTCATCATATTGATATATGGGGAATGGGGAGTCCAAACCCAAAATGAATTCTTTGTCATGTTCCTCAAACTATTCCTGAGTATTTTTTGCAGTGTGCCAGTGAGCATTATTCCATGGTGAAAGATAATGTTAGGAGGCTGATTAGTGAATAGTGTTGCCACAAAGGGGTAAATATGGCCTGCAACAATCTCTAGGTAGGTAGTCCATGTCAAAGTATCATGCACATGAATGCCAGGACACAAGGTATATCAGCAGAACATTGCCCAGAGCATCATATTCCCTCTGCCAGCTTACCTTTTTCCCATAATGCATCCTGGTTCTCCTGAGGAAAGTGATCCACATGATCACCCTGTAAAAGGAAATGTGATTCATCATATCAGACCACCTTCTTCTTTTGCACTGTGGTCTGGTTCTGATGCTCACATGCTCATTTTAGGTGCTTTTGGTAGTGGACACGGTCAACATGGGCACTCTGACCAGTCTGTGGCTCCACTGCCCTATACAGAGTAAGTTGCAGTGACACATTTCTATCAATAACTTCTTTACCAGTTTGTGCTGCAGTAGATCCTGTTTCGCACTCACTGGCTGTCCTTTCTTGTATTTCTTTGGTAAGTACTAACAACTGCATACCAGAAACACCCCACAAGATCTGCTGTTTTGGAGATGCTTTGACCAGGTCTAGCAATCATAATTTGACTCGTCAGAGTCATTCAGATCCATAAACCTGCCCATTTAAGATACTTAGTCATGAGTTATGACACAAACACGCAAATCAAACACAGAAAAATTCCATTGTGGTTTTAGTGCCTTCACCCACTTTGTCCTCACAGGCCCCCTACTTCCCATCCCCTTCTTATTAAAAATTGACTCAGGCATACATTGGTGCTTGAGTGTGTTCACAATGACAAAAGAGTCACTTTTACTTTTTCCTGTTTCCAACACATCGATTTCAGGCACTGCCTAACAGGTGTCATTGTTACAGTGTTGTTTACCTCAGTGTTGTTCACTATTCACCTTGTCAATGGTTTTAATGCTGTGTATGATTTGTGTACATCCACCTAATCACCCTTCAGCAGTAAAGCTCTATCCATTAAAATTAAATGTATAATGAACATTTCAGCCTGGACTGTTTTAGAATGAAGCACAATATGGGCAACCAGTCACAACAGAGGTATTTTACATAGCGCAGGCTTAAATTAATGGAAACAAAAACTTTTTGGTTCACAAATGTCTTAAATGGCCCTTAGGGAAAAATACTAGAAAATGTAGGATTTGGGCTTATGAACATCAATAGCAGGGTGAATGTTGCAACAGGCAAAGCTGACACCAAGTGTAAAAGTACTATTTTTAGGAGACATTATGTGCACTCTTCAGATGTTCTTGCCATATGCATGGTCCTATTCTGCAGGCTCACAGAGGAACCTTAAGATGCTTAGTCATGTGTTATTCACAAACATGCAAATCAAACACAGAAAAATTCCATTGTGGTTTTAGTGCCCCCACCCACTTTGTCCTCACAGGCCGTTCACTTCCCATCCCCTTCTTATTCAAAACTGACTCAGGCATACATTGTGCCTTAGCTTGCCCCTTTAGTAGCTCTGCTCTCAAAAAGATTCTAGCTGTCCAAGTGGTTAAAAAACACCTGACTTTACAGTATTAGATTTGTCTCTGCGCTTTTTCTATCAGCTTATCTGGGTTGAATGATTGTATCCACTTTACCCTCACCAAATGCTGAATCACACAGACTTAATATGGCAGTGTGGTGCAATGTTTACCGCTTATTACTGTTGCCCTTTTCCACCAGGCACTAAGTACAGTCATTTCCCTGTCTGGCTGGAAAACTGGATGAGTATTAGGAAACAGCTGGGTCTGTTGGCCTTCTTTTTGGCCTGTCTGCATGCCATTTACAGCTTGAGCTACCCAATGCGACGGTCTTACAGATACAAGCTTCTCAACTGGGCCTACCAGCAGGTTAGTAGTGGGTCTCCCAGAGTGTGCTGGCAGAGGTTATTGGAAATGTCACCTGTGATAAGTTTAAGGGTTCTTACAGACTATTGAAATACTTTCCTTATCAAAATGCCATCAACCACTTGACATTTATATGAATGGGTCTTTGTCATAATGTGTTACATTCTCATGGTTCACGTGCAAATACTGTTCCTTACCCTGTATGCAACAAGACACCTTTGTAGGTTTTATTTTCTCTGAACCAGTGTAATCTGTTCAGTTAGTTCTTTGTCAGGTCCCAGTGTCAGTTGTTAAGAACTTTAAGCGTCAGTGGCTATAATGAAGGCTACGGCAACCAAAAATATATCTCCATTAACAGTTTAGCTGTGGAACCCGCAGTCACTAAACTTTACCAACTTTACCACAGCTGCCAAATAAAGTTCTTTACTATTTTTCCTCACCTGTTGACATATCTTCAGAAACATGGGATAATCTAATGAATGAACCAGTATCTTTGAGAATTGTTCACTGAGTTTTCTAATGTAAGCAAAATCAATTTCATTCAACAATAAAATTAACTTACTTAAACCTCAGCTTTTAGTAATTATGACAAACTTATAACTCTGTCATATGAGAATAATTTATTATTAGGAAAACCAGAACAGGTTTCTTGACATTGTATCTGTCCCTGTTTTTCTCCCTTAGAGGTAAACTAGTTCACTGAATTTTAAGAATTAATATTAAAAGAGGAGAGATAATATTGTTGGGGGTTAAAATGTGTTGTGTATTTTTGTTTATCTATCACAATGTGTGCATGGACGCTGGTTTAACTACAGGTCATGGAAAAGTGCTTTTCCAAATTAACTGTTCTCATTTGAGATACATGTTTTTACCTAAAACCTAAATTTCCAGTCCTAAATACATTGAGTTCTTGGTTGAGCTGTTATATATTTATTACTACATTCTTTTCAGCAACATGTAAAAATTGAAAAAAAGAAAAAGTGTAAGAATGTGTAATGAATTTACATGATTCTTATAGGTACAACAGAAGAAGGAGAATGCATGGGTAGAGGATGATGTCTGGAGGATGGAGATTTACATCTCTTTAGGAATTCTAGGATTGGGCATTCTAGCCCTGGTGGCCATCTCCTCCCTCCCCTCCATTAGTGACACACTAAACTGGAGAGAGTTCCAGTGTGTACAGGTAGGTAAGAGACATACAACATAGGAAATGAGGCATGGATGTTAAGTTTTCTCATTTTGTTTGATCTATTGTTTTTTGGGGAGGGTGGGGACAGACTCTTTTCAGAAAAGAGATTATCTTGTCATGTGAAAACAAATGTCCTGTGAGGTTCTTGGTTTGAATTCCACAGCCATGATGAAAAGTATATAGAAGTTACTCTGCCCAGAATTCATTTAAACTCTGCACAGATTGTCATTGTTTTTAAACTGAATATCTACATGTTGATGTATTACAGAGGATTTTAGGATACACAGCTCTGTTCCTGTGCACAACTCATGCTCTGGTGTATGGCTGGAAGAAGTGGGTGGAGCTGAAGCAGTATGTTTGGTACATGCCTCCATCATTCATTCTGGCCTCTTTCCTCCCAGCTACAGTGTTACTGCTCAAGGCTGTGCTGGCCATGCCCTGTTTGGACAAGAGACTTGATCACATTCGACATGGCTGGGAAAGACCAGGCCGAAAGAGACTCTCAGACAAAGACTCACTCTGATTTTTTAATGTGGTACATGTAGTTTAAATGTGATGTGTTATGGGCATTTTTTAATATTGAATATGTTTCCTACTATCTTTTATAAGGCCATTTATTTGCTGATGTTAGATACTGATATTATTGACTTTTCTAATTGTTTTTCAATTGTTAGCTATCGACAAAGCATTATTTACAATTTGTATGTTCGATGTGATAATTCACTGATAAAGTCAACGTGTATTAAATGCATCTTTTCAGAGCGTAACAGAAGTAACCCCTGAACACCAAGTCCGCTATCATAATGACTTTCTCAAAATCGTTTCCAGAAAGCACAATCCTGCATTATTATAAGTATTCCTTACAATCATGTAATTAATGATATCTTAGGGCTCTAACATTTTTGACACAAAAACAAATCCCAATCTTTCTCAATCCATGTCACAGCTGTTATGGGCAGTGGTGGCCTAGTAGTTAGGACACTGCCTTTGAGACCTGAAGGTCGCAGGTTCAAGTCCCGGCCCGGGCACTACTGAGGTACCCTTGAGCAAGGTACCGTCCCACTACACTGTTCCCCGGGCGCTATTGGTAGCTGCCCGCTGCTCCACGTGTGCACGTGTGATGGGTTAAATGCAGAGGTTGCATGTGTTCACAATGACAAATAGTCACTTTCACTCTGTGATATTAATGTGGAATATAAAATAAGAGCACAAATAAAGTAAATAGACGAATAAAACAAAACATAATTTGAAGCGCTATGTTCTTATGTTGTCCTAACTCTAAAATAAACGGGCAATAAAGTTGAAATAAAAGTGCTGACAATGTTACTGGAGATGTGCTAGCAGTAATACAATAGTACTTTCTGCAGGACAACTGTAAGATGTGTAGAGTAATTTAACTATTTGCACTGCCCCCTGGTGGCGGTTTCGGCCATGTCACGAACACAAATGTCATTTAAAACGTCAGGATCCGTAATTAATCTACTGGATAAAACATAAAAACTTCGACATTATTTGATTCTCTGACCTTCAGAGCACATGGGTGTTTTTAGATACACAAGGTGGCGCTATTGCAGGCACGTCACAACCGGAACAATAACATCGTTATAAACATCACAACAAACATTTATTATCCACATAAAACTCTCTCTAATAATCTTTCTAGTTTACTGAAGAATTAAACAGAAGTATGATAAAATACTGACACACACCTACATGAATATAGAAGTTATACCGCACTTTTTAAATGTCATGCAGATTAAGAATATCGTCAAGGGTAATAACGATTAGTAAGTGAAACAGCGACTGACAGCAGATAACAAAGATTGAAGCAAAACATCGACGCTGCAAAACACTTCTGTGTCGATGTTCGCGGTGACCTGGTGTTTGAAGAGACGTTTGCACGGACTCGTCTCTCTTTCCCACAGCTGCTCCCCATCCGCTAGGCGGCGCTCTGCTGGCTCGTGTCGCTTCCGCTCTATGTTGCTGCTGCAGCAACAGCAGCGGCTCCAGCGTGAGCGCACCGCAGCTTGTGGCCGGGGGGGCGGAGAGAGCATCGCGGAGAGGAGAGCAGCTCCGTCTGCGGGGAGCCACGGATATCCCATGACAGGTACACACAGAAACGCTTTAGACATTTTTTGTCCATTACCGATTCTAGTGAACCTTCAAACGTGAGGCGGTTTTTCATGTTTTTCAAGCATATGCACAGTAGTACACCGTGTGACATTGCCAGGACACTGACTGCTGCAGCAGTGTGAGTGAGGTTGTTTCTGATGAACGTTCCCAGAGACATGGCGATTTTTCATCGAGACAGGCGACAAAGCATGCGGCGTTAGAATCGATGGCCTCTTCCCCTGAATATCATTGTGTGTACTGTTTTACAGTACATTCCAATGAATCCAAATATGTATATAAATATCACTTAGATTCATGTAACTGAATATCACATCTGTGTGGTGTATAACACTTTTTTTTGTAAAAACTGATGATGAATCGTGATAAACATGAGTGCTCTTTTTTAAATAGCTAGGTTTATTGTAGCCTACTGGATAATACTGTCATGTGTGTTTTAGGTGGCACTGCCCTTCTGCAGTAAATCATGACAGTATGTAATATTAGTACGCATAAAGGCCATTGGAGAGAATAGAATAGAACAGAATTCTCATTGGCTCTAACCACTTGTGTCATTTTAGTTACTCGTAATCAAGATCAGGAGTTCCGGGCCTAAAATGGACTCCATTTCCCTCATGGGCAGCAGCCCTGCCGCAGCCAAAGCTTCATTCTTGCCCAATGGACTGAAGAACGGGCCCAGAGAGGGGACCACCAAGCCCATCATAGCAATCATTGGTTCTGGAGACTTCTCCAAATGTTTGGCCATCCGCTTGCTCCGCAGTGGCTTCCACGTGGTGGTGGGCAGTCGCCAGCCCAAGCGAGCAGCTGAGTTCTTTCCTCACGTGGTGGACGTGACCCACCACGAAGATGCAGTGGGCAAGGCCTCTATGGTTTTCCTGGCAATTCGCAGAGAGCACTACCCATCCCTCTGGGACATTAAGCACCTGCTCACTGGCAAGGTCTTGATAGACGTCAGTAACAACAGGCGAGTAAACCAGTACCCAGAATCCAATGCAGAGTACCTTGCTTCCCTTTTCCCAGAGTCCACTGTGGTCAAAGGGTTTAACGTCATCTCGGCCTGGGCTATGCAGTCAGGCCCCAAAGATGCCAGTCGACAGGTAAGACGTGGAGCACAGATGAGTGTTGAGACATCTGTTTAATATCATTTACACTAATGGTCTGCATGAAATACATTTGTCAGCCTTGTCAGCTTTTTTAAGCAATGAAGTAGCTGCTCATTAATAGGGAGCTCTGGAGTTAATGACTGTTATAGTTTTGTTGGCCTGTCTTAGTGAAAGTCTTGCCAATGTGTTTGTCCTGTCAGCAGGGCTATCAGACAGCACAGGTCAGCATTGGATTAAAATGTAACGTCTTAACATGCAGACCTTTTACATTGTGTTATAATGCAACCCCGTCATGTCTGCTAAGTGCACTACATAGATTCATTCCCCACTAACACATTCTGCTACTGATCAACATAGAACAAAGTGAAGTTTGCTTCAAAGTAGGTCCTCTCCCAGCATGCTGATGTCAGTGGCATAGGCAGAGATGTTTGGGAATAATGTTGTTCCCCATTATCACTGTACCTTCAGTAAGATTTTAAGAAATTGCTTTGTAGTAAAGGCAGGCAGCTTAGCAAGCTGTCACATTAAAGGCTCTACTCTGCTTGCTTTGGAGACCTTTAATTCCCCAGAATAAAAAAAAGATGATTTAAGAGCATATATTACAAAGACTTAGCTATTAAAAGACACAGCTCCCAAGTGCTCTTCTTTTCCCAGTCTAATTTCTAAAATATGTAAAGCCTGAATTAATTTCAGTTTTTTTGAGGGTCCCATGAGAGTTATTTTCTCTCCCAGCAGATTCCTCACATTTTTGATGTGGAAAACTTTCATGGATTTTATTTGCTATTTTTTATCTGCTTTTATTTTCCTGATGAAACCCACATTTACTTTAACTCTGACTAAATAAGGATTAATTTAATCTGGCAGAAAAGGTTACTACTTACTTCTCGACTCCAGAGCTCTAAAGACTAAAAAAGACAAAAGAACCTGCACTAATAGATTCAGATCTCAATTTTGGCAGCAATATTAAAGCAATAAAAAGGAGCTAAGATCTGTGATAAAGACCTCAAATTTGCAGTTATTCGGTTGATTTGGTTTAGATAAAGTCTGCTACATTTTCATGATCTCACACATGCAGACAAATTATAATGTGAGCATTTTTTATTAAATGTCATTTACTGCAATGTAGTCATAAGCAGAAGCAACTTCTCAGTACAAAACACTGCTCACAGTAAAATAGATTTTTTATGGATTACATCGATACATCGGATGGTATTCTGTTTTGGTCAATACATTAATATAAACTACTCAGTGGCTTAGCACCAAAATACATCTCAGAAGAATACAATTCTGAGAGGCCTCTCAGATCACTACAGGCTGGTCAGCTTGCAGTGTAAGAATTAGAGTAGTGCTGAGCCAGTTAGGGAATGTTTCACTGAATCCAGCCTCCAGAAGATCTCAGATATGCAGCAAATTTGGACATCTTTAAGTCTTTAAGTTTTAATGTGCTATATAAACAGACTTGCCTTGCCCTTACCATTGCTTTTCTGTTGAAATTGAATGTGCACTCCTAATTGTGATGTTTATTGCAATTTCTGGCTTACAGGTATATATCTGTAGTAATTCAGTGGAGGCACGGCAGCAGGTCATTGAGATGGCCCGGCAGCTCAGTTTCAACCCAGTGGACATGGGCACCCTGTTGTCGGCTAAGGAGATTGAGAACATGCCATTACGTCTGTTCTCGGACTGGAAAGGTCCTGTCCTGACCGCCGTCTCCTTGTCCATCTTTTTTTTCGCCTACTCCTTTGTTCGGGACATCATTCATCCTTATATGAAAAACAAGCAAAGCTTCTTTTATAAAATCCCTCTTGAAATGGTCAACAGGACACTGCCTGTGGTGGCTATAACCTTGCTGGCACTGGTATATTTAGCAGGGCAGCTTGCTGCTGCACATCAGCTCTTCTATGGTACAAAGTATAGACGTTTCCCCCACTGGCTGGAGGGTTGGCTGCAGAGCAGGAAGCAGCTGGGCTTGCTAAGTTTCTTCTTTGCCTGCGTTCATGTGTTCTACAGTCTCTGCCTTCCCATGAGGAGGTCTGAACGATATCTGCTACTAAACATGGCCTACCAACAGGTGCGCATGTGTGTTTTTCTTTGCTTTCTTTGCTGTCTCGCTCTGCAGTGCAAATTCATGCTCTATCAGTTTAATTATGCCAACTAGATCATCATACACTAAAACATTATTGCCACAATGTCAAAATCCCTGAACTAGTATTTTTCACTTCAGTAGATCTGGATTGAATATTTAGAATATTTTTCAATATTTAATTGCTCTGTTGGTATTCAGTTTTATATTTAACAACATATTTATTTAATCCACAAAATGTCAAACAAAGGTTTTTTGGAAGGCCATTGATTGTCATTATATGAAAGATGCTAAAAATGTATGTATAGCTATTTTAGTGTAGACATCTACATGACAAGAAAAATGCTCCATGCAAAATGTACAGGTTGATATGAAGACTTTCATAAATAGTTTTAAATATGCAAATACTACTTGTGGTCTCTAGTCAACCAGTCAAATTTTCTTTATATTTTTTGCTTTATATTTTTTTCGGCATCATTCTTTATCTACAAGAATCATACTAGTAATAACAGATGCACTGTTTTAATTTGGATTTATTTAATTGTCCCTGAATGCTGAAAGCTCTAATCACTGAAACATTTTAGCGATCACAGTTATTTACTTCATTTAAATGTGTGTATAATTCACACAGAAATAAATAAATTACAGCAACACCATTTGGCAGTTCACTCTTAGCAATAATTGTATTGAAGACATATATTACATTAAAGGTACAAAGATATTACATGCTTGATAAGACCTGCCTTTCTATCTTTTTCCCGAAAGGAGAACAATGAATGTATTGTTTTCAGTGATTTCCAGCTGTATGCCTACACTCTGTCTAAAGCCTCATGTGACAGCCTCTGTATGTCTCTGCTCTTAGCTATCCTCAGGACATGAAATCAGACTGACATCACTTTAAAAGCTGATAGTCACTTCAGCCTCTTCAGGCAATCCTAGTTTCTCTGTTATTGTGCTATAAAATCTGAGCTTTTTTGCCCTCTAATGTAGATACAGCAACAGCTGCATAATTATCCAGAATCAGTGCAAATGCAATACCTTACCATTATAAAAATACACAAATAAGCATGTGCATGTTTACTCTCTCTCTCTATCTATCTATCTATCTATCTATCTATCTATCTATCTATCTATCTATCTATCTATCTATCTATCTA
>JBBPDA010000009.1:12928824-12945738 GCA_037974385.1 Arnoldichthys spilopterus | reverse complement strand
AGTCTCAGCTTCCCAATCAGATGCTGAGGGATGATGGTGTTGAATGCTGAACTAAAGTCTATGAACAGCATTCTAACTTTTAGTTATTTATTATCAGTCACAGTTTTATTTCAGAGTACATCACTTATGTTCTCTGTTTCTGTTTCTCCCTTTCTTTATTTCTCTCTCACTCCCTTGCTGTGACACCTTTAAGGCTGGCTGTTAAACGCCTCAGTTTCTCAAGAGGGTGAAATGTTTACTTTTTTTGAAAAACAAACCAATAATTTCCATGGAGTGTAATTATTTTTTCCACAGGACTGTACAATGGGTCATAAGTGAACCTTAATGAATTTACAAACTTCCCTGATGATGTATATATTTCTTACATTTTGGTTTTTTCAATTAACTGCATATAGGTCTGTAAATGAGGTCACAGCAGGTTACTATGCATTTGACGGTTAAACCTGGCTAGACTTTGTAGTGAACCTGCCACCGCTTTAAAGGGACCAATCTGTTTTAAATCTATGGTATTTGTATCGTGTGGCCAGTGACCACAGCATGCACCCAGTACCTCCTGTATGTTTTAAGCCAAGCAGTTTTCACTATGTTTACTACATAGGGTTTTTACACTGAGGTTTCTCTGCGATTTCATTAATTTCAGACATTTACTAAAAGTGCAGAACTTTTATATACACATAATATAAGCCAATGGACAGATGCTATGGTAATAGGCCACTTGATACTGCATATATAATTCATGTTGTGTAGTGCATCAAAATGAAATCTGCACTTTTGACAGATACAGGGAACCCTACTGAAAACATTGTCCATGGTTATCCATTGCTACAGATGCAGTAGATACTGAAGGCCAAAGGCTGCTTGAGTACTCCAAGGGACACTGGTGACATCCACTTTAATAAAAGATGTGTCCCGACTCTCAAAATGTGCCTTGCTGTTGTTTTAGATGTACAACAAAACTACAAAGCGCACACAGTTCTGGCAGAAAAGCCTTTTTTAAACCATCCATTTACTTTGTCACCTCCTATCCTTAAAAACAACACCTCAGAATATCTAAGTGATGCGTGGTAGTGTTTTTCTAGGCCACAATAATAAGAAGAGAGTAGGAGGTGGCAAACATATTCCACTTGGTGCTTAATGCGTGGGGAGGGGGGCTGCTAGTTCCCCCACTATCCGCCCCCCTTTTGCTGAGTATCCTGTGTCCCGCCAAGGGACTCTGTCCTCCCCTCGTTGCTGAGACGAGCGTGATGGATACCTAGAGAGAGTGTGTGGGAGCTGTCTGCCTCAGCCTACAAGAACATGTTCACTTTTAAAGCCACTACCCGCTCCTTTCTTCCGCCCGCACTCACTCCTATTTGTGCAATTAGCAAAGGTCAGTGAGCATTTAATCTCAAAGGGGACAGTGCAAGCTTACATAACTTAGACTCCCTGGCGGGCCAGTCTCACAGTTCTACAGCTCTGAGAGTTTTTCCGGGGAGATGATGCTGTACGTTTAGATGTCCTGTCTGGTCCAAAAAGAGAATAGGTGTATTGCCTTGGGACCCCTTCTCTCTGTTTAATGTTTATGGTTAGAAAATAATTCTAGTTCTAGAGGGTTCTCAGCACAAATACATGGTTCTAGGAAAAGCCTTGACATAAAGGATTTACATGATACAGAAGTTTTAACCTTTTTCACACTCACACAAGCCATTTACAAAATGTTCTTTAACCATTTAAAGTGTCCCTGATTTTTGTCTAAAAGGCCTAGTGACACTTTTTAGTATTTTATTTCCCCTGATATACACTTATGACATTTCTTCCTTCTGCTTACTCCTTGTGTCATGTTTACATCTGCTCTTTTCTGTGGCATTGCTGCTTCTTTGCACAACCTGCTACTTTGCACCTAGTACATACTACAACTGTGTACTGGTCTGTGCTGTCTGTCTTTCCACTGTAGCACTGTGGTCCTGAAATGTTGTTTCATTTCACCATGTACTGTGGAAATTACAAATAGAAGACTACTCTGCTTGACCTGATTTGTGTGGTTTTATGTACAAACCACAGTCCTACTTTATTTCTATATTACAATTTCTACCCTCTCTTTATCTGCTGGAACTGACCAGGCTGTTTTTGTTACTTTACCTTTAAGGTGTTTGTACTATAGGCGAAATATATACACAGGTCAGCCATAACATTAACAGCACCACCCTTCTATTGTGTTAGTCCCCCTCATGCAGCCAAAACCATTCTGGCTGTGGTGCTCTGTGTGTTCTGACACCATTTTTCCATAGCCACATTACCTGTAAGTGGTGTTAATGTTGTGTCTGATTGGTGTATGTGATGATAATATATAGAGTTTTGTGACATCACAGAAACAAGAAATTCAGAACAAGATGTTTTTGCATCCTTACAATGTTAATATGTCACAACAAACTCTTTTATTTAAAAAAAACACAAATGAGGAAAAGTAGTTTTTTCATGATACTGACTGTTTAAATGAACAAGAGCAGACTTTTACTACACACTTCTATTGTCTAAGAATAATGCATCCAGTTGTAGTGCTTTGTAGTCCACGTAGTTACTAAATAAAATGCCTTAAGTTGAAATAACCTTCTATTTTGAGCAGCTAATGAATCATCAATTAAAGGGTTCTTTAGGAAACCAAAATACTAAAGCATCACTCCAAAAAGCTTTCAAAAAGCTTTTTCTAGCACCTTTATTTTTGCATGCATATTTGGCAAGAAAAGCAGCAGTATAACAAACAGAAAAAAACAGTATGATGTAACGCAAATTTAAACACATCAGCAGTAAAGTTATGTTCCTGACTGAGTAACACTCCATGGCCTTTTTATTATTGAGCATGAGTGATGATAATCACACCATAACATTTCACCAACCTCCTCAAAGTGCCCTTACAGAGTCTGTAAGAGTGTAAGAAATGCACTAAAGTAGATAAATAAGATAGGAGTTTGTAGAGAGGCAAAGTAGATTAGTGCTGCCAGAGGGATTTGCCAAATCTCTGCATTTGACCTGTCCATCATCAGACTGCAAGCAAAAGGAAAGAGGCTGCTCTGATCTGATCAAGACCCAATCACTTGCGCTCTGTCTACAGGAAACAGGGAAAAGAAAACACACTCAGCACTTCTCTCTTTACTGGACATCGCAGGGAAAAATCACTGAACTTTTTCTTTCTGATTCCAGTTAGACTTAATGTTGCAGCAGTGTGCTTTTAATCAGGGTGTTTATGTTGCTGCCAACAACCTGTCAGTATTTCACCTCTAAAGACAGATTACTGAGACTAATGCATTAAGAATTAATTACAGCGATGATAATGTTTACTTTCCATCTATTTTTTTTTTTTTATTATTATTATTTTTTTAAATGAACTTATTTCTGGGACAAATGTATGGCTTCTTTCAGTTTTGAAGAGACTGAAATGGATACATCAGTGTGATATTTGGCAATACATTTTGCTTGCTTTGTTTTACAGTTGATGTTTTGCAGCTTGCGTCATTTGTTGAAGGGGTTCATATCCAGTTATCAGAAGACATTAGGCAATGGACTTTTAGCCCAGTGAGTCATACATTTCCCCTGCAAAAGTGAACACATTGCCTCTGAGGAACAGATTCAGATCAGTGAGTCAGTTACCCATTCATTCGCTTATGAAACCATCAGTGGTATGTTTTCATCAGCAGATTTCATCAGTTACTTTAGCATAGCAGCCAAACTATGATTTAAAGGCGCATATGGTGTTATTCTGCCTATCTAGAATATTTAGGCCTGGGCTGTTTCATTTCCTGTACAATCAGGTTAGCATTTGTTGGGGTCTCAAGGCCAACAGTGGGATGTGTTCTACTCATTTCCTTTTTGGTTATAATTGAAAAGATCAATCTACATTGATAACTCTAAATCATGTACCTGCAAAAAGCATATATGATCTGTTTTACAAAATATCACATTTATTCATTATAAGTAAAGGCATTAGGAATGTTAAGATTGGAAGATAAACTGAAGGCATTCAGTATACTGTCAGTACAGTTCTCCTGGATGATATGTATTTATGTGTGTGTGGTGGTGGTGATTGGGAGGGGGTAGGGGGTGGGGGGGTTACAGATCTGATTGTTAGGATGATTGGCAGGCAGCATTGAGAGCTGTTGTATCTCAGCAGAATCAACACTCTGTAAGAGATGAAGGATGCAGTTTTATTTTTTAATTTAATTTTAATTATTTTATTTTAATGACAACCATGAAGGCCACCGTGTTTCCGGGACTGATTAAGATCTAATGAAGGTGGCTGGCCTGCTTGATGATCTGGAAGTTGCCCTATCTCCATGGCTACAATAGCCACAGTGATATTTCCAAAGATCGATGGATGAAAAGGTCACACGGTTGTGTCGCGGCTTAATGCATAGCAGGAAATAGTGCAGGCTCTAAGATCTCATCAGGCCATGTTTATGCTTACTTGGGGTTAGGAGAAAAGGAGTATTGGTGATTTGTAATGCAAATCCTTAGCGGTTGTTTAAGGTGTTTCAGCAGTCTTGGCTTAATTTTTTATGTGTCTGTTTGGTACTTCTGCCAAAATGTCCTTAGATTTTTAGCAATAATTTTAAATATGCATAAGACTTTTTTTCTTTAAACAGCAAACAAACTACATGGAGGATAATCCTAATGCCTTTGCTTTCAGATATCAAAACAGTCTTGATTACATGCTGCTAATGTCTGTAAACAGATGAATTGGATCAGGTAGGGAGGGTATTGAAGCTGCCAGTTACCACCTGCTCCATAATTGTCCTCTCAGATGTGTCTGTCAGTGTTACTCAAAGTCAGTTACATTTTTGGATCACCCACTCTTCCACCTCAGAATGACTCCCATCTACTTGTCTCTGTCTGTCTTCCTTTATCCTGCTCTAATTACCCCCTGCCCTATTGTTGCTATGTCATCTACTTCTCGTGATGCACTGCAGTGATTCTTCAGTTGGTCCTAAAAGTCCTGGCCTTTCTTCTAAAAAAATTGCACCTTAGGGATTTTGATTAACCATTCTTCTCCATGTTACTTATTTATTTCAACTATGAAACTTCTTTAGCTCAGGTTCCCTACCAGTGACTGTGTCCAATGATGCTACATGTTTCTGGAAATGACCTCACGCTGTGCAGGAAAGACTTAAAATATCTGACCTCATCCGCTTTTTGGATGTGATCTGATGGTTTTCTGACCCCCAGTCAATAAAGGCAGGTGTTCAGTTTTCAGTGTTGTAAACTGCTCTTCACCGCTGAGTGATGCTACATAAACATAATTATATCAATATATGGTCATGGTGATATTGCAAGGGTCTAGTTCCATGGGCATTGAAGGGGCTGTTAAGTGGTTTTCCCATAGATATTTACATTAGTAACCAAGATAGCTGATGACTTCATTCTGTACATAGCAATGTGAGTCAATGTTAGAAGTTATGTAAGGTACTGATATCAGTTTATACATTGCTTGAATAATTATTTGCTATGTTAGTGAGGTAGTTTTCTCTACCCACTCTGTAAATACACTAGATATGGCAGTTTTTTTTTGAAAGTTAAGCCAGTAAGTAAGGATCTTTCATGTCTTACACATGTAATAAAACCATAAGAAACTATAAGTCACAGAATATTCTCCTGAAACCCAGAAAAATAAAACATTCTTATTTTTCATTTAAGTGTATGAAATAAAATTATCATTTCAACTGGTAAAAAATTAAAAGAAAAATACATTATTTTGATCTCTTTAGAATTATAATGGGTCCTCATGCCTTGCCATGTCTTGTCATGTTTGTTTTTGTTTTCATCTTCCATGTTTGCTTATGTTGTGGTCATTAGCTCCACCTTAGCACTGCCCTTTGACTGTTGGGTTCACCTCTTCCTGGTCTAAATCTCCTCCTCTTGTCAGGTGTGCATTGATCCATGTTGTGTATAAGTTCTTCTGTGTCTCTATTAGTCTCTTTCAGCTCTCTGTGATGTGGTGTGCTGTTATGTGCATCTCTGCTCTTTTCTGTTGTGCTCTGCTTTGCCCTGCCCTGCCATGTCATGTGTTAGTCATTGTGTAATTCAGTCTGATGTTATGTTCTAGTGTTTTAGTTTTGTTACTAAGTTCAATTTCTGTTGCAACTTGTGCCTACATCCTGTTCATACAAATTATTACAATTATATCTTTGCTTTAGGACATTAAGATCTGTGGCCTAGTTGCAGTGGTGGCCTAGTGATTAGGACATTGCCCTTGGGCCCTGAAGGACGCAGGTTCAAGTCACGGCCCGGACACCACTGAGGTACCCTTGACCAAGGCACCGTCCCACTACACTGGGTGCTGTTGATAGCTGCCTGCTGCTCCACATGTGCCTGTCTGATGGGTTAAATGCAGAGGTCTCATTTCGTTGTGGTGCTTGTGTGTGTTCACAATGACAAATAGTCACTTCACTGATCTTACTCTGACAGAACAGAAACAAATCTTCATGAACTAAATCACAAAAAGAATACACAACAGTCTTCATTCACCAATACCAAAGCAAGTTTTTTCCTGAAAGTTTGTTCTTGAGAGAAGTGCTTATAAAGTATGTGGGGTTTATGAAAAAATTGCTTTGTAAGAAGGGTTTTGGAATGAGGCTTAAGGTTCTTACTGTCTTGTTTTACATTTTAGGCATTTGCAATCCAGGCTGGAAAAGGTATTTGATTTACTCTTCTACTTGGTAATTTTTAATATGTTCTTTAGCCGCAATAAACTTAACTATAGTTGCTAATAGGATTGGTTCAATAGTTCGGTGGCATTGTAGTCAATTCCTGCCTGATAAAACTGCCTCAGTTCATTGATACTTCTGAGAATCCCTAGGTGAATATCTAAACTTCAGGTTGTACCAGTTCTAAAACTGAGGTCTGTATTTGGCCATTCCAGACACATAATGTTCTTCTGTATCAGCCATTCTTCTCTTATGCTTGTTGATGCAATTTCTAATTTATTGCTTCTCTGATGTTAGTTAGATGTCCACACCCTGAACCAGCACCAAACCATAATGCTTCCTTCCCAGTGCTCCATGAGTGAGATTTTAGTGTTGATGTGCTGTGCTTTTCCTTCTTCAAACATTGTCTGGCATGTTTCTACAAAAGAGTTTTCTTTCTGTCTTATCCAGAGACGTTGGCAAGCTTGGGAGATTCTTGCATTTCCTTTGGTAATGTCCTACAGTTTCTTTTCACTTCTGTCTTTGCAGTGTCTCTAGTGAATGAATGGAATAGTAATCTCTGTCTTGGAAAACACTGAACCACTAAGTCTGTAAAAATACTCACTACAGTATGTATTAAGTTTGCTTCTGATTCATATTTACAAAAATTATTTACAAAAAACTCACACAAACTGTCCATGTGTGTTTGCACAAGGGAAACAATTTGAATATTATTAAATTATATTTTAAAAGCTTTACTCTCAAAAAAGTTCCAGAAAATGCATAAGGTTCCGAAGATTCAGATGGTAAGACTTTTTAAATTATTATTATTAGTAGTAGTAGTAGTAGTAGTATTAATCCTCCTCATAAGCCCCTTTGCGTGTCTAAGGTGAGTGATGATCTGTAATGACATGCTGCTTAACCATCTCCCAGTTGTCTTGACCTTAATCTGGAGTAGGTCTGACCACTCTTAAGTATGTGTTCTTGTTGAGCAGTATACTCTTCTTTCATTTCTGATATTTCAAACTGTAGCTGAAACTGATATTTTCTTAAACTCCCAGTAAGTCCCAGAGCTCCGAAAAGTAGTAGAAGAAGAAGCAATAGGAGTTTTGTTCTTCAGTTAGAAATGTAAGGTGCTTAACAGGCCAGTGTCATACAGGGTGTTCTCTTAGCATACTGCATATCGAGATCCATTGCTTGTGGAATGCAATCAGTGTCAAACCATTTCTCTCCCTCTCTCTACATCTCTACCTCAATCTATTAAACTCCTCTTCTATTATGCTCTTTGAGTCCTGTGCATTGTGTTTTATCCTACCTGTCATCCATTTAGTCTGAATTCCTTTGTGAACCATTTGCATCTCGCCTGTGTGGAAACAAATGAGGGGTGCATCTCGCCTGTGTGGAGCTGAAATCTGTTGGGCGAATGGACAACTCAAATGAAAATGGAATTACAGCAGGGGCTGTGCCGTCTAGCTGGAGCTGCTTATTTCCAAATTTAAAGTGAATGTTTGTGACGGTGTAATCTGTCCACAGCGCACGCTCTCTTTTCCTCCTCCATGTTCCAGGAAGTGTCAGCTCAATTTCACCGGCAGTCAGCAACACTATTATTTTGACATCTTTGAGTGGTGGTCTTGTGTGCGTGTGTGTGTGTCCGTGTGCACGTTTGTTTGGGGGGTGGGGGTGGGGTGTCTATGGATATTTCAAATCACACCATCACTGCAGAATCTTGGAAATGGGGAAATGAGGCCGGTTGTTCATGTGAAAGCTTTTTATAATGTGGCTGTGTGGGCCTGGGTCAGGTCCAAGACTGCTGTTGAGATTCTCTTACTAAAAGCCCTGGCCTTGTTAGAGGAATGGATAGCTGAGGGTGACCATGACTTTTATTCTTTGTAAGAGAAAATGTGTGTATATATAAAGACAGACACACAAAAACAAACAGGGCCACAATTTAAAATACATTATGAAAGGGCTACATCTTGGCAGATGCATTAGTCACCCAGAAGTGGAAAAAAGGGACAAAGATTTAACATAAACATAGAACCAAAATATCTTTTCCTCAAAAATGTGTCAGTGTCCTATTATAGATGCTTCATTTGATTTTTGTGAAATCTAGCATTCAGAAGCCTGTAATGACCAGTCTGTGTACATGACCAAGACTCCCAAATATAAATACAAATGCAATAATAGATCAAATTACTTAATGAGTGTAGAAGTAACTGCCATTAAAAGCTGTATAAGGCTAGTTTAGAAAAAAACTGAATATATTTCTCCTGAGGTCCACTTATAATATTTGTGTGGATTTATGTACTAAAAACAACCATAAACTAGAGTAGACTGAATCAACTGATATATTAGTGAGTTGTTTTTTTCTGGCATCATATAAAAATAGATTAATTATGAATTATTTTTGTGGCAGAATTTCCATGTAGACTGTATGGATTGAGGACTGAATAGTTCATTTTGAAAATGTAACAATGTTTAAATACTTCATCAAATCTATGATGTCCTCAGGTGGCATGGTGGTGCAGTGTTTAGCACTGTCGCCTAACCGCAAGAAGGCCCTGGGTTCAATCCCTCGCTCGGCCACGGGTGCCTTTCTGTGTGGAGTTTGCAAGCTCTCCCCATGTTCGGGTGGGTTTTCTCCGGGTGCTCCAGTTTCCTCCCACTGTCCAAAGGCTTGCTCTAGGTTGACTGGAAGGTCTAAATTGCCTGTAGGTGTGACTGTGTGTGTGATTGTTTTTCTGTCTATGTGTTGCCCTGCGATGGGCTGGATTCCTGTCCTGGGTGAACGCCACCTTGGGCCCATAGTCAGCTGGGATTGGCTCTATCTTCCCCGTGACCCGAAATGGAAGAAGCGATTTTGAAAATGGATGGATGGATGGATGGATGGCCTCTTTAAACCTTAAACCAGAAAACTGACACGCACATACATGGGGTCAAAAAGTCAGTATGCCTGAGCATGTCAAATAATGACAATTTTGTCTAAGCTTGTGTCAGTTCCTTGTACTAAATCTTTGTATTAAATCGGTGCTGCAGGGCACTTGGAGGTGTGTGTGTGTGTGTGTTTAAGCAAGTGAGTATAAGTATGTCAGTGTCAAGTGTGCTCAAAAAGCGTTGCTCTGGCACTGACAGTGACTGACAACACCATGGACATGCATTAAAGGGAGTGTTCCCTCTTAAAGTATGCTGTTGATACACACTTTTCCAACACTGAAGGACCATTCACACTGCCTCCTCAGTGTTGCAACATCATGTTTAACAGCGCAGAAGCCACAGACCCCCATCTATCCGCCTTTCCAGCTTTCTGCAGGGGCCTTGTGTCTTCACTGGTTACATCACAGTCCATCCATTCAGACGAGCCTGAGCACATGTAATAAACAGTGGCCAAGCCGTGAGAGAACACGAGGACTCTTCCATATCTCTGCACATATCTCTGCCAGAGAAAAGCCTATGGGGACAGCTCACG
This sequence comes from Arnoldichthys spilopterus, assembly GCA_037974385.1. Lineage (NCBI taxonomy): Eukaryota > Metazoa > Chordata > Actinopteri > Characiformes > Lepidarchidae > Arnoldichthys > Arnoldichthys spilopterus. Next base: position 12,935,619 of record JBBPDA010000009.1, on the reverse strand, counting down.
TTTATTTGACATGAAATGCAACTCAGGCTACATCTGGCCTTACAGTGGGTGTAAAATGGGCAGGGCAGGAAGGGAGTCAGGGCTGCCTCAGACAAGGTTTATTTAAACTGGGCGTGAGGGCCTGGAGGAGCAGGACTAGAAGGAGAAGGGGAGAGGTAAAACGAGTCCACCGTTTTTTGGTGAAGAACAGATGTGTGCTATGAACAGGAAAATGCTTTTGGTTTGTGAAGTGGAATGGTTTCATTAGTCAGTGAAATTGATTTGTTTTCTGTGCTTGTGAGTGGGCAGCCCACCTGCTATCACCCAGTCAAAAGAACAAACCTCTCAGCTTGGTCGAATATAAATATCATTAGAGACATATGTCAGTCTTCGTTAAATTCATTGTAAACTCACATTCATGAGACAGTGTTGTTACTTCTGTGAAATACTATACTAAAAACAAATTAGGTAGTAGTAAGAAAGCAGCAGGTCAAAACTTCCTCAACTTTAGCACATTCAGCATTAGTTAAAATCCAGCATGTTTGAAAGGTGATATTGTTTATTTACGTACTTTTTATATATACAATCATGTGAAGAAGAATTACCCCCCATGAAAATAGCTTTTTTTTCAACATATCTAAAAAAACAAGCGTTTCACCCTCTTTGATGCAGTGCCTACAGATAAATGTTGTGTACTTGAACCACAAGGAAAAGTACCTTTTTTCATTTATTCAACAAAAATATCAACAGATATTTAAGTATGTATACCCTTGGTCTTAAAAGTACTGCCTCCTTTGGCAGGAATAATATCTTTTAGACATTTTGCAAAATTGCCCACAGGCCTCGAACATTGGTTTGCTGAGGTTTTTCACCACTCTTCAATGAAAAATTCCATTAGTTGAGTTCAAGATGTTTAAGGGTTTTCTTGTGTGTACTGCTCTTTTCTAATCTTAAGGGTATCCCTGCAGTTCAGCAGCTTTTGGGCATATGACCTCATACAATCTTCCAGCACTTTTCGATATAATGTAGATGTAATGTTACTGTGCCCTAACAACTCTGTCTACATTATTCCACAAGGCCTGATGTTTGTCTGTGTTATTTTGCAAACTGTAGGTTTGCTCTAATGTTCCTATGAAAGTCAAACTTGTCTAATCTCTTTCTGACTGTAGATGTAGGCACTTTCACACCAGCAGTTGCAAGAGTTACCTGCTGATCCTGTAAAAGTCTGGGGTTCTTGAAGACTTCTTTTCACATGAAACTGACAAGTTAAATTTGTTGAAACAGCTGGTCCTGGAAGAATTGGCAGTCATCTAAAATCTACACCACTTGTAGATGACTTTCCTTTCAGTGGAATTATTTAAATCAAATCATTGAGATCTTTTTAAATCCCTTGCCAGACTCATCCACAACCTTTTTTTTCTGAAGACAAAGAGAAAACCAGACCCCAGATGTGAGATTTATATAAGAGTAGTTATTACTATTAGCAGTTGCTGAAATAATTCAAACTGCATCACAATAACATGCATTTCGATTCATTTTTTCTCTTTCTTCACTGAGTTTAGAATGTTTACATTTACACAATAAAAAGAAAGAATTTAAAAATTCTAACTATCAACATCAAGTCCATAATCAGTAATTATTAACAAATCATCATCAAATACACCTAACTGGAAACACAGAGACAATCAATGCTGCATGGATATCAAAGAACCATAATGACCAGAACATTGAGACATAACCCCATATGAAACACTTGGCATTCTGTTTGATCATCTTTCCTGTATGCCCAGGCCTTACAGAATTCAGTGGTCATCCACTATTTGGGAAAGTAAAAGGTAATGCTCTCTGCAGTTAAAATGGGGAGGCTGATTTGCTTTAATAAAGTATTCTGACTGCACTGCTGATTTAATGGTCAGAATTGATGAGAGGTGGGAAGGGTGGCCAGGCGGTCAGAATGTGGCTCATCTGATGCAGAGCTTAGAGGAATGTTTTGGCACCCAGCCAGAAAATGGGAGTCTATGTATATGACCCTCAAAGTCTTTTCTGCTGAAGCTCTGGCTGCCCCCTGATAAGACTGTAAATATTCATATGCCATTTAACTGAGGGAATGGGTGGTGTGTGTGTGTGTGTGTGTGTGTGTGTGTGTGTGTGTGTGTGTGTGTCAAAGTCATTGCTTTGCTTCTGGATATATGGCATATTCTGAGAGATGGCATGAGGAGGTGTTGAAAGCAGCATTTGGAGAGGCTGGACCCACCCTGGGGCACTGGCCATCTGGGACTGGACAGCATGCAGCTTATCAGGCAACAACCTGGACTTCACAAGCCAAATAAAAAACAGGTCATTAATCATAAAAAAACATAACATACACTGTTTTGTTGTATGTTTTGGCCATTTCTAAGTTCTGCAATGCTGTGCTGAATTATAAAGACTAAAACTACAGATCTCACCCTGATGCAAATCACAAATTTATTTGGATTTGGTTTTTTTGGCTTTACAAACCTAAAATATTAGTTGAACAGGCCAAATAAGTATTAAGTTTTATGGAAATGTTTTTTTTGTTTATCTATTAATTAGAGTTTCTTCTTTCATTTGCTTCAGAACTTTACTTGGCTTTTTGTGGCTGCCTCTTCACTAAAGCGCTTGAGCATTGGCACACATTTCCCTTTGCTCAGGCCCTTGAGCTGGTATAATGCACCTGATCCAGAGATGCTGTATTAAAAGCGTCTTCCTGTAAGACACTCTGGCTCTTTAAATCAGGGCCTTGGCTCTCTGGCTTTGTGCTAACGGCCCACTATGCCAAGACCACTTTGGCAGTGTCTTCAGCTTTTTTTCTCCATTATTTTAATTGCCTTTAACCTATAATCAATATTTACTGCTCTTTCAGGCTGGGAGCTAGAGGACTAAGCATTTCTATCTCAGTTGTGCTGATTAAATTAGAGCTGTCCTGTTCTAATGCATGCCGTTATTTCAGACGGCCTTGTTTTTCTTGAATTTCAAATTACTCCCTCATCGGACATGCAGCATTAGAGTTGGACACACACTCTGACCCTTGCTTTGGCCAAATATGATAAAGGTGCATCATTCGTTTCAATTACTTGAAAAAGAGGGGTGGCAGATTGTGTTTCAGAGTTTTTTTAGTCAGTAGTTACTGGGGGAGTTATAAAAATGGGTCTTCACAACCAGCCTGTAAAACACTTGGCCAAAACCAGCCAGCACAATGTTGACCTGATTTTGTTGTGAGTAATATCAGCAGACAGCAAGATGAGCAGAGAGAGTGTTGCCGAGGGAAAGGAGAAGAGGAAAAGAATAGAGAGAGAGGACATAGTAGAGTGGGCTCAGTGTGAAAGGCCAAATGCCCACGTGGCGGCTCCATCTGGCCCTGCTGGTTGGAGCCCATTCTAGATGAGCACTTGGGGCTGATCTGAGCCATCACTGTCTCTGCTATATCAGCACTCTCTGTACTCTCACAGTAACAAAACATACTGTACTTACATACAGTTCTATACCTTTTATTATAATCTGAAACATATGGAATAAATCACTCAGGGTCTTCTAGGCCTTCAGAGTAAGAGAAGGAATGATTTTTAGCAGCTAAACAAAACGCATATCTCTAATTTTATTTAATTTTTAGAATAGAATGGAATAGAATCATATTTGCATTTAGAAACTAGACAGGTAATACTTTTCTTTGCTAATAAAATTTAGATTAAAAATAACACAATTATGTCACTATGTAATTTTTTCTAGGAAATAAACACCTAAATGAGCTAAATGAGCCCTTAAATTGGTTACACACTGGTTTGAAATTCTAATATGTCAAATTACCACTAACACAACCAGGAAGTGACAATAGAATCAACCAATCAAGTTTTGATTTACAAAGGGTGGGAGCAGTTTTATGAGGGACAAACTCTAGGGCTTCTTGAAGTCCTAGAAACGTTACTGAAAACAGTGGGTTTCTGTATGTCAGATTAAAAAACAGTGGTAGCTTTATGCAGAGAAGGCAGAGCTCTTTACTGAAGGAATCACTGTAAAAATGGTACATACAAGGTAAAATTCACAGACAAGACACTTTATTGGGTACTTTGTACCTCATTGTCCATTTTTAAAGCTCATTTTAATATATAAATGCACTTTGTAGTTTACAGTTAGAAACTGTAGTCTGTGTTTCTCTGCATCATTTGTTACTGTAGCCACATTTACTCCATTCATCAATTGTGAAGTTCCCAAAGGAGTATGTATTATTTACATTTACATTTACAGCATTTGGCAGACGCTCTTATCCATAAGCTGGTGCTTTGCAGTGTACAAAGATATCTGTCCCTCACACTATTAAACCTAGAATTCAGTTAAGAGTTGCTAGTCAACCTAGATTTAACCAGTTCATACTTACATAGAAAAGGTTTTTTAAAAAACCCACAAATAAATAAATAAATAAACAAATAAATAGTTAGTTGTAACAAAGTTAGTTATGTTAGTTCGTTTGAGAAAGGAAGTTTTTATCTTAACTGCTCTATGACGTGGTGGATCTGCATTCATCATTTAAAGACAGAGAGGGAGTTTTAATGGTCAGGGGAAGTTTATTTCACCACTTAGATGCCATTTGGGTCAGGGATCAATCTCAGCACAGCAGTCACAATAACCTTGGAGTAAATGTCATATGGCAGTGTGTGTGTGGAGTTTTTAAACACCTCAGTGTCACTGATGGATTGAAAGGTTCATCAACTAAAATGTCCAATAATCTTTATAACAATATGAACTTAACATGACAGGAACCAGGGATCAGACTTGATTTAATTGTAGAGCAGGCTTGAGGAGGAATGATAATAAGGCTCTTTTGTGTGTAAAAACTGACAGAGCATTGAAACAACAGCACTAAAGCTGGAAACTGTCTGAAGCTTTTTAACGCTGAAGATTATATGAAGCCTAACTAAACTAGCAAACTAGAAATCCCACTCAGGAACAGTTGGTCCTGGCTTGGCCTACCCACGAGCTGCACTTTCATCCACCCGGAATTCATTCCTCTTTTATCATCAGACAGAAAAAGGCTGCTAAACATACACTACACAAATCCCATGTCAACAAGCTCAAGTATTATTGCCTGGCCTTAAAACTTCCCTGACCCAGTTGTTTCAGAAGGATATTTAGCATCAGATCATACTATTTTTGGAATATTACGTGAATAAATAATCTGAAATTGAAAAAAAAATTATTATGAATGAAAAGCTTGCTTTGAAAAACAGGGTAGTGACATGATCATTATTTGTAGGGTAAAAGCACAGAAACATCTGGAGAAGGGTGTTATACAGTTCTCTAAAATAGTTGCCTTCAAAAACAGCAGACCTATGTAATTTAAAGTACAATCCCTGTGGTTTAAAGGTCAAAGTTCATGTGAGATTTAATCTGATACTGTAAACAGGAAAGGCCTAAGTAGTGCATGTGTACATTTAGATATATTCATATATTTGACAATTAAGCAATTGTCCTGCTCGAAGACATCTGGCCTTCATTCACCCTCTTAAAAATGATCAAAAGCTTATGAAAAGTTCACTCACTCACAGGATCTGCCAGGTTGAACAACACAATGGGCATGTTCTACATGACTACCTATGTTTGATACAGTGATCATTGATATCTGACACTGTTAGCTGGGGCTGTTGGTTTCCATGGAGAGCATTGATGAGTGAGGCTGCAGTGTTTTGGAGGTTTGATGGATGGTGGGGCTTGGTTCTTACTGTCAGTGATGAATTGTTCCACCATGAATCACACAGCAGACATATTTGACAAGGCAGAATAAACTAGTAAAACAACAATTTTCTGCACTAACTCGATGGGAAATTATCATCTGACAATGACAAGTCAACGTCATGCAAAAAAGAAAGATGGGCCCACATTATTCAGGTTCAGCTGAAAATCTACTTTTGCAGAGGATAAAAGGGGAATCTTTCGGAGTTGTAGAGCAGGGGTTACCAAAAAGAAACTACCGATTTAACAGAGAAAGAGGCAAAACCACCACTCTCCTTCTTTTAATTTTCTTTTTTTAAAAAGGTTCAGAGCCAACTTTCCACAAGATGTTTTATCTGTTGAAATTGAATTCTTTATCTTTGATGTAATGCTGATATTTTTTTTTTTTTTTTTTTGAAGTAACATTCTGATTCATCCTGAAATAGAGACTTGGGTGAATCATGTCAGCAACCCAGACAGATTAATGGGCTTTATTGAGAATTAACTGGAACTTTTTCTGTCTGCTTAGCATCATTATATCACAACGTTATGGGATTTGCAATATTATACATATGACTAGAACTGAAAGATTTTTGATAAGGATTTGTATTTAGTGTACAGTAACTAGGAGACAAAAGGTTAATGTTGCAGTACATACAGTGCTTAATACAGGGTGAGTGGAGACAGAAGAGTGTGTCTGGGCAATGTGAGCCTTCTGGTGCTCCATGTCTCGCGCCCTCAGGCGAGGTTGTGGACAGTAGAAGCACGCTCTCGCCTTTATCGCCTGCACTTTGCAAATGAAGTTGGCACGGTTTCCCCGCCTTGTATCGCTGTCTGATTTATGAGCTCTGCGGCAGTGTGTGCATTAGGAATATCAGCTTTTCAGAGCATGCTGATATTCGTATCACAGTGGACACTGGGCAAAAGGAGCTATGACTCCAGGTACAATGTGCCAAGGATACTCAATAGGCTACTTATTTACATAAGTGGTGGCTTTATATGTGTGTGTGTTCTTTGGGTGGGGGACATGTATTTTGAATATTTCATTAAACATTTGCTGCCCCACCACAGGAGTGGAGCTTGTTAATACAT
>JBBPDA010000009.1:12903949-12921449 GCA_037974385.1 Arnoldichthys spilopterus | reverse complement strand
TCACATGCTATGTTTTCCTGTGTGTAAGGGTTTTGGTCGTATACTTTCTATCTCCATGCCGAGGAAAAACTCCTCAATAGGGTTTAAAAAGGGAGAGTATGGTGGAAGAAACACATTCATAAAATGCTGCTCCTTGTAAAACCAGCTGCGTATTTTTGGACCACAGTGAAAGCTCCCATTGTCCCAAATGATAACATACATGGGATGCTCTGCCTGCTCGCGATCTCTATGCTCAAGCAAAGCATCCCATAGACCATCTAGGAATGTTAGTAGAATTTCGGTGTTGAATGGCCCAACAGTAACATGCGCATCACAGATAGTTACATTTATTCCTTCAAAATGTATGTTGTCTTCTATAATCCGCTGCTGTGTTTCACACAGTCGAATTGCATTATTTTGATGGACCATATCCACAATAAGTGTCTAATGGTGTTGTGAGAACATGCATGTTTTCTTCTTTGAAGGTCCAGATTATAGTAACCCCTGAGATCCTGCTAAGGTGTGGTTGAACATGTTGCCCTGCCTTCCTCATAGTCATGCCATGCACCAGAACATGATCTATGACAGTGGCTCGAATGTCATTTGAAATTGGTCTTAGTCCTTGAAGTCAAAGTGACTATTTGTCATTGTGAACACTTTCAAGCACCACAACGAAATGTGACCTCTGCATTTAACCCATCACACGTACACACTATCAACAGCACCCAGGGAGCAGTGTAGTGGGACGATACCTTGCTTAAGGGTACCTCAGTGGTGCCCGGGCCGGGACTCGAACCTGCGACCTTCAGGTCCCAAAGGCAATGTCCTAACCACTAGGCCACCACTGCCCACCACCTCTGACACTGAGTCCTCTTCCTCTTCCTCTTCTATTGTATTACTCCATTGTTGGATCCACTCATGCAATTTGCATTTGACTAGGCTTATATACTGTTTACTAATTGGGTTCACTGATTGGACACATGTTTTCAATTTTGAGTGGTAGTGTGTAAATGATGAAAACAGTGTGTTAGTTGTGTTTAACTTCTCTAGCCTGTGTGCATCATTCTGGGTAGAAGTGCACCACACTGCTAAATGTGTTTTGTGTTTGAGAATGTGTTTAGAGTTTTGGTAAATGGGAGATTCAGATTTGCAAATTGTGTCCTTACTAGATAAATAGTGTTTAAGATTTTGCCAACTGTAGGATTGATTTGATAAAATAGTTTTGGTAGTTGACAGTTTAGTTTTTACAATGAGATTTAGTGTTTAAGCAATTCAGAAAAACTGTAAGATAACAGAGAGGTATCTCAGGTTTGGGTGAGTATGTCTATGCTGACGTGTGGCACACAGTTCCATCAGGTTTGTGGGTGGCCTGAATAAAACTGTCTGTCAGGGTGGCTAAGTGTGAATCAGGTGGATACCAGCTCCCACTATGAGCTCTTAGCCACCCCATTTTCTTTCTCTCTCTCTCTCTCTCTCTCTCTCTCTCTCTCTCTCTCTCTCTCTGTCTCTCTCTCTGCTCTGCCAGCTCCACTGGGCAGGGGACCAGCTATAAAGACCTTCACAGACACAGCAGCCTCCCAGATAGCCAGCCCAGCTAGCTAATCACACAGGGCCTACACAATCCTCCTTTAGTCACAGTAAGATTAGTCATTACTGATTTCCTCTTAGCCTTTATTTGACCCCATCTCTAATACTGGGACTATGGCACATAGACCATTGATTGCCTTCATCTGATGAATCTTTAGAACTGCAAAGATGTAGATGGAATTTGGAAATAGCCTTGCTGAATGGGCTCAAAAAGCATGATTGTTATACCTCTCATTTGGACAGAACACTTTACTGCTATACAGTTTATTATGTAGAACAGGGACAAGTGCAAGGGTTGAGTGCATGTGAGTTTTCTCAAATGTGGGGGTGAGCAAGAGAACTTTATCACAAGAGTCTATGTATGTACATAGCTCTGGATGGTGTAAGGGACTGCAATGCTCTGACACCTCCTATTAGTTGTTTATTTATTGTGCAACCTTTATAGTAATAAGGCAAGACATTAAGAGCAAAATATTAACTACAGCAGTGTCTGAACAAGTCACAGAAGATGCTTATGGGAAAGGGGGAAGCAAGCATTAGACACAGCATCAACACAAGGCAAGCGAGAAAAAAGTAATTTAGGGAAAAGTCTTTAAAAAAACAGGACCTGGTGTTGTTGGTAGCAGGCACTGGATGCAGAAGATGGTCATGTGAAAAAAATAGGTACATCCCATAGAAATTGTGTAGATGTTTTCAATGTATTTAAAAAGATGCATCTTTCTGATACAGCACATATAGCTAAAGGTGATATACTTTAAAACAGTATACATATAATTGATATTTTGTAGTCATGTTCATAATAATAAAAAAAAACATAGACCTGTCACTTGTAAAATGTTAGTAGACTCTTCTCTACGTTTTCAGTATCACATCTTCAAGTCCATAAAAAAGAATGTGGTGTTCCAGATTAGATGCAATTGTTAATGCTTAGGTTTAATACTATTTAAACCTGACATCTAGAATCTGGTATTCTCTTTGGTGTTCGAGTGGGTGATGTCATTATGCCCAGAACTAAGAAACTGTATGGCCTTCAGAAAAAAAATTTAATGGAATATTGCACAGAAGAATGGTCATACATTTTCTGTTGCAAAACAGCCATAGTGTATTAGTTCTGCCAAACGGGGCAATACTAGCTTCTGAGGTCAAGGGTACACTTATTTTCTCCACAGAAAAAAAATGTTCAGTTGATGTTTTTGTTGAATAAATAATTGAAAAGGCTGCTTTTGTTCAAGTTTATCTGAGTGTGAAATCTTTGCTTGTTCAAACATGAAGAAAAAATATGATGTACTTTTTAAAATATGACTGTAAGTAAGGAGAATAAAGAAATAAAACAAATTAACAGGCACTCCAATTGTTTTTAACAGACTCAACATTTCACTTATGTGCCATAAGCTTCATTGAAGCCTTGCTGTGTGTCATTCACGCATTTGAGAGTTTAAGTCTTATGTAGCTGATGGCCACTGAGTAGGAGTCCATGTGGATGTGGAGGCACAGAGTGGGATGAGGAGCACCAGGGTGGGGTGTGAAATGACTGGAGTTGGACACTGCCAGGCCTTCTGAAAAGTCAGTCCCTCAGGAACAGATTGTGGTGGGTGTGAAGCATCCCATTTCTGAAAGTGAGTAATACAGGGAGCAGCTGACAGGCCTGGCCAGCACTCAGTCACACAAAATAAACATGGTACTGAAATCAGCATCACAGTAACACAACAATAATGAGAAATATTTTGAAAAGTAGGGCAAATCAACAAACAGGAAGGAATGGACTAATTGTGCACAATATTTTTATTGTCATCTTCTCATGGTAAGCTCAAAATAAGCTCTAAATTCCTTAAATTAAATAATGTCTTTAACAATTTAAGGAAGAACATGAAAGATGTTGTGTGGCAGGAGTGTATATATATGTGTGCATCTATCTTCTGTTGTTGTCCATGGCAATATCAATTTCTGCTTGATGTAAATGTTAAGGCCAAATTATTTCATTAAACCCAGATCAGTATTGATTTCCTAAAGCCTGATCTTCAGAGAGCACGACTGCTAGAGCACAAGCTCAGAAATCAAAGTCATGTTAGCAAACAACCATCTGATGCACGCTGTGGGGTTCTCATGTCTGCCTGCCTGTCTTTTTACAAAGTAATAATTATGATCTAATGTCTGTGAGGAACCCCCATGTTCAGAAACTAGTCCATAGTTAGTGAGAGAGGTCTCAGAGGTGAAACTCATGGAAACACATCGAAGAAAATGACGTAGATTGACATTATCAGTGAAGTGCATCCTTGTATTGTATTTCCTCTGTATGCTGCACAATCCAGTTTCCATTAGTATCCCACAATGCATAACAAGATTAGGGTGAAGCGTCATGGTGCTGTGTATCTCTCCATCCTTCACTCATGTTACCAGCTATAGAGTAAATAATGAAATAACGGGTGGGGAGCTGGTCCTGTTTTAGATCCAATCACCAGAAATACAATGGCTTAAAATTCTTTTACACCACAGTAGCTCCCAATGGCCCTGGAGACATCAAGACAAGTGTAGCACAAGCACAATCATTACATTTCATAGATTGGGTCTTTATAAATTCTATATAGCAGCTTGTATACTGACTCAAATGCACTGCCATCTTTTTCAAAGAAAAAAACAGACTGCCACAGACAGTCTTCATAAGCTGCAAGTAAATATTATAATTGTGCTGGCTTTCTTCTTTGCTTCACAAAATTATTTTTATTGCATTTATGGCAGCATGGTTTACTTATGATTAATTATCATTTGAATTCTAAATATTGAAATGTTTGGTTTATTTACAGTCTACACATGGTGCACTCAGGGCATTCAAAAGCACTGGCCTTTGCTTGACTTTGAGGTTAATCCTGTAGATAAGAGATTTACATTACATCCTGTGCTTGCACTTGCGATTATATCATTGCTGCTGTAATCATCAGCAAACTGATTTAGCTTTAAAAAACGAACGAACCTGTGCATTGGATAATGAAGACGAAATCTACACCAGTGACAGGTTTTTCTCCCTTCCTCTCACCATCAAATCCTACGTAATCCTACAACCTGGCCATGTTTATGTAAGAGTGCACATGTGCTGAAATATCTCCCAAAATCCCCCCCACCCCCACCCCCTCTCTTGCCTGCTTGTGCAAACATGGGGTCTAATTGTGACATCCCTCCTGGACTCCCTGGATTTGGCTCCAGCTTACACGTGTGCATAAAGGACCTGCTGAAAACTGAAAGGGTCTCTGATTCCCTCAGGCACAGCACCAGAGCTAAGTCAACTAAATCATGGCACCCGAAAAACACAGGGGGTTGTGGATGTTGGGCAAAAAGCTAATACTGACTATGACGGAAAGTTGTCAGAAATACAGTGCACCCCAGTCAGAGTGGTTTTGGCAATATGAGGGGGACCAGGGAGAATGTGGTTTTAATATTACAGCTGATCATTGTATCTCTCCAATGGGTTCATAGTCAGAAGAGAGTCTACAGGAGACAATTACAGGTCGAACAATTTAGCAAATCTGCCCATTTTTTTTCAGAGCATACAGCACATTCAAAAACAATCCAAATCCAATATAAAGTGATACATGCTCACCCTTTTATTTTCCCCAGCTATCTTCCCAATTTAATCACGTCCAATTCACCAGCTACTTTGACTCCCCCAATCACACCATGCTGCCAAAATTGAGAGGTAAAGGCTAGCACATGCTTCCTTCAATCCAAGACAAGTAATTGCATCTTTTTGACCTGCTACTACCACAATGCCATTGTACAGCTCATTGCTAACTGCTAATTGTGTTCCATCAGCTGTTGGGCATCTTTGCTGGCTAGAATGGCACTGTGCAATGGAGGTAGGGAGAGGGCCATCCTATCCACCCAGAGAGAGTGAGGCCATTTGTGCTGTCATGGACTCCACACCACAGATGGCTGGGGGGATCAAACTCGTAATCTTCCAATGATAGGGCCAACACTTAGACATCAACCTTTGTCTGTCTTCATCATTGTACTTCTGGAACAAGCATGCAAGTTTTAGTTTCACTTTGATTGTTTGCCACTTGCTACAGAGGGACAAGACAAGATGACTGGTTTCCTCACTAAATGACATTAAATGGTCTTGGTTCACTTTTATCAGTACATTAAATTCTTAAAATAAAGATGTAGCTTTTGCAGAATAGCTGATTCTGGAGACGACATATTACTGTGTATTTGAACATGTACAGTGCATACATCTGCAGTACATCTCTGGAGAGATGACATCATGAATCATGGGTAATAACAGTAATATAATAGCCATAATGATGTGCATTATTGTGAGGTACAGTTACCAGTTGGTGGACGTATCCTTTCAAGAAAGGTATTTACATTAAATGTTTTTATGCTGCATTCAGAAGTGAACATTCCTGTATATGATTTATTTCAAATATTGCTACTAAGAGACTACATAGTTGGGAGAGATGTATTAATGTATAATGGAGTGTTAGTTATTATATATTTAGCTGTAAATGCAGTTTGTGGTACATATCAGATTTTCATACTATACAGTATATTCTTCCTCTGCCACAGACACATTTAAATAAGCTAATAAACTTAGAAACCTGTCAAATTTTTTCTCAGTTTGGTGAAAGTGCTCACAAATTAATTTACTCTACTGTCCAACTACTATTCCTTTTGTTGTTGGTCTGGTGCTTGCTTCCCTTTCCTAACAACTAATTATTAAAGAAACACTACCAATTTGCTTGGCAACTGTGCCTTCTGCCCGTAAGTAGCAAAGCTGTATTGACAGCATGAGTGACTTTCCAGGAAAATGATCCATTTGGCTTGATATGGAATTGCTCAAGCGTCAAGTCGCCAGACCCCGAAGCCAGGCCGAGAGCAGTACAAATCTGTTCTCAGCTGATTCTCCAGCACTTGATCATGCTCGGATATAGACTACAAATATGCATCTGAACCACATGTTAAATGCCACACACTCTCACAAGCACAAAGGCAGTACCAGGTACACTCTGATGTGCTGTGATGTTCTGCAGACTCCAGCTGAAGGGATGCAAGTGATTCAGTGCAGCTTAGAGTCGGGTGGCATTTCCTGTGATGCGATGTCACTTGAATATGACACGTGCTCAGTGCCTGAGTGGACGACATGCATCCAGAACAGCCTATTACACCACATATCAGTCATCATCACATCATCCAGCTCTGTGGAACATGAGACCACATATTTACCAGCAACCCGGGAACCACTTAATCACTTCACAGAGGATAAACAGACTGCCTACCTGTGTTAATGTGATTGTTTGCCTGACTCATACAATCATGGAAGTTTGTCATTATCAATATCATTACTATTACACAATGGGCTTTAGCAGCGCAAGTCTGCTGTAAGTGTAGCATGTCAGAAGCAGCGTTTGATAAAGCTAGAAAAGATGATCAGTAAAAGAGCAACAAGTGATCAATACACAATACACAGAGAAGATCCATCAAGCCTTGTCCATCCTACAGAAATCTCTACCCAGCCCCTGCTTTTGTTATGTGATGATGTGTGTAACTGGCCATGTATGAAGTTTATGAGTTCACTGTCAGTTTACCATAGGGTGTGGATGGGCAGGCTCATCAGACAATTCTGGGAAAACTGGCTCAGACAGCCACAGTTTTCTTGATTCATGCTTTTCCGGTAGAAGGGCGACTAATTTCTTTGCTTTGTTAATATCCCCCTGTCTGACACTCTGCGTGGGGCATATTTCCTTGCTTAATGTGCCAGACATGAGATGAGTGCTACTGATTTTTGAATTGCAAACATAAAACCCTGGCTGGTGAATTATTGATCAGTGAGAATGGATTCTGCAAACATGTAGGTCAGCTGTTTCACTGCCACATTCTCCACCATTTCCCCTCTCTGTGTTTCTGTGTTCAGTTTTGATTAGACATTATTCCTTAATGACACTGGTGGACATTTAGGCCATACTGAAGATTTTACATGTATGTGTGTAACTTCTTGTAACTAGTATTAGACTTTCTCACACTATTCACTAATTTTGTAACTGTAACATGTTAAATGCATTGTTAGAAAAAGCTTTTTATTTAAATAGGTATTGACTGATTTGAAGTCATTTATTGGCAAATTCGAATTATAACTGAAAAGCTGTTTGCAAACACAATTATTCTGTTGATTAAAGGTTTCAAATACACCCTTACAACACAGTTTCTCTGCCTATTTCAAAACCTCATGAAATAATAAACATACACTTATGATTTGCTTTTGTTATTACTGAAAATATCTTTAATGTCTAGGGGGCTGTTTAACTGTTGTTGCTAGTAATTCATCTCATTTGAGGAGAAAAACATTTGTGGAATTTATGCTTATTCTGTTCTAAACTAGGAGAAAACTGTCCTTGGTGAAACTGCATTGCAATTTTATCCAAAGTCTGCCACATGCCATGAACAGATGTGGAAAGCCTGCCATATTTTCCTGCATGATGTTGAGCCTCTTAGCCACATTCAGACAGTCTGTAGCATGTGCCAGGACAGAAGAAGTGTGTGGCTGTGTTTGTGCTTCCGTTGTGCAGCAGGGGCGCTTGACATGCGGAGTGATGGCACAGTTTGTCATTTCACAAGAGGACTTGACATTTCCCTCCTCCCTGTCAATAACGTTTCCTGTCGAGGAACGGCAGCTCCTGCGGGCCTGGGGGTCTCACCTACCCACTTGTGCCCAGCAATGGTGTAGAGCTTACAGACACCCCAGCAGGCAGGCTGCTGGCTTTGTCTGGATGAGAAATGCATTCACATATGAGTGTGACACAGTGTGAGCTTCTGCAGCTTTATAACCTCCTATTTACTCAAGTTTCTGACGTATTTGATCTTGACACTAACAACTCTCTCCCACTAACACGTATAGTGACACACCAGCATGCGCTCGAACACACACACACACACTTACCTGATTATTACCTATTTCTAGTTTACCCTTAGTCTAACAATTACTTCTGTAAGTTTTGAAAGAGAGATGCATGAGTGTGAAGAACCTAGATAATGTAATAATGTAAAGGTTCTTCCAACTTTAAAAATGCTCTTAACATTCACACTCTCATTTACAAAACTGGTACTTTGAAACCTTAGGGACCCCTAGACAGTCAAAATGTTTGCTCAGTCAAAGCTACACAATAGTAGAGCAAAACTTTAAATCACCTGGGGGTCCACTACCCTAACAAGCATATATTCCAAGGTTCATTAAAGTTCTCAGTGGTTCTCTACTGCTCATGGACCTCTAGATGGTCTACATTTTTGCTCTATCCCGATGTGTATGAAAATAAAAATTAGAGGACTGGTTTGAGAACCATATGTGTGCTTTGACCACAGATTGCTTGCCACATCCTCTGACTCTGGCAGGATTCTTTGTATTAATCTTACAGCATCTTCAAGCTTATTATGTAAATACATACTATATGCTGTGATGTGCACATGAAATCAGGTTTATTTTATGCCTTACAATATGCCATGTAACTTTGTTGATCAACCCAAAAAAACTTTTTACTGGTAGATACCCTCTTGATATCCTCTCTTTCAGTAGAACTGCCAAATCAGAAAGTCAGAGGACGTGTCAGTGGTACTTATTTCCTTGGACTGTAAGTCATGGATGAGTGCAGGCTGACTGGAGCAGTGAGGTAGTCTTGGTTTCTTCAAAGGCCCCTGAGCTGTGACCTTAACCTGACCTGTGGTTCGTCTGGGTTTCACCACTGGCAGCAGCATCTGAGTATCAGCACTGGCTAGGCTTCAGACTCCATCAAAATTACATGCTGGTATACTGGAGCTTGCCTGTTATGCTCCTCTCCAACTTAAATGTGCCAAAGTCCCACTGCATTCTTCTCTCTCTGAGGCTCTGTGAGGAACGTTTTTTCATGGGACATATTCATCAGGAACAGCGATATTACTAAGATGGAAAGAGACATATTAAGTTTGAATGAGTCTCCATCTTACCTGTAAACTAGGAGCCTTCTCAGCTTGGAACATGGAGAAGTTTTGAGCCACATTGCCACTGAGGTGGTGTTTGAACACATAACAGATGCACTTACAGTATTAAGAGTCATATTTTGAATGGAGATTGTATTACTGGAGTCATGAAGAACAGCAGTTCCTTGTAGCTTTGAGGCCTCTGATAAAAATTACACTGCTTAGAAGAAATTTGTTGAGAAAGAGAGAGAAAGAGGCAGGGAGGGTGAGTGAAAAGGAGGAAAAGTGCCCATGGTGATACAGATGGCTGCTGAAATGAGTGATTGTGCTCTAGTTTAAGATGCCATCATCACATGTCTACAACAAAAAAACAGGGCTGAGATCAAAGCACCAGAGCTTTGTGTTTCCACTCTGTACTTAAGATCTTTTATAGAGACTGATGAGCTTTTTTTTCATTTCTATATCAATTCATCATAGCTGTCTGTTAGCTAATGTACCAGAATGACAGTTCACATTCTCCTCACAATGCATTGAACTATCCAATGATGATGTTTTAGCAGCACTTGCAGATACAGTGGCAGAAGTGTCTTATATGAGGAATGTGCTGACCCTTTACCTTGGAAGGAGCTTGACTGAAACATAGATATCAGTTGGAATTGGAGAAAAAACTGAACATGAGTAAAAATTAAACATGAATAAATATATAAACACCATGAAGTGCTTCATATATTCATATCCTATTTCTGAAAAAAGTGGGACAAAGTCTAAAGAAATTAACGTTCTTTAATGTTTTGACCAACCAGCTTAATTGTATTTTGTAGCTATAAACACATGTAGAAATTGAAAACTGTAACACACTTAAAAATGTTTGGACAAAGGCGAAACAATACAATTTAAAACAATTTAAAACTTTTTTAAACTTTCCACAATAAACAGGTGAACTGGTAACATGTGAGGGTATAATGGGTGTGAAAAGTACATTCACCAAAGGTGCAGTCTTTGAAAGCAAAAATGAATCTTGGCTCTCACTTTGTTAGAGAGTTGTCAGTCAGTTGAAAAAGAACATGGCCTGGGGATCCATCAGTGCCCAAGTATTTGTACAGTACAGGTACCATTGACACAGAGGTGTGTATTGGGATTTTAGAGAGACATTTGCTGCCATCAAGGTGAGGTCTTTTCCTGTGAGGTTTAGTTATTTCAGCAAGACAGTGCCATGCTTCACTCTGCATGTGCTATAACAACATTGCATTGTAGACACAGGGAGTGTGCTTGATTGAAATATATGGCACATCATAAAGAAGAGGATCAGGTAATAGTGGGCAAGGACTTTTGAGCAGCTAAAGTCACAGATAATTTGTATAAAGCAAGAAAAAGCAAAGATTGCACTTGCAAAACTGCAACAATTAGTATCTTCAGCTTTTACATGGACAAGTCTAATTAAAAGAAGATCAAAAGTCTATGTTTTCTTTGCATGATTGTCAGTTAAATAAATGTTAAAGAGAAATAGCATGATAGATTTATTGCATTTTACAAAACAAGTTTACAAAAACTGTGTTATGGGGTTTAAATCAAGCATGATCAAATTACAAACCTTTAATTATTTTCTTTTGGTAAAAATAATGGGTTTTTTTTTTCAAAAAAGCTTCTTACTCGTAGTACTTGAAAAAAATTCCACTGAAGGTGAGTGTAGTCACTCAGAACATCACCCACATTGCCGTTTTGAACCTCTCCTCTTAACTAATAATTTAACCTACATCATCTTAATAAGGAACCCAGTGAATCCATACATAGATTTTGTCCATAATGTTGATTTTAATTGAGATTTGATGAAGGTACTCTGCAACAACAACACACCTGCACACATACACTGTCATAAAATGCTGTCTCTGGGCTCAGTGACCTGTGTACTTCTTTTATTTTCCCAAGGTCAGTAATGGTTAGTATGAATGCTGTGATGTTCTGCAGATGTTGTGAGGAGTCACATAGAGCTTGCTCATTTAGTGTGTACAATAGTTCCCCTTGGGTCTCATGCAAATTGAGACCTCATCAACAAGGCTAATGGTGTCGGCTAATACCCTGCTGCTCCTGCCGCTCACAATTGCCTCTAAGTGGAAAATCATTGATCTGCTTCATTTAATCTGATTTCTTTCTTTTTATCATCAGCTGTGATGCCTGCATGTGTTTGTAGAAAGATTACTTTTTTATTGTTTGTCTCATTATGTTCTGCATTGGACATGAATATGGATGCCATAGTGAATCCTTAGGGATGTAATTAAATGATATTTAAGCCTTTTGCACTGCACTGAGTATATTAGACACAAACAGGATTTTAGTGTGGTTTCAATGCAGGAGCAAACACATTGAGGAAAAAAAAACTATGCACAGTTTTTGCATATTTTGCTCTCTATGTTGTCTTATCTGTACTTTGTGTAGTTTTGTGTTGTCTTGTATTGCACCACAGTCCTGGGGGAATGTTGTAAAAAATCTGGTTGATGTGACTTGACTCTTGACTTGAGAGTGACCGAAACAGAAGAAGCTCTGTCAGGTGGAGTAACAGTTCTTCATTATTGATGTGATCTACTGTATGTAAAAGCCGAAATAACTAATTTACATTTAAAGCCTTTTATTTTGTAGGATGGTAAATGTGTTGTTCATTAAGCACACTTGAGAGACTTTTGATGGATCCCTCTAGTGGACACTATCGTTTCTTACTCAGATGCATGAATGTGTTGAGAGGTAGATGAAGGAAAACCTGGTAAACAAACGATTGGTTCTTCTTCTTCTTCTTCTTCTTCTTCTTCTTCTTATTATTATTATTATTATTATTATTATTATTATTATTATCAATGATGGCAACAGCAACAATAATCATAACAAAAATGATAATACAAAAATAGAAATAGTAAAAACACTTAAAATGAAAATTTTTAAATAATAATAATAGTTATTATTATTATTAGTAGTAGTAGTAGTCGTAGTAGTAGTAGTTGCTGTTGTTGTCTTCATTAGTGCTAGTACTGTACTGCTTTATTGCTGTGTGTGGTTTTTGATCTAAGACTCGATGACGCTGATCCCCCTCCGTCCTGAGCAGGAGGGGAGGGGTTGTTGGGGTG
Organism: Arnoldichthys spilopterus; assembly: GCA_037974385.1. Lineage (NCBI taxonomy): Eukaryota > Metazoa > Chordata > Actinopteri > Characiformes > Lepidarchidae > Arnoldichthys > Arnoldichthys spilopterus. Next base: position 12,908,832 of record JBBPDA010000009.1, on the reverse strand, counting down.
AGAGGAGGGGGGAGTCAGTGGAGCGCAGGCGCAGAAAGCCAGGCAATGGTTGAAAACTAGCAGTTATGTCGCTCAGCAGACGGGCTTAACCCAATGGTACTGATCAGAGCATCCGATCTGCACGCGCTGGACGCCACCGAGCAGCTCACGCACACGGCGAGGAGAACTTTGTGTGGACGGAGCGCGAGCGCGACTCGGGATTTTTGTCCGGCTCGACGTCTCCTCCATTCCTCCTCCTCCTCCCCCTTCTCCTCCTCCAGCTCGGCAGCGGTCGACACATCATCCTCCCCGATGTTGCCATCCAACTGAGGCGCGGGGATTTACTCCTTCCAGCTGTTTTACTGACTCTCCGTAAAGACAGAGTAGCCCGAACGTGCACGCGGGTCACTATGCTTTTGTTCCCATCCCACATTAGGAGGCGTGTGAATAGCTTTTGTCCGGGGGCGTTGTGCTTGCACTTCTTGCTCTGGATTGTATGTGCCGTTTGCGGAGAGGAGCAGCCGTTCAGTGTGGAGGTAAGACTGGCCTTACACACACGCACACACCGAGCCAAAAGCACCGCTTTTCTTCAGCACCACGTCTGTTAGATCTCGCCCAGCGCTCGCGTGTTTAATGCACGCGCACTGTCACGCTGCAAAACAGTGGCAGACTGGACTAATACTGTCATTTTCCAGCAGCAGAGCAGGACCACTCACGCAGGGCTGATCATCGGGGCTACAGAGCACCTTTGTTTTTGCTGCACACTCCGGCAGGACCCATGGACGTCCTGGGTGCCAGTAACATTCCCCACAAAGACAAACAGATAAATGCAACACCACTCTCTTTTCCATCACAAAGTCCATATTCACACTAGTCCTTTCAGGGGAAATGAGCTGTCAGGAGCTGAATGTTTGATCACACACTAACGGTTTGACAACACTGTAGTCTGTTGCCTAACACTGTACCATATGCTGTATCAGCAACTGAGCACATATGAGCCTTTCAGTCACTTGCCCAGCTGCTTCTCATTGCCTGGAGTGTACACAAAGCAGCACACACACACAGTGTAGAACACACAGATATCTGTAGGTTGCACTGCTCATGGGTTAATCCCTCTTCTCCCTTTTTTAAACACGCCATACATTACATGTCCCCAGCGTCAGGGTTGTTGCAGAAAGAGTGTCCAGAACAACGTCCCACTGCTATTCATCATTGTGTTGGTCTTTAATTTTCTTCTGGACGGGATACAGCCCACAGCCTTTTATAGCTGGTCACTTTTATGTTGGCATGGGTCTATTCAAACGAGTTGATATCCAGCCAGCAAACTCTGGGCAGTAACCAGAGAAGCCTCAGCTAGTCTTTACAAATATTTTAATGGTAACACAGTGAGTGTATCAGGATTTCTCCTTACCTTGTTTAATTCAGGAACAAAGGGCTCAGAGCTCAGATTGGGTTTACTTAACCGTTCACCCGAGAAGCCAAATAGGGAAATTATAAACACTGAGAGTCAATAAAATACCATATTTTGTGTTAAAAAAAATGGTTTGAAGAAGCCTGTTTAAGCATGTATGAGAAGTTTCTCTACCTCAAATAAAACTTGCATATAATCTGCCTCATCCAGTGTCTGAATCGGTAAATCAGTACTGCAGATTGCAAAACGGACTCGATAGTGTGTATATAGGCATGCTTACTGAGAGATTCATCTTCCAAGGACTCAAGAAAATGATCTCCTACCAAAATCGAGGGCTGAGGTTAAACTTTTTTTAAGGCAAATGTCACAAACTTTTTCTTTGGCTCGAACTTTTCATTAAGGACATACAATATAAAAGGTGAGAGAGTTCGAATGTATGTGTTTGGGGGTGGGCAGGAGATGGGGTGGTCTCACAGTTTTCTTTGTATCGCCAATGAGTGAAGACTTTGCTGACTACAGTTAATGCTCATGAGTCAGTGGTTAATCTGCTGAAAAGAGAGAGAGAGTCATGTGCACTTTCCTCTCCTTTGGTGGTAAAAACGGAAGGTGGTTAAGTGGTTACTGGTGGGTTTGGCTCATGTGCTTCCTTTGGTTTTGGTAGTGGCTTATCTTTTTTGCTATATACTGTGGACACTCACAGAAACAGAGACGGTGAGAAATTTTAGATTTAGGTCCTATCCCTCCTGGGGTACTGGATGAGCCGGTGTCTCTTTATCCAAATGACTAGACTGACTTGTAAAAAGGGGATTTAGCTGTATCCTGGCCTGCTGTTGGTGGGGAAGCTGCTGTCCTGAGACATTCTGAGCCTTTCTGAAGGACTAAGGCCAGTGGTCATACATCAGTACTACGACTCCAGCCCTGCCCCCAGAGTATGGACACAACTTGACCCCTGCACTCTCCCTGCTCTCTCACACTCTTCCTCTCACACATGGTTCCTCACACTTCTCCTTGCCTTCACTCCTTTGTTCCTCTCCCTCACAGCTAAAATGCTATTTCCTCAGATTAGTACAGTTCTGCCACAATGGCACTGACACATTTAATTTCATTTGTTTTGTAAGGGTCCCATTCCTTTTTCAAACGGTCTCTCTTCCCAGTAGAGCTGAACATTTTTCTGTGTGTGTGTCATTATTAATTGTGTGTGACGGACAAAGAAGGTATTAACTGGTGCACGAAAAAGGCAAGAAGGAGTGTTATGCAAGAATGCACAGTCAAAACTATTATATTATAAAAGTCTAAATTATTAAGAGGAGACAATGCATGCATAATCTTTTCATTCCGCTTATCTCTCTAGGACCTTCTGCAGCCTTTTTTTGTCATTAGAAAATTGCCAAATATGACTAGAAACAACAGCAAAGTCATTTCTTAACAACATGGTTGATTGAACTCATGAAATTGACAAAATTAAGTGGGAAAAAAATGTTATTCACAACCATCCAGTAAGAGAGGCCTGCGTTTTATTTTTTGTCCATTTTTTTCTGATGAAATCACTGTTTATTGCTGCAAAATCCGTAAAAAGAAATGCAACTTTAAGAGCGCTGTCAGTCTTGTATAACAGCATCTCATGAACAAACTCCATCAGTCTTCCTGCAGAAGCCTGTTCTCGCCATAATGACGTGACATGCTTAACATGAATGTGAAGTGTTTGTCACTTTGTTAGAGATAATGCGCATGCGGTTGCGTAGGAGTGCATGAATGGAGCCGAACAAAGCGCCTCTCCGGCTTTCTTTTCATTACCTCTCATTTTTTTTGTTGATGTCATGATAAAACAGACGAAGAACTTTGGAAGATGTTGCAATTTTTTTTTCTTCCAGACTTGCAATGTTGGCAACTTCCTTCCCGCAGCATCTTTATCAGAGCCTAAAAATGGCAGGCCTCTTTGTGTGGCTGAGGCACCATGTAGTGTTTTTCCATGAATGAGTCAAAGTGTATTCCTTCTCTGCTCAACGTCAGGTGCAGAAGCCCGGTGTGAGTCACACAGATTTCGAACCCAACACATCTACACACAACTCTTTTGGACCACGTCGCCTCAGGTTCAGCTAGCACAGAAGGGGAAAAAAAAGAAAGGCGGAAAAAACAAGCCCACAGCCTCAAAGAGAATACACAATCATCTGAGCTGAGCACGATCCTGGCTATTTCACTTCCCCCTCTTTCACAAAGCCATTGATGTTTAGAGTCCTACCGCACAGTAGCACTACAAAAGCTCGACTGCTGCTCTCTCTGTGTTACTGTTTTTGACGAGTCAGGCAGCTAGAGATCTCTCTGAATTATTGAAAGGTGCCGATGTGATGCCCAACGCTGATGTGGCGGCAGCTGTCGCCCAGGTCAACATCAAGCTCTCCTTTAAGGGGTCATGAGTGAACAGAAAAGTCAGTGTTTATGAGCCTTACTCTGCCACCCCGTCTCTCTGTTTACACCACGCGGTGGGGGCCAGTGTCTTAGTGTTTATGGCTGGGAAATAAACTCCCTCTAGAGTGGCTTCCATAAAGGAGCCCAGCAGAAACCACACCCCAGGGCTGTTCTCTTTCATGTGTCACTTACTCCAGCTTCCTGCCTACTGACCTACTGCTGAGAATGTTCAGTGGTCATATCAGAGGCTACCATGGCTCTATCATCCTGTTTCGGTCTGATGATGAAATCAAACCTCATGCTTTTTAAGCTTACCCCCCTGAGATAAGTCTTGCATCTTGAGCAGTAAAATGTGACAGTATGTGCATCTAGCTGCTGTGCGAGCGCTATGTGTACATTCTGTTTCCACAGTGTGTCATCATAAGGGAGGGAGAAGGAGAGAGAGAAAGAGAGATGCTCTGTGCTTGGTACAGCATGTTGTGTTCACACATGGCCTTCCTGACGTCAGTTTGGCTTCACTGGGTGAACAGATTTTTGCAGGCCCCCATGGTGGATACTATATGTCAGTCTGTGTACCTATCCCACAGTCCTGTTGGACGCCAGGCAGAGCACTAGCACATCACTCCACAACACCTTGATAATGAAAGAGAAGCTTTTTGTTTTCACCTACGGTATATTCAACTGTTTGCCTGACTGTCTCCCTCTTTCTCTCGCTCTCTCCTGTTTTTTTGTCCGTTGTAAGTCAGTGTCCTTCACTTTCTCTGCATTGTCTCTGTTGCTTTGTGTCCACTGTAAGTCTTTGTTTAAGATGCACATTCTCTCTCTTTCTCTCTCTCTCTCTCTTTCTCTCTTTCCTGTTTTTTGTCTGTTCTAAGTCAGTGTCCCTCACTTTCTCTGTATTGTCTCTGTTGCTTTGTGTCCACTGTAAGTCTTTGTAAAAGATGCACATTCTCTCCCCCCTTTCTTTCTAGTTCTCTCTCTCTCTCTCAGATTTTCTCTCTCTCTCTCTCAGATTTTCTCTCTCTCTCTCTCTCTCTCTCTCTCTCTCTCTCTCTCTCTCTCTCTCTCTCTCTCTCTCTCTCTCTCT
>JBBPDA010000009.1:12841481-12887405 GCA_037974385.1 Arnoldichthys spilopterus | reverse complement strand
TGTGTGTGTGTGTGTGTGTGTGTGTGTGTGTGTGTGTGTGTGTGTGTGTGTGTGTGTGTGTGTGTGTGTGTATTTGATTATGCTGTTTTGTAGTAGGGTGGAGCAGATGGGCAGGCAGATGTTGCTCTCTCTACTTCCTGTTCTCTGCCCTGTGCTGGAATACACTGTCTTAAATGCGCCAATGTCTGAATATATAATATAATGTGAAAAACTGGCACCTGGGCAAATTGTTAAAAGCCACTTATCTTGGCACTAAATATCTTTGTGCAATCAAATATTAGAATCAACATTAAAGTAATGCAAACAAGCAATAAAGAAGTAAACATGATCAGGTTTAGATTTTTTGTTTGTAAATAAAAAGTTGTTGATGTTTTCTGAGCTGGTTAGAAGAACATTTCCATTTACAGATTTCCATTAATTTCATTCCATTTAAAAATTGGCCATTTATTTAATAAAGACCATTAAGCACCCTGATCTTGGAGTGGTGTTTGCTGGTCAAGCACTCTTGGAGAGGGTAGCAATGGTCTTTTATTTCTAGTATTTGGGAGTTCAGACTTTTTTAGAGATGGTTTTGTAACCTTTTCCAGTCAGATGAGTCTCAGATGAGATCAACATCTCATTTTCAAAGGTCAGACTTATAGATCCCTGTTTTTTTTTTTAATAAGAAAGGGTGCTTACTCATACCTGATGGTCATTTCATTGACTGAAAACATATGACTCACATTTTACCTTCAAATTAACTGCTAATCCTAGCTGCTGATCATAGATATTTTTAGGGCTGCAAAAATCAGATGATATTTTAGTTCATATTAATGGAGAAAAATAGAAAATTGTAAAGGGTTTGTAAACTTTTAAACACTACTTTTTGGAGTGAGGAAAACCAGGTATTTGATAGTAACAACTATAACTTCTACTACTACTACTACTTATAATAATAATAATAGGCTTTTATGAGCAGAGGTCTGGTAAAGGGTAAGCAAACACATTAGCATGCGTAAAATCTCAGTTTTCTTTTTGTTACTGTTATAGTATGCTAATATTAGTGTTTAAAAACACTTACTTCCCAGTTTAACAGCTTTTACATGTAATTTTCGTGACTACATATTTTACACAGTACTGTACACACATTGTGGAGCCGTTGCCACACACTTCATCATAACAATCCACACACCATCAGCCTCTGTGCAATACAACAAGGTCACTATGAATGTTAGATATTTCGGTTCCATTTAGTGAAGCTGGTCTTCTTGTTTGGCTGCTGAAAAGTGTGATGTTTAACTGGAAATATTAATGTACGTATTTGCACGTGTGTTTAGGTCTGCATGTTGTATATATTTGTATTTATATTCAAGAGGGTCTGAATGTCTGTGATCTTTTTCAAATGTGTGTGCGTGTGTGTGTGTGTGCGTGTGCGTGCGTGCGTGTGTATGTGTGTGTTGAGCCTGACATGGTTCAGCTGCTGGGTGCTGGTAATTAGCCCAGTCTTCTCGCAGTATGTAGTCTCAGCACCACCACATCTATTCCTAATGATCTGTCTCTGGCACACTATTATGAAACATGAACACACAGTTTTCCTGCATCCACTTTACTCTAGTAGCCTTGAAGTTGGTTACCTGAAGTCCTCTGTTTCCTTTTTAAGTCTTCACCATGCACAGGACACTTGAGAAGAGCTTAAAGAGCTCTGGGGGTTCTGAGAGAATGGCATCATTCTTATTTAATCCAGCAGAGGTGGCATCAAAAGAATGTTTGGGCAGTTTAACACCATCAGAAATGTTTGGCAAGGCTTGTCAGCCAGTCTGGGCTTCGCCAGACTTATTTCATTATTTAAATTGTTTTTTTATTAGATGAAATCTCATGAAATGTTTGCTCCTTACAGCTTTAATGTCACACAAAGGAGGAGACAGATTAGCTCTCTTCTATTTTTCATTCACAAGATGAAATTCAGAACGCAACATCCTTATGCTTCTGTATCAGATAGCTTTGCTTCCAGCAGAGCTCAATATAGAGGCACCACAGCAAACCCCTGTGTAATGGAGCGAAGCTAGTGCGCATGCTGTTACAGTGGAACACTAAGATAAGAGTGCTGCTGTAAGCGGGGCACTGTCAGTTGTGTGTGTGTGTATGACAGTCTTGCAGTGACATGCTGGAGGCAGGAGGGGACACATCTTCAGCAGGGGATCTTCTTACTCAGTCCATTTCAATGACACCACATACTGACAATACAACTCCAGGAAGCAGTCTTTCTGGGCTCCTTTTCGTCCACACATGAAGCTCTGGCCAGTGTAGAGAAGATCTGACCGCAGACACGGCTCAAAGGCAGGATTATGGCTTCTGGGAACTGCTGCCAAAAGACAGTCAAGGCCAGATGTTGACCCAAGAGTTGATGTATTGTGACAGCCAGAGAGGCACAGCTACCTAGAAGGTAGACAGATAGCCTGGCTGGAGAGCACACACTGGAGAAAGCATTTGTGAGCTGAAATCATAGAAATATCATAATTGTACTTTATTTTGATTATCCCCTATAGAGTTTGGCGTCGGTTTAGAAACAAGGCAGTGGTTCCCAAGATATTTCTGCAGTTGGAACCACAACCTGGTCCTAGCAAACAAAGAGCTTAGTTAATACTGTCTTTAGTAACTAATATTCTCTTTGGATTTTATCTAATATCACTATTGTAAATTCTAGTAGTTTTTCCTACCAACTTAATTGTATTTTGTGAATATACACACATTTAAAACATTATGGCTACAACACAGATTTAACCTTCACTGTATGTAAACTTGCATCATTAATATGTTTGATCTGAATATTGATTTTACTATTATAAAACATTAAAAACTCATATACATGAACTGTTTTCAGGCTTTTCACAGGATTGTCTATATATTATACAGATTTAGTTTTAGTTAAGTTTAAGGTTTAGTTTTATTTTCAGAGCGAGTGTTGAGTTATTGTATTGTAAAAGACAATAAAAGACCCATGATCTACAGTCTTATCAGTCCATGATAAAGTCTTATCAGTTACCTTAGTGTTTCTGTCCATTATCTTGAAGTAGAGCTCTACTATTTTCACTCGCACTCACACACACCATGCTCCTGCACTTGATCAGAGTGTGACTAGTGTGACTGCCATAGCTGGAGCAAGTGGAATATAATCCTCTTGCATGTCTCAGAAAGAGACAGAGAGGAGATGAGTGGGAGAGAGGAAGAGAGAATGATGTAGTAAGTGTGGATGGCAATATGAAATATTGATTCAAGTGAATATTGCAGAGCAGAAATGAACAGTAGGTGGGTTTATTATACATCTATCCTCCGGCAGGTGAGAAATGATTGTGGTTTGATCCATGTAAATGAAGAAGGTCTTTAGTAATATTGAGATGCTGGATCCTGTTAGGCTGCTCTGTTTTTGATCTGTCTTTCTGGCTTTATTAGTGAAGGAGTGAGGTTACAGTGCTACCATTTTACTGTTTTAAAAATGAATGCCTTTGGGGCTATTCGTGAAATGTATGCTTCTAATGTAAGGAAATGGGCACAACTGACCACCCATAGTCTTCCAGGTACCATGGAAAATGTTATTGTATGACATATAAACAAGTATTATTTTTGTATCTTGATATTATTCTTTACACGTTAGCTTGGTAGCTTGTATGCTGGCAGTATTAGCTTCCTTTACCTGTGTCCTTACACTTTTCACAAGCTCAGGGACTTTGGAAAACAATAAAATATAACCTGTCCTTATCACATTCAAACATGTGCATGTGTCGTTAAGTTCTTTATCAGGTTTTACCATAAGCTGGAAATCATAGCACAACTTTTGGAGAACATTGCAACACTGCATTAAAAGGAAATAGTCTCTAAAAGCAGTTTTATTCTGTCGTTCTGTGCCCCAAGGATGCCTGTAGGGCACACACAAAAAACATTTCAAAATCATTTTAAAAAGAAAAGGTAAAATCTTGAAATATGTAGCTGAACTCACTTAAAAAGTCAACAGATTAAGCACTTTCTAGTGTGAAATGCTTAAAAAAACTCTGCAACACTAATCATATTTTTCTTATTTCAGTCCTTGAAAAAAATGGAAGAGGTTTTAAAATTGCCCAGGCCAGCAGCGCTGGCTGAGCAGTGAGCTGTTGATAATCCTTAATTAGAAAATAAATTCCAGCCGCAGGAAGTTCTACAGTTCTCTCAACACCTGCAGCACCTTGAGCAGCAACAGCAGGAGACTTCAGCAGCTTTTTCCTTCAGACTCTTTCTCTATTTTACTCCCTGTGTCTAGGAATCTTAAGAGTCCTGTAAACTACAAAGCACTTGCAATATGTTCTTTTCTTCAGTGTTGTCTTGGGACCATGGAGTATGACACATCTGCTACATAGTGAGATTACATATGATGTAGTGTATATACTGTAGATGCCTTATCTTCTTCTTCTTAATAAATGAAACCTAATTATGTATGGAGTTAATAATAACCCATGCAAAATTTTGAAATACATTTTTGTAACTAAAATGCTTCATTAAAAATGTGTATTTCTATAAAATCATTATTTGGTTTACAAATAATGGATGATGGAGTTGGTGAATAATATCAGGTCCACATGCTTCAGGGCCATAGTGCTTACACCTGTCTTACATATCCATCACATCTCTTCTGTCTCTTCCAGTATAAAGAACGTCACACCCAAAGTGGGCGCAGAAGAAACCCACGATGCCATCCGTCGAGCATTCGAGGTGTGGCAAAATGTGACACCGCTGCGCTTTGAGGCTGTTCCCTACAGCGAACTGGAGCGGAATAAGAAAGATGTGGACATTACGATCATATTTGCATCTGGATTCCACGGAGACAGCTCACCCTTTGACGGAGAGGGGGGCTTTCTGGCACATGCCTATTTCCCTGGGCCCGGCATCGGGGGAGACACGCACTTTGACTCAGATGAGCCCTGGACACTGGGGAACCCTAACCATGATGGTAAGTATAGCTGGTACATTGGACAGCTCCTCTCTGTACTGTGCAGCTGTATGCTATGCCACAATGAGCTCTATAAAAAGGTAGCTCTAATGTTAAGGACAGGGTTTCAGATGTTCCTATTAGTCTGGTGTGAAAGCACCTCAAGTGAAAGCTGAGAGTTCATACATTGTGTAATATGCTCATAAAAATGATTATCTTAAGATCTCAGATTTGATCCATTTGAAAAACATTCCCTAAAGGCAAGCTGTATTAAGTTTCTTCCTGTCAGCACTGGTAGGAAAGGATGACCCATTTCAGACAGATGTACTAAAGTCTACTGGAGCAAAGTGTGTCTGCAGCTGCATCTCCAGCCAGGTATAATAGCAATTATATCTAAATGTGTTATAACCTGAAGAGTATGGCAGTGTACATTAAAACATGCTAACAAGTGCCTCGAATAAGGAATGACAATCATTAACTGTGGTTTACCTACTGCAGGTAAATCCGCTGTCCAATAAAGTCATTTAAGGCAGTGCTAAAGGTAGCAGCAGTGCAGGCTGGAGGCACATTCACATTCTCATCACTGTGGGTAAGGGGAAGCAGATTCATCCCCATTGTAGGCCTTGATGTGCCAGTAAAGATTTTCCCCGTGGGTTGCAGGAAGCGCTCTATTGCGAGCCATCAGTGATAATGAGCTGGAGAGGCGTCTGTCAGAGTGCCGGTGATTCATCCTCGCTTTCTCCCTCTATCCAATATTGATGGGGCTGATTTTGGAGATCCAGCTCACTGCATGCTGAAGACATGGAATAATGCATTAGATTGAATTATACATCCAATGGAAAGAAGAAAAGAGCATGCTGTCGAGTAGGGGTACACGCATGCATATTTCATCTGAAACAGTGACCGAGGGTGTGTGGCTGTGATTGTGGGACACACAACTGTGTGTGTGTGTGTGTGTGTGTGTGTGTGTGTGTGTGTGTGTGTGTGTATGCATGTTGGGGAATTTTTTTTCACTGCATGGCATATGGAGATGTCTAAAGGACAAGAGGGAAGAAGCAGAGGAGCGGAATCTCGAAGGCTTGGTGTTCTGACTCACCATGGCTTGCAGCTATGAGGCTACTCACATACACACAGTTTCATGCTCTTGCTCCACAAGTACTAAAAAAATGTTGCTTAGAATTAATGTGTATGCGGGTTTGGGAGCATGTACTGAAAAAGAAATGGCTTTAAATTTGCAAACTGTTGATCATATATACTATACTATGCAGTCGTATATCAAAAGTTAGGGCGAAAAAAATAACTAAAAACTTTAGCTTTTTAATGTTTTTTTTTCTCTTAATGTGTTAACATTTGACTATATGTATTAAAACCTTTGCATAGGGCTTTATTTGGTTCGTGTGGAAATGATGTACACAATAGTATCAAGACAGTTCAGCACACCACTTTTTACTCTGTGTGTGTGTTTAAAGAAGACAGAGGGAGAGAGAGAGAGAGAGAGAGAGAGAGAGAGAGAGAGAGAGAGAGAGAGAGAGAAAGAGGAAGTGGTGTGTATTTCACTGTCTGTGCAGGATTGTGTAATATCAAGTTTCTTCCCTCTCTAAGCTCTCGTCTGACCAAGTGTGAATCGATAACAGCTCAATTGAGCTCAAGCAGCCTTTTTGAATTTCTTTTCATATCAATGTTAGTGGCCCTTACAGCTGTCATTTGTCAGCTCATCACCTGGTTATGATATCAGTACTCCAAGGAGGTTTTTTTTTCATCCAGCAATCCTTGTCATTATACTTGCTCTGGACTTTTATAATTGAACAAAACCCAACAGTATGAGTACAGTCAACAACCACTCGTAAAAACAAAAGACTGAAGGTGGTTCTTTGCGTGGACATATGCTTCTAGTAAATGTTGGTCTGTATAGAGTTTTCTGATTATTCAGAGGGTCTTTAAACTCTTTGAAAATGTTCTTCAGACACACATCTCCCATTTACAAATGTTCTTTAAAAGCAGTTCTCCACTGAAAGGTTCTTTAGGAAACCAAAAGTGGTTAATCTATGGCATCACTCCATATGATTATTTTGGGCACTTTTTAAGAGTGTAAGCATTCTAGTGGCTGTATTCTCAGGCTTTCTATTAACTGTTCTATTTGTACCACTCCTCTACAGTTAATCTCTTCACCTTTCAACTCTTCTGGCCATCTTACACTTGTTTTGTCTATCCGGACTCCTCTCTAAATGTTTCCATCCTTTGTGAGGGCATCACTTTCTTTCTGTGTGCCATTTTTCATCTATTATAAGTGAGTGAACACAGCACACAGTGCACCACAATGAAATGCTACCTCTGCATTTGACTCATTCTGAAGGAGCAGTGGGCTGTGCCCAGGGAGCAGTGCTTGGGGATTGGTACCTTGCTCACAAGTACCTCAGTGATACATTTCCTGGTCTGGGATTCGAACCGGTGAACTGACGATCACAGGGGCAACTCCCTAAACATTACACTACACTATTCTTCAGCCGCTGTCCTCCAGCTACAGCCTTTAGTCACAGTACAGCAGTGCAGCAGCCAGCATTCTCTCTCTCTCTCGCTCTCTCTCGCTCTCTCTGTCTCTCTCTCTTTCTCTCTTTCTGTCTGTTTGACTCTCTGTCTGTCTATCTGTCCATCTATCGCAAGGGATCATTTACCATGTTTGGGCCATCTGGGTTCTTCTTTCATACACCGGCATACGCGCACACACACACACACATACACACACACACACACACACACACACACTGTCAAATCAAATCCACAGCTGGCCTGTTGCTAGGGAGTGCCACTGGTGAGCTTGTTTTGGATGTTTAGTTGCGAGTAAGGGATTACAGTTTCCTCCTCCAGCATGTCTACCTTCACAGTCCACTCTGCCTCATTACTGTCCAGCCTGTATTTTTCTGTCCCGTCTACTTCACAACTGTCCAGCCTGCTTCTCTTTATCCCCTTTTGCCTTTTTCTGTCTCCTCTGCCTATCTACAGTCCAGCCTACTTCTCTCCGCCCTCTCTGACCCTCTCTCTGTCTCATTGTTGTCCAGCCTGCCTCACTTTACCACTTCTGACTCTCTCTTTCCCTTACTTTGCTGTTGTACAGTTTGCACCTCTCTGTCCATTTAGCGTGGTTATCTCTGTCTCTCTGCCGTACCCACTCCCTCTGCTTCTCTGTTGCTTCTGCCTCTTTATGCCCCCTCTACCTCTTTCTGTCCCCTCAGTCTCTTTCTGTCCTTTCCATCATTCTCGCTGTCCCCTCTGCCTCTGACCGTGCCCTCTGTGTCTATTTGTCCATCCATCCATCTCTGGTTGCCTCTGAGCCACTCATTAGCTGTCTCCCATCCCTTGCTCCTCTCTTTTCATATTTCTGTTTCTCCTTACTCTACATCATATGCACTTCCCTATCTCACTTTCTTTTCTACTCCACCTTTCACACAAAGCCTGCACACACACGAATAAAACATGTACTTCTATCAGAAGGCATTTGAAATAAGCAATGGAGTTGAGAGGTGCTGAAAATAGGTCAGGACAGTAATGTATGAAACATTAAATGGCAGCTTTCCTGTGAGGATGAAGAAGAGTGGGTCACACCTAATAAGATCATTTGTCTGGGATACGAGAACATAACACACGTATCTCACACAAACAGTTTTTTTTCCCCAGTCTCCTTCTCTCTTCTCCCTCCCTTTCCATCTCTCTTTATAACTCTATATCTCTTTTCACACTCTCTCATTTCCCCCAGCGTCTGTGCACTATAATGTCTGCTCTGTCAAAACCTCCCTTAGGAGGACAGGAGCAGACAGAAAGAACAGTGCTAGCTCATAGGGGTGATTGTGGGTGTGTGTGTGTGTGTGTGTGTGTGTGTGTCTGTATGTTTGGGCCCTGGGCCACAGCAGAGAGATCCATCTTCCCCCTCCCAAAGCTGAATCACTGATGCTTCTATCTCTCTATTCAGGGAAAGAAACATAGTGGTTTTAGAGGTGGAATGGTCTACATAAGACAAGCCCATCCCAGCAGCCTCTGTTAGGGGTTTAACATTAGCAATAGCTTATTTCAGCATTACAGGTTTAAGTCTGTGCTGTTGGTTGACGGGAGTGGACTCAGAAGGAAAAAAGAAAGAAAAAAAAGAAAGAAAGAGAGAAAGAAAGGATTCCTGTACAAGTATGCATGTCACGCAGCAGTCCTGTGAAGTATGCTTGCTGTTTATAGCACTGTTGATATGACGGCACCATGGCACCATACTACCAGATTACACTCCAAACCAGATAAGGAGGAACAGTTGTGTTTTCAGACAAAATGCCCCTAGACTGACGTACAAGGCTCTGAATTCAGCAGGTTTTAATGCTCTTAAAGATGTTAGCAATAGATCTGCCCTCTGTGAACTAAAAAAAGAAATGAAAAAAAGATGATCCTACATTCTTGCAGGAAATGAAAATCCCAGGGTTATGTTTTTCTCCCTCTCCCAAGCAGATATGGGGTTTAGGATAACAATGCACAAGAAGCAAAAATTTAAAGAATGTACATGTACCGGCGCCCACTAGAACCTAATGAAAATAGTTCAAAGCAACCAACTCCGCTGCTATGAAGTGGATCAGATGTTTGAGTGCTGAGGCCTAGTGTCATGGATTTGACATGTTCATTAAAGTGTTTTTTTGTGTGTGTGTGTGTGTGTGTGTTTCACCTAGTAAACAGATAAGTGAACCAGAATCCCATCATAAACTGTCAGCTCCCTGCTTGTGGTGTACATATACACTAAGTACACTTGAAGAGTTTAGTTGTTTGGCTTCTCTCTTTTTGTCCAGTCCAACTTTGTGTTACCTCAGCCTTTTCCCTGTGCTGCGGACGTGGATACATGGAGAAGATTCGGCTACTTTAAGGAGCATAGGGTGTCCTTGTGGTGTGAACCCAGTCTCCTTGGAGGAGGGTGATTGGCAGGATGTGTGTGCCTGATAAGACACAACTCCTCTTTAACTGCAGGAGCAGAAAGTCTTATTTATTCACCAGCTGCATGGGCCCGATAGCTATCAGCATGCTGTCAGAGAGAGAGAGAGAGAGAGAGACTGGAGCTGGTTTCTATTAAGACCATGTGATAAACGCAGTGGGGAGGAGGGGGTAGAGCTGTGTTGACAGCAGGTGACTAAAGTGTTTTAGTCAATGCAGGAAGCCATAATTCAAAAGAATACTGTGTTATGTGGTGGTGTTACACTGATTAATATTAGATTATATTAGTTTGGCAGGTGTAGCATGCTTACATAGAGAAATATTTATCCTTTCACCAGAGATTAGTAAGCATTCACTAGATATGCTAGACTGCATCAGTATCTCTTCTGCTGGGGCATGCATGTCCTTGGATGCTCTGGCCTTTTTTAAGGTCTCTACTACACGTCCACCATGGTTTATCAGCAAAGGTCTGTGAAAGAAAGGTCTGCGTGTGTGTGTGTGTGTGTTGCACTATTGTGTATAAAGAATGCTGAATGGTTGTGTGTGTACATACATGTTTATGTACTGTGTGAATGGGCCTCTCACAATCACGAAGCTCTAGCTGCCATAAAAATAACTGCATTTAATAACTGATTGTCTTTTATTGTTCATTGTATAACCCTAGAGAAACTATAAAAAAATATGCATAAAAAAGCCAGTTTCTTTTCCTCAACCCAACAACTGAAAACCCAATTTATTCACGTTTTGTTTTTTACAATGGAAATATGATAAAAGCCAACAACTGTGGAAAATAATTACATTCAGTTCAGGTAATTGTGATTGGGATTATATAATAATTGTGACAAGTCAGTTTGAATGCTGAATTATTTGTGTGCATGTGTTTGTGTGTGTGTCTTTTTGCATTTTTGTGTGTGAGGGGTGTGAATGCTGTGTAAGTAGCAGTTGTGGAAAAAGCTGTTTGGAGCCAGTATTGTATTTGCTGTGTATCCTTTGCTGTGTAAGGAGAAAGTGTCCCGCTGTCACCCACCAGGCAAACCCTCAAAATAGCCGCTTACCCACTGGCTGTAGTGCTAGCACTCCATGTGGGTAGCAGCAGCCTCTTCCGCCTGCGCAGGCAGTCCTCGCCAAGCTCACTGGAGGCTGGGCCAGCTTGACCCGTGTGCGTGTGGTCAAACGGCAGCCTTAATCTCCACTGACCTTCAGCATTCCCACCTTTATATCAACCAAAATCATCCTGCAGGAAGCACAACCGACAGAAACATTTAAGCTTTACTCTGGTCTGTTAACAGTGAGAGATCGCGGTAGGCATTTTTAGACCTGCTGGTATGGGGGTGGGCAGTGGGGGCGAGGCTGTGTTTGGATTGTTCAGGAAATAAAGAGGTGTGTGATTCTACTCCTTGAGGGAGGTTTTCAGGTATATTCTGCATGCTCAGTAGAACAGAAGGGGAACAACAGAGCCAAAGTCAAGAGCATAAGAATCTGGTGCTTAGTTCACAAAAAGTGTGGTGAGAAATCTTTTTTCTTAAAATAGTTAAATTTAAATGTTTTTTCTGTATAAATTCTCTAAAACTTACTAAAAGGCTTATTTCCTTTTCTCTTAAAAACAATTCTGTATCTAAAAAATCTATTCTAAGAGCAAGTGCTGTAACCAGTACACACATGATAAAGTAATGGCCTACTTAAAAGACTGTTTTATTTAGTTCTTTTTTTCTGAGAACAAGAGTGCTGATAAACTCTTATCCCTCCCCTTTTTGGTATTTTCTTTTTTACATTTTCTCTAATTAATTTTTCTAAGAAAAATGTTCTGTAACCCAATTGCTAAGTGATACATGACTTTCCTAAGAGAGTATTTGTGCATGTTTTTTTTCCTTTTTTTTCCTGGGAATTGTATTTAAGAACATTTCTAAAAACGTTACTAATTTCTTTGAATATCGCTTAGGATTTAAGGATGTAAGGATTTATGTGTTTTTTGCATCCACTTTATGGACAAGAGGTGGAGGAAGGTTCTGATGGAGAGATGGACAGAAGTAGAGATGGAGAGCAGGTCTGATGGAGAGATGGATAGAAGTACAGATATAGAGATGAATAGATGGAGAGATGTAGAGAGAAACTACTGGAGAGGTGAATAGATGAAGAGCTGTAGAAAGGGACTGATGGAGAGATGAATAGATTGAGAAATAGAGAAATGCAGGAGGCAGTTGGCTTCTTCACAATAGCCAGTCTGTTCACAGGCAACGGCTCATTTCTTCACACCCAAGAACGGTCCTGAGAACCTGATCTATCCTGGCATTAGCAATGGGTAACGAAAGAACGCCAGGAATCTGAGCATTCAGCTCTCTCACTCCCTCCTTCTCTCTCTCTCTCCCTCAGACTCAATTACTGAGACAGCCTTAGCCATGGAAAAACAAAACCCTACTTGTTCCTGACTCTTCTAGCCTCAATATTTTCATTACCATGCCTGCTGAAACAAAGAATAATAATTTGCCAGGTCTGCAAACTGTTTTATAATCTGCTGTGTGAAAGGCCTCTTCCTTTCACTGTACTTGACATCAAGGGTTCTGTTTCGATTGTACAATACAGCTTTCTATTATAGGAGCATAGGGCTGTGCTTGCTGCGATGGAGCACAAACAGCATCATAAGATTCTTAAGACTACAATTAACAGCAGTTTGTAGGGCATGTGGAGGCCCATGAGGACATGTGACTCTATGGTGCCACGTCAGGAGCCAGGGGATTCAAACCGGAGAACAGTGGGCACATTTAACTCTTCTGGGAGTGAACATTACCCCTGAGAGTACTGCTGTAAATGACACACACACACACACACACACACACACACACACACACAATTACAGACAGACACCACTCAGAGGCATCTAGTCATAGCATATTAGGACAGGGTAAACCAAGGTTGCTCTTTCTCTGTGGGTGTGTTTATGTTTTTGCATGTGTGTAAGGCACAGGACTGTGTCCATCCAACTTTTTTCCTCCTGTTACTGTTTACAGAATCTGAAGTATTGGCTAATACTAAGTACTGGTTCTAGTAGTTGTACAAATACTCTGATAAGGTGCTCCCAATTTATAGACGCCAAGTATATCACCAATAATTCAACACAATATATAGTTAAAGCCTGTTTATTAATACTGTAAGCAGTTATACAACAGTACTCTCATTAGCACTCAGTATAAAAAAATATATTGAATAATAAATACAATTTAACAGTGACCTTTTGCTACATATTATGACTTAGATTAACTTTACAGTTTGTTCTCTTAAAACAAAACCTTGTATCTCCAAAAACCTAACCTTGAAAAAATCGTTCATGGTTAAGTTAATGTAAGTAATGTACTAACATTTCTAGTGGTCCATTCATCTTTAATAAAAGCACTATGGTTTAGATTGTTTTCTCCAAAGGAAATTTGTTTTGTTGATCATAAAGATGCTTTCTGCAACATTTGTATCGCCATGGTTTTCGGTCTTGTGATAATAACTTACAAACAAGCCCCATTGTGTGTTTGTGGTTGCACAGGATGTTCAGTAGCTTTGAGTGATTATATTAATGGAAGCAGGCTTCCCAGCTTTTTATCTATCTCTCTCTCTCTCTCTCTCTCTCTCTCTCTATCTCTCACACACACACACACTCCACACTCTTATGTCCTCTTACTTTCTCCATCTACACTAGAGAGGTGGAGAAAACAAATAAAACAATGTTCTCCACAGGAGAGAGAAAGACTGATTGCTCCGAGGTTTTGGAGGGAGAGCTTGTAAAGCCAGGAGCATTGTTCTTGAAATACTGTTGCTCTGGATGGCTGCTAATTTACGGAGTGCCCTGCAAGCAGGGGCCACCTCTTGCCACCAAGAGCTATTGCTGCAATATAGGATTCCTGCAGAGGGTCTTGTATTCAGCAGAGGTTTGCCCCCAAAGTTTGGATATTGTCTAAATGAATGCATTTGCCAAAAATCAAGTTTATACACTTAAAACACTTACTGTAAATATTGATCAACCAAAAAATAGTTTGCCTTCTGAAGTTTGCATTTTTAATTTTGCACTAGAGCTACAAGGCTAACATAGCTAACAGTAATGGATGCTTGTGTGCTCCTTTTTAGCTCTTTTCATCTCCAAATTTAAATTTTAACACCTAAACTGTATAGAGAGAAGCAAACTCAAACTAACTTATTAAACTTATTGCTTAAGGGTATTCTGACAATATATAATTTAATGTCTTAACAATGGACAAACAGCCAAACAGAAAGAAGAAGAAAGAAGGTGCGAAAATCTTGAATGTGTCCACTGTCTTTACATCTCATTTATAAGAAACTGACCACTTTTAATGAACCTACAGTCAGGTATATGAGTGAGAAGTAGTACAGGATCCTTTCACAGTCTTTGTCACTGTAAAGATATATTTAAAACGAAATCTTCAGTGTCAGATGGATTTGTGATTTTTATTTTTAATGTAAGCTGGAGACAGAGTATAGATCAGCCTGTCTATGTGGTCTGAGGGTTGTATGCCATTAGCATCTATACTGAGGAAGAAAGACACATGATTGAACTGAGCAGGGTTAGAGCCTGCTGTGTGGTTGGGCCATTTGAGAAAAATGTGATATGATATGTGTGTAAGTGCTATTCATACAACAGGAGGAGGACGAAAAATCAGAAAACTGAAAAAAAGTAAAAGTAATATCTTCCACTCAGTTAATCATTTCTAAGCTTTTGGATTTTGACATCGCTCCTGGTTGTTGTTGAAGCTCTACAGTTGTATATTTTATCTGACTGTTGCATGCACTTGGTGGTGTATAAATAGTTCTATAATTCTTTATATTTCTAAAATATTTAAAAATATATATATATTTTATATTTTATTTTTCAGATTTTTTATTGTCTTTCAAATTGATTTGTATTGATTCTGCTATTTCAATTTAATTTAATTTAAATTTTTTAAATTTAAATGTTTATTATTATTGTTATTATTTTTATTATTATTTACTTACTTCTTTCTGTATTTACACTGTTTAAGTGAGTGTCTTCCACTCCATTTTTGTGTTTTTGTGTTAGGCGTTTTCTTTTTGTTGTGGTCCAGCTTTTGAATATTTCCCTCCCTCTCATTGGCCTTTTATCTTTTATTTAGTGAGGATTAGCCTCTTAGCTACTCGCTAATTAAACGGGGCCTGGAAAGGGCCATTTTGTTGTAATGCAAAAAGCTGTGCCGCCACATGGCTCTTACGTAAGGCCAGCCCACAGTGGGGCCGGATGCTGGGCAGCTGCCCTCCACAGGGCCGTCTGAGGAGAAGCCTACTGCAGGCTCCCTCATCACAACTGAACATGACACTCCTCATTGGAGGAGCTGCAGGAGAGACAGACAGAGAGAGGGAGAGAAAGAAAGCAGAGGACACAGTGTTTATGACGTTCTCTTTTTCTCTCTGTCTCTCTTTCCTCACAAGCCATGTCAAAGGAACAGACTCAAGACGTCTCAAACACTTTGTTTGCATAGCAATATGCCCCAATTTCTTCCACGCCACAAGTGATTCTTATATCATTGTTCTCTTTCTTTCTCTTTTTCTCTCTCTTTATCTCTTTCTTTCTTTCTTTCTCTCTCTCTCTTTCCAGCTGTCCACTTTCACCCAAAATGTGTTCTCACCTTTAAACACCAAGAACAATTTGTTTACATTCACAGAACATATGGTCATAGAGTTTTTAATGTGACTTTTCAAATGTAATAATTTTAGAGGTAATAACCCTACAGAGTAAATTTAGAACAAAACCAAAGGGCGTGTTCCTTTTGCATATGAGTTATAGTAGCCTTCAGCCCGGATGCAGGCGTATGCTGCCTGCCACTCTCGAGGTTGATGTTCTGTGTGTGTTGAAATAGAACAAATTGGTGTGGAATGCTTGGCACATCACCTGACCAACCTCCCCAAAAGCCGACTGGGCTGAGGAAGGCTGTTTAAATCAAATTATGGCTGAAGGAATAAGCCAGGCTGCCTTTATTCCTGTCTTACCCTGTCAAAGACATTGGCAAGGAGCGAAAGACAGAAGCTGAGAAGCAGAAGACAGAAAAAGGAAAAGAATAAAGGTACAATGAGACAGAAATGAACATAAATTATGCATCAGTAGTAGGACTGTTACCATTAAGTGTATGTGTTAGGTATCTAAATTAAAATGTATGTTTATTTGTTTAGTTTTTTTTATTTAAACCTTAAAAATAAATCACAAAATTAAAACAAAGAAAGCAGTTAATATGAAGAGGAAATGTGGCAGATTATACATATAAGTCATTATTCAAATTTAATAAGCAAATTTGTGGAGTCCACGTGCACAATGTCTGTAAAAAAAGACCAAATTCAGAGACAATCTGAAATCCATGTACACATTTTAAAGATTTAAAATCTTTAAAAATCCCCCCTTTTAAGTGTAAGTGTCCTTGTAAGTGTAAAATCCACTCAGTAATGTCTGTCATATCTGTGTATGTTGTGTGTGTGTGTGTATACATATTTAAAATAAATAAAACTATTCTGTTATTCTCAAAACCCTATTACTAATTTACATTACAAGTAATGAATGACAGAGCAGCAGAGAGATAAACAGACTTCAGAGATAGTAAAGAGTGAGAGACCGAGAGATGAAAGAGAGAAAAGAGAAGCAGATTGGAGGCTTGATCATTGCTGTGGAACTGGTGATGTGGCTGTATGCATCTGTGCCTGCACTCTGTGGTCCTTGGTAAGTGTCACACAGTGCTAGTTGGAGACTGGGGCCTGGCTTGCAGCCAGCGAGGCTTTTTTGGGCTTGAAGTTTACCCCAGCGTAAAATCACAGTCTTAGCAGGATCATTACAGCACTGGAAGGGCAGGGTTTTCCATGTCCACAGAGAGTGAAGACACTCTGCAGTGTTTTTGATGTGTGGGTGTGTTTAGGGACAGTGCTCAATACTGTAATAGTTCCCATCAGTAGCTGTGGTTTCACTGGGTTTCCTTTTATGGAGCAGAATCAGAGGTGGATTACAGTTATATGCACACACAGACACACACACTTCCATTGTATGCTTTTTCACTGAGATTTCATATAGTGTACTATTCCCATGCTCTTTGGCTAGGTCACCGGGCTGATGTGTTTGTGTGTATTTCTCTGTGCAGGGAATGACCTGTTCTTGGTGGCCGTGCATGAGCTGGGCCATGCGTTAGGCCTGGAGCACTCCAATGACCCCACAGCCATCATGGCCCCCTTCTACCAGTACATGGACACAGAGAACTTTAAACTGCCTCATGATGACCTGCAGGGCATCCAGAAGATTTACGGTAAGAACAGCAGCAGCAGGAGCCAGACTTAAACTCCCCGCCTGACAAAGTGGTTTCTCTGCTAACCTTCTCTGCTAGCGCACAGAACCAGTAAGGGTTTACTATACTGATAAATAAACAAATATTAATTCTTAATTCTGAGGATATGAGCATCTGCCCAAGGAGGCCTGCACTGACCTGGCCTTAGAGTTAGAGAGGATGAGGGGGTGTTAGAGGTGAAAGAAAAGTAGGGGTTGAGGACAGTGGTGGCCTCGGGTAGTGGTGGCCTAGTGGTTAGGACATTGCGCTGGGGACCTGAAGGTCGCAGGTTCAAATCCTGGCTCAGGTACTACTGAGGTACCCTTGAGCAAGGTACCGTCCCACTACACTGCTCCACGTCTTGGAAGTCGCTTTGGATAAAAGTGTCAGCCAAATGAATAAATGTAAAACGTAAAAACGTAAAAATAAAAGAATCCTGTTTACACTGTGTAGTTATTGAAATGTAATGACTCATTACAAAATTAATGATATAGTTAGATAATGCTTGTTTTGACACAATTTCTCCAGTTGGCCAACACAGCAAGTCAAAAGGTACTCCAAGCTGAATTATTCTATCATTAGGTTTTATCAGGGTGGCGTTTCAGTGTTTCCTCTCCTCCCTTGTCCTCAACCCCTACTTTTCTTTCACCTCTAACACCCCCTCATCCTCTCTAACTCTAAGGCCAGGTCAGTGCAGGCCTCCTTGGGCAGATGCTCATATCCTCAGACCTGCCACCACTCCCCAACTCTGCTTTTTGTTCCATTTCCTTCCCTGTATTTCTTCTGTGGAGAGCATCACAACTCATCCAGACAGGATAAGGTTTGACACAAGAGAACAGGCAGTGTTCCCTCAACAAAGACACACACAGACACACTAACATAATAGTTCAAAACAAGGTGACAGAAAATAAGTGGTCTCTAAAGTGGAATATCAGTATTGATGTCAAGCAACTGTCAATTTGTAGTTTTAGTGGTATTGATACATAAAATCAATCAAAGCAGTTTACACCAGGTTTGTAAGACATTCCTTTCCCATTAAATAGCAGAACTCACAAAGCTTGAGTTCAGTAACTTACGTTCATGAACGAGACTTAATGTATTGTCCATGATATCATTAATTATTGTGAAAATATAGAGATAATTAATTAAAGTGACTCAGTAGGAAAAAGAGAATACTTGCATGATCATTCAGCTGTAGGAGAACACACAGGAGAGGCAAGCAGTGCAAATCAAGCAGTGCCTACCTAAGCTGTCTGCTAAAAGCTGACTGTTGTAATGCCATGTGTTTGTCTGTAGCATTGTAGCATGGCATGAAAGTGGGATCATGCCACAGTTAAAGCCAAAATCCAGTGTGTACCTCCCACACACCATTACAAGGCACTGGTATGGTTGATTTCTCTCTCTCTCTTTCTCTCTCTCTCTCTCTCTCTCCCCTTTTTTTCTGACTCCCCCCTTTGCCATTACATAATGGCTGAGTGAGCTCTCGCCTCTCTAATCCACGCTCTATTTCAGGAGATTTAATTCAGTCAATGAACGAAATCTCCCTCTTCCCCCTGGCTGATCAGGCCACAGGACCAGGCTGGCATAACTAGAGGAGTAACTATCCCTCTAATCGTCTGAGCCTGCCTCCAGGGCACTGCTGCTGAAATCACGCTTTCATTCACTCACCCATCTCGCTCTTTATAAAAAAAGCAATACCTCTAATGGCCTTGTGGGCTGTCATACTCTTTTCGTTCTCTGAAGAAGACACTAATTATAAGAAAGAAAAAGAAAATATGATGCAACTCCTTAAACTCTGTTTGAAGCTTACAACAATAAAGCCTGTGAATACATGGCATCAGTCTTAGTATTAGGATAACTCATAATTACAACTCTCATTAAATCTACATCTCATTTGACTGGCCTAACTAAAAACAAGGCTTCTGTACCTGCACAAACAAGAAAGCTGGAGGCATGTTCACTGGGCTGTTATTTGTGCTGTAACGATGATAGTATGTCATGTTGTTCTTTCATTTTCTCCATTTCAGTTCCAAAAGAATATAGCATTCTCCAAGGTAATTACATGATTGCCTAAAAGTTTTTAAAAGAAAGTTTTGTTAAAGCTCTGCCCTTGGTTCATTCTAAAACCAGCTGTTTTGATTATGATGATGGCTGGCATTTAAAATTCTGTGTCCTGTTTATGTGTGAGGAAAAGGTGGTGAGGTATTTGGACATTTTCCTGTGTTTGACGTTATGTGTATCTTTCTCTCTCTATTTCTCAGGTCCACCAGACAAGCTTCCTCAGCCTACGAAGCCTTTACCGACAGTGCACCCTCCACGCTCACACCCCCCTTCAGACCCCCGCAAACACGACCGTCAGACGCGGCCCCCACGCATACCCACGGGGGACAGACCCGCACATCCAAACACCAAACCCAACATCTGCGATGGAGACTTCAACACACTGGCCATCCTTCGTCGAGAGATGTTTGTATTTAAGGTAAAAAAAGTATATATTCTGTTAATTCTGAAGTGAATGCTGGTTCAGTACACAATTTTAATGCAGCTGGTTCTGTTAGCGTGCCTTCAAACTGAAACATATAAATGAGCTGAATTCTGCCTCAAACAAAAAACCTGGACTGAAACACTCCTTATGACTTCAGCATAAACCAGCAAGTTAAACTGCTAAAGGATGATTAGGCTGATGTGTGTAAATGTGTTGGTTTTTGTGATATCACAAAAACAAGGAATTCATGTGGAGCAGTATTTTGAGTAGTGTTTACATACTACATCAAACGTTTCATTACAAAAAGCAAGGAAAATTCAGTTATCCGTTAAATAGATCCTTTAAATGCTGAGTGACCGTTAGTCAGCTTCCCAATTACTGTAGGGAGGCACAGTTACATTCAGGTTTTCCCCTTATGAGGGCCCCTCTGTGCCCTACATTACAAGCCCCACTAGTTATAACGGAACAGTGCACAATATACACAGTCATTACCCTTGGATGAAACAGCACAAATCAGGTAATGTTATAGCCCTGTGTTTGACATCAGTGTGCTTTGTATGTGTTCTGTGTGCTCTGTTTCTTCCTGTTGAGTTGAAAGCCAGTGACCTGTGAAGGGAGTGGCTTCTCCTTGATCCAGTGAATCAACAACTTTCTTTACACCCCAAATGACTAAACATCTAATTAGCCTCTGGTTTTTGTTTATTCAATTAGCCTGGACTCAGAATCGCCTTATGTTCAGATGAGACAAGCAAAGCTTTTGGAACAAAGCAAGACCTGCGTACCCTTCCATGAATCTTTGAATAGAGAACAGAGAGAGAGGCTTTGAGTCGTTCTGAAGCTTCCTGATCTTTGAACACCTCAGGGCCAGAGCACAACGCCCTAGTAGTTTGTTAAAAGCTCTTAAAGCCACACAAAGATATCCTGTGTTCTCGTAAAATCATTTGTGTGTGTTCTTCTGGGTTATATATAATCTAAACTAGTCTGTAGATTTGAGGCAGGAGAGAAAAGAAAGTAGTCTTTTGTGTGGTCCTAAACCACACAAAAGCTTGTTCACATTTTTATCTTGTAACACAGTTTGTGTTCTTGGTTCCAGAAGCAGCGACCTCTAGTCAAAGAGTCTATCATGACTGAAGGTGCCTTGCACATCTCTTTTTAGTACTGTAGGCTAAACGAACAAGGAAAACAAAACTCTAGGCAGCGAGGCTGGCCTGTATATCTATGCAGACATGTGTCTGAACACTGAAATGTTTGCTGTTTTCCCCCACCGGCAGCTCTGGACTGCTGCAGATCATGAGATTTCAAGACGGCCTGAGAGAGAAAGCCAGGAAATGTACGTGCTTGTGGGAGCCTGTGGGGCTGAGAGATGGATAGGCTTTCTCTTTGCCAGCTCCACAGCCTGACAGGCCCTGCTGATTCCACTCCAGCAAAGTGTTGAGTTCAAAAACGGCGTGACACATGGTCCATGAAGAGAGTTGGACTAGAGGTCATCTTTCACGGCTGCTTGTAGATTTCATGGTTTTGCTCTCTTTATCCACTTTTTTTGTTTATTCAGCTGCTAGGAGGTGCTATAGATTTTGATCTTAAGTCTTGTCTTCACACTTAGTCCTGTGGCTCAGGCTAATTCAGTTAAAGGATCAAATTAAAGAGACTTTTGAAATTCAGAGTTGCAAAGCATCCCCGTCTCCCTTCACCTGGAATGTATGCTCATCATATGTCTTGTCTTGTCTCATATTCAGATCTAATTGTATGCAATGAAGTGTCCCGTATGGTCATTTATATGTGTTAGCTAACAGCCTCTCAGTTTGAATTTGACTGCGAGTTGCTTTGTGCATATTAAAGTCCAGCCGTGGTGGTAATTGACTTAGCTCATTAAGCCGGACTTCGGCAGTACAAACCCTAGCGAGCTGAAGTGTGGAGGATTACATTAACAGAGCAGCAGGACAATACAGACACTGCCTCTTGCTGCCTCACCACACCTCAGAATCAATTCCACCCCACAAGTATCAATCACATACACTAACAAACACAAGAAATCCAGAGACCAGAGTTGCTAAGAGAGGAAGACAGAGACAGAGAAGGGACTTCAAACAGTATTACACAAGCCCAGTTTATGTTCCATACTGTAAGCTAAAAAGCACTGTGTCTCTTCTATTTCTTCTGCAGAGTAAGAATTAATTGGTTCGCTGTGGAGCAAAGTTCTGGAACGTTAATTAAAGATGTGCACTCTTCCTCTTGAGGCTTTTTTCAGAGACATAGAGTGTGTGATGGATGAGTGATGGAGAATTGTTGAAAGACTTGTAGCTCTCAGTCATCTTTCTGTGTTGCTCTGCACTAGAGATTGAAGTGGTTATTGCTGTGGCCTTTTTGAACATCCAAGTCTACAAACATCACAAGCTAACAGATCTTCTCTTCATATTCCCCCACATATATATTACTGCTGAGACATGGGTACTACGATGTAGTGCTGAAGCAAAGGAACATGTATGCAACTCTTGAATAACACATGTAATTTGAGTTATTTAGTAGAAATAGCATTCTTTATATGCTCATACACTCGCACAAATGTTTACAACTACACACAGCCATGTGTAGGATCAAGAAAAGCTTATGTTTTCTCTGATGAGTGTGAAAGTATGAGCAAAAACTGTTTTGTGGAGACTAGATAATTCCTAATACTGTGCTGGCTTCCTAAATAGAGTGCCTTAGTGAACAAGCAAACTTAATGAAAGTAGCTATTCTAAAAATCAACACATCAGTGAGCACATCAATATATCATTCTAATTTATGGTCTGGTACTCTTACCAGCAATTTAATTTTGCCTGGTAATATTATCATTATTATTGTCACCTGAAAGTTTAAATATTTTTTTTCGTCATTGACTTCATATGTCTAAGTGTTTCAGAATAAAAAGACAGAAAAGAACACCTGATAAGCCAAACCCTTTTGTACTGCACTGTTCTGCAGTAATACAGAAATAGCAGTCTTGGCACATGGACAAATTAAAGATGGATTTCCATTTCTGTTTCAAATGCACATACAGTCAAAGTTGATCACCCAAAGATCTTTTCAGAAAAGCCATAATGTTTTCAAACTCACCTCAGCTTCCATCCATTCTCATCTATTTCTGTGACAAATCAATATAACAGAATAATTGTGGTTATTATGTATAATTCATATTTAAAGATAATTATAATAATAAAATCATTATTGGCAATATATTTTGAGAGGATAACACTAGCTATCTTTGTTAAATATAAGTGCTGGGTTAAAAATGACAGAATATATGTATTGGCAAAACACTCATACATTTAAGGGCAAAGTTCTTTGTCTGGCTTCTATACACATGATGCTGTGATCATGCAGCAGCGGTAGCAGCATGTGGGTGAGTTTGAGTCACTTGGACGTGCTGTGGGTCTCATCTAGGGGCCAGCGGGCCGCACAACAGATTAAGCAGTGCAGCGGCTCTGGGAGCGCCGAAAACGAGCAGTGCAGCAGGCCAGCAAGCTGCAGATTTATGATCCTCATGACTTCCAGCCAAGAGGTAGAGATCCTACAGGCTTCAGAGAGGAGCAGCATTCATCTGGCTTACATGATTACCATGTGCAGAGATGCTGCTTCATGAGCACACACCCACACGCAAGTCCCTTGCTTTGGGGCATGAAGACAGCATCTCCTCAGTTCTTGATTCAGTTGGCCATAGAAAGCTGTTTCCTTCCTGAATGTGGTAGACAGCTTTTGAGTGGAACATGCAGGGCTCCAGCTGGCCTGCAGAAAATCAGTGGCTGCTGATTTGGGTTTGAGTTGATATAGTATACCACTACACATGCAGCCCCTACCTTTTAACTACATTTTGTCCATTTAGCTTGTCGTGTCATCATTATCCCTATCAATAGCCCCATAGCAGATTTGTTTGGTGAGTGGGGAAAGCTTCGATCTCAGAAGAAAAGTCTCTCTTTAACAAAAAGGTTTTGGTAAAGATTGTGTAAAATATTACTAATGTTACTAATAATTTACACATTACTGCTTTCTCTTTTATACGCATTTCATTCATCAACTTTTTTTCTGATTGGGGTTGTACAAAGGTTGTGATATTAGAGATGGAAACATGTCAAACACTTTGCTTGCATTTTTTGCTTGTTTGCTTTTATTCCAGAGAATGAAAAAAATTCTAATTGTTTTTATCACTTGCAATTTGCACAAAAAGAAAATAAAAAGGAACCATAGCCGAAACATTTCAGAAACTACATTAGCAAGATCTTTTGACACATGTTAGGGACAAAATAGTAATAATTTAGCATGATGCTATTTAATAGGGTATAAGCTTTCAATATTTTTTAGCCTTGTAGCTCCATTGCAAATCTAAAGAAACAAACTTTGCTTGCCTGATCAATTACAGTTTAGATAAACAAGGGAAATATGTTTATATTAGATTTATGGTCAAACTATCCTTTTAAAATATCCCAGCAACAGACAAAAGAACTTTAACAATTTGAATAAGCCACCCCCTCTACAAGTACGTCTTCCAACCTTTCCCACACCTGCTTGACAAGTAGACAGTTCCCTCACACATAGTCTTGGACTCTACTTGCAATCATATGATTTAGGTGCAGAATGTGTGTGTGTGTGTGTATGTGTGTGTGTGTGTGTTTGCGTGTGTGTGTTTTTGCGTGTGTCTACGTGTGTGTGTGTGTGTGTGTTTGCGTGTGTGTGTACACACGTGTGTGTGTGTATGTGCATGTGTCACTGTGATGGCAGTTTGGTGTTTGATGCAGACCTGTTCTGAGCTGCTGACAGATCTTCCTGTGCATACTCCACAGCACACAGTCCACCTGCTCTTTAGACTGTGAAATAGAGAACTGGAAAGCAAGGCTTATCTTCCCAGAGGGATCTCCTCCACCTGGCCAGCACCACACATGGCTTGGCTCCTTTCATCTCCCCTCTTCATCCTCGCGTCTCTCCGGCTGCACTCCTCCGCTTGGCTGTGGCTGACCGCAGGCCCAGATTAGCCTGGGTTGAACCGGGTGCACACAGCACCCCTGCTATGGCTTCAACTGCTCTGAATTTAACCCTGCCTCAGATTTAGACTCTGTGCTTCCCACTGCTTCTGCTGCCTGAACATTAATCTGCAGTCGGGTCAAAGCAATCTGCCATGCACTTGATGGTGAAGGTCAGAGGTGATCATGTTTTATGAGTGACATGGCAGCATGAACAGGAATACATGAAGCTGAAGCAAACCCTCAGCCCTGCCTCAGGCTCTTTCTGTCAATGCTTATCTTAATGTGCAGTACAGCATCAATCACAAGTTTGTGGACACCTGGTTTTCTCTGGAAATCTTTAGTGTAATAATCCATCCATCGTTAACTTTTAGTTGTGTAAGAAAATACACATGGAAACCTGAAATCATAAAACATGCTCATCTTGCTCATCAAAGAATCTACCTTGGTATGAAGGGCAGGCTTTAGCTAAAAAAAATGGAAATTTCTTCTAAAATCATTGTTAAAACCACATAAAGTTAAATACCTGAAAAGTGAGTGTTCATGAGTGCTGACTTCACAACAACGAGATCAAAGGGCATTCTAATCAACATAGTGCCTTTATCAATTGTTCCTAAGTTTAAGTTTCTGCAAAACAGAAACTTTGTCTCTGTCTTTGAAGTGTGAAATGCTGTGAGAAACACCCATTGTATCCTATGCAGCCTCTCATCACTCTCCTCCACAGCTCAGAGACTTCAGGCCACGTTTCAGTGGCGCAGGTTGGGAAAGTGCAGCCACAGAGCTCTAAACAAAGGCATAATGAAATGTTTTGTAATGTGTTGTGTCTCCAGAAAAGGCCATTTTCTCTTTGTGAAAAGGTTAGTGTTGTTACAGTCACTGCCTGATTACTGAGTGCCAGTTGAGTTTGTCCTTATCATGGTCTGGCTCAGTGCTCGCAGGGAGGGGAGAGAGGTGCTGCAATTTCTCTGTACACAGGGGAAAGGAATAAAATGACTCTGAATTTTTGATGTGTTTTGAATTACAGGGCCTTGTCATACATGAGAAAATGCTGAACAATTGAAATCAATCTGTGCTTGTGAGAATCAGTGGGGGTCGCGGGGGGGGGGGGTGGCTCGTGCTCACACAGCTGCTCTAGAGGGCACAGCTCACTGAGAGTTTTGTGTATATGCGCGCAAGAGTTCAGGAAGTGTACCAATTAATGTGGGGTTACTGACACTACATGGATGTGCTCTTTCTTTCTGTTTCTCTCCCTCTCTTTCTTTCTCTCTCTCTCTTTCTTTCTCTCTCTTTCGCTCTCTCTCTCTCTTTCTAGTTTCATGGTATTCAAATCACCTCAGAGTCTTGGACAGTTTTACTCCACTGTGCTCTGGATTTCTGGGCCTTGGCTCTGGTGCAAGTCTGAGGGTCATTTTATTTGAATTGTGCAGTGTTTGTTATAATGACTTCTCCAGCTCTTTACTTTTCCTTTGAATCTTGGCTCAAATTTGTTTTCTTCAGATTAGTGAAATGCTTCATATCAAAGCACCTAAAAATAACTTTTTCACCTTTTACTGCTTGGGGGGAGGGTAAAATCAAAAGGGGTCATATTGTATATGTTTACTTGAGTCAGAAATGTACGAAAGGAGAAAACAAAGCTAATCAGTGGCTTTACATCTGTTATGCTGATTTTGTGTAGCTTCCTTGCTGTTCACGGATTTTCCCCCCATATACATAAATTCCCCAGACTTAAGCACACTTGGCTGCTCACTGAAGCCCTTCAAGCAAATTGTTCAGTAAATTTCAAATGAAATTGAGTGTATGAGTGTATGTGGCAGGGAGAACAATTTGCGTTGTCGTTAAGCTCCAACCTGATAGCCCTTTGTCAATTACCTGTAAGCTTCACAGCTGTGAATTTGACCTGCAGTTCAGTAATTGTGCCGACCCAGGCCTCATTCAACACCATTAACATTTAATGTAATGTAAACTATACAGCGTGACACCATATGCTGTGTATTGTGCAACCACATGGTACTGGTTGCTAAGATACCGGCTTATCATACACAGCATACCAAAGAATATAGACATTTGATGTTATGTCACAAACAGGAGAAGGCGAATGTCCCTCTGTTTTGAAAACAGTTCATCATCGCATTTCATCCAGATTATGCAGTATAGCATAGTAGAGCATGTGTAATGATGTGTATTTGGTGTCGTCCTTCCATTCTCATGTGATGGAAGACATTAAACATCATGTGCACTGCCCACTCATTTGAGCGAGAGCGGCTCAGCTCTAATGAGGTCAGACAGAATGAAACTCCGGGGGGAGGGAACCCAGCAGCCACTGGGAGAGTTTACAATGCCCTGACTGTACATGGCAGTCCGGAGTGTTAATGAGACGGTCTGGGGCTTCGCAGAGGAACACTGAGCTGCACAGCCTCATGGGAGGTGTAGTTCTGCAGCATACATTTAATGAATGCTAGAAACGCTAGACATTTATCCCTTGACAGTTTGTCTGCCTCTGTTGTAATATGTAAGGTAGAACTTGGGTAAAGTGTAGAGCTGGGCAGCATGGTAAAATTTTTGTCACAGTATTGTTAAATATTTAATGCTCTGTTTTAAGACTGAATAGAATTTTAAACTTTGTAGAACATTAAAAACATATGATATGGTATAATATACTTTAGTTTTAAATACATTTCCACTGGTTTGTGCTGTGGCATGTGAATGGCTAGACATATATACTGGTGAAAGGTATATATTACCATCTAGTGTGAAGTAGCAAAATTCAAGCTTGCTGCTAATATGACCGAGAGATCTATACAGAATTGACATATAACACTGTCTTCAGACGATTTTTCACTGAAAAAAAAGAGGGGCAGTGCATCCATCGGCCCAACCCTAGCTGCTAATTCTGAAATAACGTAGCATAACAGTCACTTTATAAAGGTGATATATGCATCATTGCTGATACTGAGGAAAAAAAGTTTTCACCCACTTTTTGACTTAAACATCAGATTAGTTTATCAAAATCACTCAAGTGAGATTCTTTCCACTGAAATTTATTCACATTTCTATGCTGAAATATGCCACCATATATGATGTCCCACTTCATTCTACAACATGAACTCACACTTCTCTGTTTTCTCTGTCTTTGCCAGGATCACTGGTTTTGGAGGGTCAGGGACAATGCGGTGATGCCAGGCTATCCCATGCTTATCAATGTGTTCTGGAGGGGTCTACCAGCCAAGATAGATGCTGTCTATGAGAACAGCGAGGGCAAGTTCGTCTTCTTTAAAGGTAAGAACAGCCACCACTCAGTCAAGTTTAAAGGAGTAAACCACTGCATCGTGCTTACGTGGGAGTTGAAAGCCGTAACCAGCCTAGCAGTGGTGGGAAGAGAGTAGCATTATGATGAGCTGTAACCTTATTTCCACTGAAACAAGTGCTGCTGAAACTGCAGCGCCTCACAGGAGCAGAATTAAAGCAAAAGGGCTTATCTATAGAGTATATGAATGACTGTAACTGAAGCAATTTGGCTCTAAATATGTGACGGTAAAAGCTCGCATCTGGTGCGTGCCTTGTGTGTGTGTGCGTGTATGCGTGTGTGTGTGTGTGTGTGTATGTGTTTGTGTGTGTACACAATTTCATGGCATAAAAATATCTTTTACTGTCTTATTTTCCCTGCAGAGTGTGCAGGTCTTTAATCTTTGTTTACCGAGCACTCGTCCTTGATCTGAAATAAAAAAAACCATAAGCAGGTGAATATGCTCATTGTGTACTTTCAACAGGAAACATTAAATAAAACACCTTAAATAATTCCTCTACCCTAGTGAAAAAAAAGCATAGGAACGGTACAGCTTTTTTACCTACTTGCTTAAATTCACTGGACTAATTTTTCCTGCAGAGTGTGCAAATCTTCAAATCTTTACATTAGCCATGTGCTCATCCTTGATGTGCGCTTTAAAAACATTAAGAAGGTGAAGCCGTTTGCCGGGTAGTCGCAAAATGAAACCGTATATAAACACCTTACATTATTAATTTGTCATTTGTTGCAGAGAAAGTGAGACATGAATATATATATATATATATATATATATATATATATATATATTCATGCAGTCCAGAGAGGGAGAGAAAAGTGAAGAGAAGCAAAACATAGAGAGACAGAAGAAAAAAGTGATGGAGGAGGAAGAAAGACAAACTAAGACACTATGAAAAAGGGTCTGTTGAGATAATGATTACAAATAACACACCCAGTTATTTTTTACCACATAGTTCAGTTCCTCGAAAAGCAGACTAATGGTCCCTAGTGTTCAGAGAGCTTAGAGAATCCTTTTTCTTTTTCCGTCTTCCATCGTAATATTTTTATTTGTTTCTGCTCTGCCCACATACTCCAATTTATCGCAGTCCCCTGCCAGTGGCAAGCTGGAAGGAGCTCCTGTATCAGTCAGTGGGGGACGGGTGGGGTGGGTAGAAAAGCAGAGCCAGGCAGAACGATCTCATTTGGTTTGCGATTTGCCATTACTGCTGATGAGTTTCTCTTAATGAGCTCCTTTCATCTCGAGAGCAGGAGTCTCAGACATCCTGTCATCTACTTGCTGTGTTTTTTTACAGCTGCATTCTACACCCACTTACACATGCATTCGCACATGCCCATACACCCGAACCGACAAATAATGAGCCCTTCATTTGAATGCACAAATATGCATAACTCCTACGCTGCGTGTTGCTGCATCATTTTGATCGCAGCCTCTAGATGATGCGCAAGTGATGCACCAAAAGTTAGAGGCAGACTCATCTCTCCTCTATCATCTCAACACCAGATATTTTGCTTCATTCTGCAGCTCAGGCAGAATCATTTCAGAATCAGCTTATTTTCCTTCAGCGGTTTTTGGGAAGTCATTCTTCTGTGAGTAAACTAGAGTAATTCTTAAAAGAAAACTATAGTGTTAGAACCAAAGGAAAGTGTTTTTAATAAAAGAAATAGGATGCATTTTTTAACTAAAAATGCAAGATTACTTTTTGGTTACTAAGAATAAGTATAGGTATGTATTAGGCTTAGACTATTCTTACACATAGTTTTATATATGTAGTACATAATACATAAGGACACACCAGCAAGCAATTTTATTAGGAACTGTGTATCTACAGTCATTGTCCATTTTATGTGTTTTATGTGTTTTGCTTTTTTTTATTGTTAGATTGTAGTCCATCTGTTTTTTGTCACTACCATTCCATTTTCATCTGTAGGCACCTTATGCAAGTAATATGCAAGTCTTTTTTTAGTGCATAGTTTGCTGATTTTAACATATTTGGAGAACGCATTCAATTTAGAATGTGCCATAACTCTTACACAGGCTGCATTTTAGTGAAGCAACTGAATTTGTCAAATACTCTTATTCAGAGCAACTTACATTATACAATCATGTTAGAGATTTAGGCAAATGTAGTGCTAGAAGTCTTGAACCAAGGTCTTGAACCAGTAGGGGATCAAACCACATCATTTTTTTTTGCATGGAAGACAGCGATTTTACCCATTGAGCTACATCAAACGTGCAAAAATCTGTTCTCCCCTAAAGGATATGTATTTTCACTTAAAAAACATGTAATTTGACTGGGGTGACCAAACTTCTGCATGCAACACACAACCCCAATTTTACACATGACCCCAAAGCTAACATGTCCCAAATATATGTATGTGTATATGCTAATTTGGTACAATTTGTGCACTGTATGTGTACATTGCTGTATGTGTGGTCCATGTGGAATTGGAGGAAAAGGTTGATTTAGGCGCTATGCCCAGATTTAATAAAGAGCATTGAGTGTATTGTAAAATTCATTGTCTGGGGCTAGAAGCTAGCAAGAGATTATGAGCTCACAGTGGGAGTCTTTTTAAAGAATTCAGAGAAAGGGCTAAAAACACACTGGATTTGTGACAGCCGATAATTCCTGACACAAAGTACTTTTCCTAAAGTACATTTGTGACTAAATGTCCCTTAAAATACAGTATGTACATTCACATACGCACACACAAACACACATGCTTCAGGGGCCCCTAGCCTCACTGACCTGTCTGGCCTCTGTCTGGTTGCCAGGGCTTCTTGGCTGAGCGGAGCTGACCCTGACGAAAGGGGCATGAGAAAGACTCAGGTGAAATGACAGGCATTTCCTGTCTCAGGGGAAACTAGGGTAGACCCTGTCCTCCTCTGCCCTCTGCCAACTTCTCTAACCAATTCACAAAATAATCTCCACTCTCATACAGCACCACTGCTGCTTCCTCACACCTGGAGGTCACCACTGTGACTAACCGGTGAGAAAGGGGGAAAAGCCCATTCCTTTTTCTAAAGAAATCTTTGTCAGTAACTTTTACTCTTTTACAGTAATAGAGGTCTGTGCCAAGGGACCATCTCTCCAGCAAGGCTTTCAGATACCCTGACATTTAAAAGTGAACATTTTAATGGGTTACAACCAGAGGGCTCTGTCAAACGAGTTGACTGAGGCCCCTTTCTGCATAATTAAAAGCAAACGGGGCAGTCTGAGGTGTGAAATTGAATGTTTGTTCTATGGAAACAGACATTTATCACAAAAAATGCAAATATTATTTCATATCAGAATTGACAGTGCCAGCCAGGATATCAGCAGTTTGGGGGAAGTTTTGCTTCACTGCTTGGCCTGACCATAAATGAAAATCATGGATTTTCCTATAATGGCATGACAAAATATGCCATTACAGTTAACATTGATTCTAAAACAATATATGTGCATGAGCTCAGGGAGTTGTTTAACTGTAAATCGAAAGAAGCAGCAGCCAATTGATAGCAAATGTTTAATGGGAGTTGAATGCATTAAGTTGTGCTGAAATGTAGGCAGCCATTTGGCCTAGCAAATGCGCTTCCAAGATTGCATACGGTGCTAACAGTTGGATGAATGTTCCCCTGAGGCTGTGCCTTTGACTTCTGCAGGGAAGCAGTTCTGGGTGTTCAAGGACACCATGCTCCAGCCTGGCTACCCAAAGGACATTTCCATGTTTGGAAACGGCATGCCAACACAGAGTATCGAGACTGCCGTCTGGTGGGAGGATGTAGCCAAGACCTACTTCTTCAAAGGGGATAGGTCCGTATGTGTTTGTTTTTAATTGGACATTATGGTTATTTTTCTATTTTTATTCTTGTCAGTAAATTATATTGTTATTATTTAACTTCTTTTAGTATTTTGTAATATGTTCACTATTTTTTATATTTGTAGGGTGAATTATTTGTTTATCATTTATGATGTGTCAGAAGAACATATACTTTATTCCCCTTATGCTGACACTGTCATCACTAACTACGTTACGAAACAAGATTTTATTCCAAGATAATTTAGACCCTTTTTAGTGCACGATTCTATATATAAGA
The DNA here is from genome assembly GCA_037974385.1 of Arnoldichthys spilopterus. Taxonomy (NCBI): domain Eukaryota; kingdom Metazoa; phylum Chordata; class Actinopteri; order Characiformes; family Lepidarchidae; genus Arnoldichthys; species Arnoldichthys spilopterus. Next base: position 12,855,354 of record JBBPDA010000009.1, on the reverse strand, counting down.
ATCACTTAATGTTAAGGGTAGAAGGCATTTTCAAATAGTGATTAAAAGTAAAACTTGCAGGTGCAGGATTCTGATATGACGGTGATCTCATACTTGTGTGTACTTTGAAATTAAAAAAAAATTTTTGTTAAGTGCACTTGTGCATTAATCATTGCCATGCAGGTATTGGAGATACAATGAAGATATGCGGACTATGGATCCTGGTTACCCAAAGTCCATCACAGTGTGGAAAGGTGTTCCACCTTCTCCTCAGGGTGCCTTCGTGGACAAAGCCAATGGTACAATCTGTTCTTCTAAATAATTACTGCTAAATATATTTCCCTATAGTGAAGCTATAAGCCTTCCATAGCTTCTTCTTAGCTTTCAGGTGGTGCTTAGCACGGTGTAAAGCCTTCACCACATTGTCCTAGTTTTATGCTTTCCAAATGGACAGCTTAAAGAAACCACAGGGGAGGTTTGTCAGTCAGCTTTTAGATCTCTCCTCATTGGCTGTTACAAGAGCATGCTGCACATTTCATTGGCCAAAGCATTTCATTCACATTGGCATGGCTTATTACAAGAGGTGTGCAGTTGGAATGCCACATGTGTGCCATCTGTCCCCATCTCTGCCTGCCAGACCCACACATGGGCTCCAGCACTTATCAAAGCGTGAAGGGTGGATCAATATTCCAGGGAAATCATTTGGCTAACCACAGTCTGATGGCAATCACTGGCTTTATTCTGCTAATGTCTCTGCACATCACCCGGATGCCCCAGTGCGTAGAAAATTGACCCTAATTATTGCTACCCGATAAAGAAATTATCGTGATAGCTGAGCCATGACAGTAATGCGGGAGTTCAGGAGTCAGTATGGTATGGACATGGAGGTTTGGACAATGTATAGAAATTCTATAATAATAATAATAATAACTTTATTTGTATAGCACCTTTCATACAAGAAATGCAGGTAAAAGTGGTAACAGCAGTTAGATAGCATAGTGGATAACACTGGAGGTTTGTTTGATTTTTTTAATGAAGGCAGGAATGCCACACACAATAGGAATAGGTGCTGACATTTAATTTCATTAAAATTTACTCTGACAAAGTCCTCTAAAAATGTCAGTGAAATGTAGTTGTGGAGGGCAAATGTTCAGTGAAAACAATTTTTTTGTATCTATTTAGCTTTTATTGTATCGGGCCAATCTGTCATCCTGACCCTGAATGTCATTTTAGAACAAATGCAGTGTCTACTGTGTAGCACAAATACAGACTCTTACACAGTACTTGTTCTCCACCTGAATCTCATTCACGGTTGAGCTGAGAGGCAACACACACTTTCCCAGGATGAATCTTTCAGGACTCTGCTCTCTTTCACCATAAACTACTCTACTGCTCCAGTGATTTAGAACCCCCACACACACACTCCAGTGCCACCTCAAAGTGAAGGACTCCTGCGGCTCCGGCTTCTCGGCCGAACAAGTGCCTGCTTTTCCTGGAGAACATGCATGAATAATGCAGACAGAGAGAAAAGAAGAGTTCAGCCAGATTGTCCTGCTGAGGATGTCACCAGTTTACATTTGATTTATCCACCAGGGAGCTGGAGAAGTGCTCTTGTTTCTCCACAGACAACAATTCAGGGAATGTAGGCCAGTGGGGTAAAGCTATCCAGACAGTTGAGGAAACCAAAATATTGTCACACTGTTTGCAAATATGTTTTAAACTAAATTGCTGTGGTTACCAAATCATCAATCAAGGATGAATTTGGAGATGGCATGGCCTAAAAATATTGTCTCTGCATGTCTTTCAGGTTTCACATACTTCTACAAAGATAAAGAATACTGGAAGTTCAACAACCAGAGACTGCGGGTGGAGCCAGGGTATCCTCGCTCCATCCTAAAGGACTTCATGGGCTGTGACCTGATGCCCATTGACCCTGACCGCCTCCCCACCGAGGACGTGGACATTGTCATCAAGCTGGACAACGAGGCCAGCACAGTCAAAGCCATTGCCATCGTCATCCCCTGCGTCCTGGCACTGTGTTTGCTGGTGCTGGTCTACACGGTCTTTCAGTTCAAGAGGAAGGGCACGCCACGCCACATACTGTACTGCAAACGCTCCATGCAGGAGTGGGTGTGAATCAGAGCCCTGCCCCTTTTACTCCCACCCTCCGGCAGATGCCGCGGTGGTACAGCCCACCTTAAAACCTGCGGACTTACGGCCCTGACCTCACTCTGTCTCACTCCAGCTCTGTGGGGAGCAGAGAGGGCCTTTGCCTAGATCTCCCCCCTCCAGGAGAGGAAGGGTGCATTATTTCTTACTCCCAGCCCCTCTCCCATTGGCTCAGTGCGCCCAATCTAAGACTAGGGAGGGTTCCTGACCAGACACCTCCCATGGTGCACTGCGTCAAATCAGGTCTTAACTGTTCTAAGTGGAAAAAAGCTGATTGCTATATCTTTAGGTTTTACTCCCAGCTGCACGTCATATGAGAGAACAAAAAAAAAGAAACAAGCCCATCTTAAAGTTGCTGGAATTCAACGTGTTAACATCTTAAAAGTTTACCTTTTTTATCTTTTAGCCTTTTTGTTTGACTTCGATCCATAACTTATTTTTTTGAACCGAGGTATTTCCAATTCCCTTTAAGCAGTCCTGAAGAAGACAGCCCAAACCAAATAAAGACTTCTTTCTCTCCAAAGAGGATTTTTTTTGTTTTATATATAATAATATTTTTTGTTATCGCTTTCTTTTCTTTTTCTTCCTCCCTGCTCCTAATCCTCTGTAGTGATAAGAAGTGGGGAACTCTTGACTGTTGTGGCAGTCTGTCTCAGACACAGGGGCCAAAATATTCCGCAATATTTTTTAACAGCCTTAATTATAGATTGTGTTCATCTTGCTTGCGGTTTTTTTTATTTTATTTTATTTTATTCAGTTTTGCTTTGTTTGTTTGTCAGCAAGCCAGTGGGTGGCATCCTTTGCTTTGCTCCTTTTGTCCTAGTCTGTGATTGACAGGCCATGGTTAACTAAGTTGGCCAGAGGCCTCTGCGTGGGTCTGCCAAGCTGCTGGAGCAGGGGTGAGCAGTCGGTCTGCACTTAAAGTAAAATATATCAGTGGGAGCAGAGAGAAAAGGTTGAAGCCACTACATGAGCTAATGCGTGACTGCGGTTATCAGATGTGCTATACTGGTCTATCAGTAGAAATGCAGCATTTAAGGAAGTGCTTGAAGTGCTTATAGTGCTTTAGAACATCATGTTAATGTTTACCTGCCCTGCAACCCAGCTTGGAGCTTTGGTGCTCCTGTCCGAAAGGAACTCTGCTGGCTCGCAGTCAGCACAGCGTGTCATCTCTTCTGGACTGCCTTGTTTTATGGGGGGAGGGGGGTTTAAAATTCCCAGAGCCTTGGCACAGGGGCTTCAAACCAGTACCCATGAGAGAAAAATCTCAGGACAGCGCTTGTGTGCAAGGGCATATGAGCATTCATGTCCACGTTTCTGTCCTCTAACTGACAGCAGGGGACAAAGAAACAAAAAAAATGTCTCGAAATAAGGTTTTCTAGATGGAACCAGAACTTTTAACCACACCTTGTGGCATGCAACTTGAACTGGGGGTTCAGCCTACTGCATTAGAGGGACTTCTCAGACTCTTGAACATACAGTAACCTTGCTTGTTTTTTTATATTTTCTTTTTTTCTGGTACAAAACAGAAAAAAACGATCTTAACCTCAAGGTACAAGTGGTACTCAAGTGAGCTGAGCTATCATTAAGCATTCTTTTCTTGGCCAATACTGATCACAAAAGGTATTTTGATTTTTGAATCCATTCTAGGTGTCAGAAACCGGTGAACATGTCATTGCTGTATGGGAAGCATTGTTTGAATGTGTGTCTGTCATGTTATTTTATTTTATTTTAATTTTTTATTTCTTTGAGAACAAATGAGAAATCTCCAAGTACATGTAAGACTCCGAATGGGACGATGGATCAGTCCTGACAGAAATAATAAACTGATTAGTATGAAATAAATGTCTTTATGCTTTTTGCTTAATATTTTTTCACTTTTTTAAAGAGAGCAAAATGCACAGTGTCTTTCTTAAGTCTGTTTTTTTCTGCTCTTGTTCTTGCATTTTTGGTCAGATTACTATTTTCTCTCCTTTCCTCACACACGCTGTCGCTCTTTGTGTGTGTGCACACATTTCCATGAGTACAGCTCAGTATTTCCCAGAAACTTCGTAGACAAAAGAATCATCAGTTTAAGAAATAACTGCCATCATATTTATGTGGGAAATGCCCAGACCAAAAGCTCAGCCTCTTAATGATACTAAATGTCATGCAGTTATATTTAAAGTTTGATAAGAATCACACAGAGACTGACATGTGTGCTCTGACTTCTACTGTCCACAAACTGCAATGTACAGAGGTTATTTCAGTTTTATTTCTAAAAAAAATGTCCAACCTGCTTTTACAGTTACATTGATTTCAGTCTATATTTATACTGGCTACAGTGGCTGTGGAAATTTACGATTGGTAAATGAACTATTGTTTTTTTTTTCAATTTGGGGGCCTACCAAGGTCTCAGTCTTAGGCCTTTTGAAATATTACTGTTTTGCCTCTTTTGCCATGTGACCAGCAAGGTTAATAAGCTTATAGAGGTGGTTGTTTGTGGTTTGTGAGAGGAAAGAAGAATCGGTGCTAATTTCACCTACACTGGCTAAGTAATCTTATGGTGCTGTTCTCTTCTTTAATCCAGTATGGATTTACACTTGAGTGATTGTGGCCTGAGCAGGAATAATGCACTTTCATTTAGCTCTAATCCTTACTGTGCATTGCTCAGTCTAATTGCTCACAGATAGCAGCTAGCAGATATTTTACTTGTTCAAGATTTAAGCAGACCTTTATCTTGAACAAGTTCTGAACAAGACTCTTGACTCCTGTTTATGGGGGCAGAAATAGACTGTCTTACTGAGATACTGGAGATACTGGTTGCTCTGTGTAAAAAATATCATAATTTTCCAAAACAATTACATTCATTTTTTAAGCCAACCCTTGTTTTCCAGCTCATCTGTCTTGTTCTTCATGTTCATTCTCATGTTCATTATCTATGGTTGTTTTAATGTGCATCTTACATTTTACATACATGACTGATATGAGAATGGAGAGGACAATTGAGCAAAAAGGCTTTTTTAATGTTTTTTGTGCTGTATCTTTGCAAGATTCATTTTGTTGATCAATAAACACATTTCAGTGTATTTTTCATGAACCTTTGAGTCGTGTTCACATGCATATACCATCATTTTTTTCCCATATCATCTGTTTTCCCAGTATGTTTTTCTCTCTCGTAGATTTTATCTTATGGATGAGTCACTCAAGCCTGAGAACTTTCCAGCTTTCCGGCCAGTGTTGCTCCTTCATGGTGCACTGCACATAAATATAAATCTCAGCGCTTAGTAATGAATTTTGCACTCACTTTCCCCTGTTCCCTGTGGTCAAGTCCTGTGTCTCTTATGTTTGTGCTTAAACATATATGTTTAGTGCAGGTACAGCTCAGTACAACACAGTAGATTACACCTTTAAAGAAGAGGAGGGAAGTTAAGTGGCAGAGGCTTGGTGGAATGATTCTAACTGCAAGGGGAAATTAGCTCCATTAATCACTGTATTGATTCCCCGGTGGAGCCCACTCCTGTCACACACCCCACTGTGCCTTACTTAAAGTCCTCATGGCTGAACTTGCATCCACTCAGCATTCTCGCTCATCACAATATACATCTACAGGTCCTGTTTGTTAAGGCTCAGTACACACTGAAATGTTACATGCCATCATGTTGTCTTAGAGAAATTAGGCTCACAGTTATGCACTGAACCCAATTTAAATTGTTTTTATGCACAATGTCCTGTTCATGTCAGTGACAACTAAAAATAATATAAAATTGTTTAAGGCTTTATAATATGGCCTCTTATTTTAGATGTATGTATTTACATATTAGTCCACAGCAGAATAGCCCCACCAAGTTTATGCTAAAGCTATAAGTTACTTCAGCCAGGACTGCTGTTTACACAGTACCAGGAAACCAATCAAAATCATCTAATTTGCATAAATTAATTTTGAAAGGACAGTAATAAAACAGCTTATTAAATTCTAAGTAATGTGGGGAGATATGGTAATATAAAAAGTTTGTTTTTGGTGCATAAAACACACATTATAAATGTATTAGGTAGGCGTTTCGCATACTTAAAACTCCTAACTGACTTTTTATCTCTTTTCCCGTTTTACTGCTCTATGAGATTTTAAAAGCACCACACCACAATTCTATTTCCTCATTATTCCCCATTCTTTCACAACTTTTTCTTAGGTCTTGGAGGTCTTGGAGCAGATGTACCCAGAATTCAGACAGTTTTACTACATACAGTTTTACTATTACTATACAACATAGCAAGCACTCATTGTACAGCCAAAGATTAAAAGCTTGTAATATAAAATCAAACTCCTAATTTGTAAATTAGAACCATGCCTCCAGTATTTACCTCCAATAAACACAAGGTAAAGATGGAACATTTTTGGCCATTATCATGGACGAGCTAACTCCTTTTATCACCATGATTTTGGTTATTTCTGGGACTTCAGAATCAGAATCCCATTTATTCATCAATTTCTTTTTTTTCCTTTAGTAAAGTAAAGGGAGGGGACAGAGCTCCTCAGATGTATGCTGAAAGGTACAAAGCACTTTACTTAAATTTACCTGCTGATTAATAAGTAGCATAGGATCAGTCATGACCATAATGTTATTCTCAAAAATAAATGTGCTAAAAAGGGTTCTTTGAAGCTATGCCACTCTCAGTTGATGGTTCTTTATAGAGCTACATTTAAAAAATCCAGTTTTGTAAATGTGATATTTCATCCAAGACATGAATCAATAAGGAACCCTTATTTTTTAAGTGTTCACAGAAGAAGAGAAATGTGGTAAAGACCTTTTGAAAATATGTCTCATACCAGTGAGGACATTTGGAGGTTTCAGAGTATTCTTCTAGTCTTAGGTATGTCATTGTTGAAGAACACAGCTTATGATCCACTTAATGGATTTTTCCCTCAACCTTCTGCTTTAGACATCACATTCCATCCTGCCAGGTCCCCTGGGTAATTAAATAATTCCTGCTTAATTAAACCCACAATGGTGAAAGAGGAGCTGGGGACACAAGTGTGGAACTCAGAATGGCATTTGGAAAAGGAGATTATTAAGAACAGCATTGAAGATCAACTTTGGAATCTTCAGTGCTCCCTTTAAGAAGAAAAACAAAACTCCCAAATATAGAATTCACTGATCAAAGTGATTACAGTGCTTCTGACTTTTGGGGGCTGTGGCTTTAATGGTAGCTCTGATTTATTTTGCTATCCGGTGTCGACCAGAGGAGGATGGGTTCCCCTTCTGAGCCGTGGTTCCTCCCGAGGTTTCTTCCTGCAGCTAGGGAGTTTTTCCTTGCCTCTGTTACTTTTGGCTTGCTCTTTGGGGGCTCGGACCCAGTTTCTGTAAAGCTGCTTTGTGACAACATCAGTTGTAAAAAGCGCTATAGAAATAAACGACTTGACTTGACTTTATGCATGTGAGAACTGTTGCAACTATGAACTTGAGTTAAGAATATGATGAGCCTACACAATTCTGAATATAAACATCTACCAGAAAGCCTAAAATTTCACAGTTCCACCATAAGCTAATATACCATTTCATACAGCATTATCCATATTGGAAATAACACATTACCATTCCTAAATATTAGCAGTTATGAACAAATGTTTAACATATGCAGTGGTGGTCTAGTGGTTAGATCCTTGTCCTTGTGAACAGAAGGTCACTGTGGATCCCTTGAGCAAGGTACTGTCCCACTACACTGGTTTCCGGGTGCTGTTGATAGCTGCCTGCTGCTCCATGTGTGCACATGTGATGAGGTAAATGCAGAGGTCACAGTTTGTTGCGGTGCACTTTGTCTTTGTGTGTGATTAAATGTCACTTTCACTTCTTTACTTAAACAGGGACATTACTGATTCCAAGATGGTCAAATTCACTCACATAAATAAATAAACCTTAAAATTTACTGTACTGTATTTGCCTTTGTGTTTGCTAGTGTTAGTAAGTTGTTTTAGTAGTGCTATTTGACAAAGGGATACAATCTTATCTTATGTGCTTGGTACAATAAATAGAGAGCAACAAGAAGCACTTAGTCAAATCAGCATTTCCTTTTGTTTATGACTGAGTGGAATCAGACTGCTGAATGCGTTTTAATTTAGCACTGGAGGGCCATTTGGAGAGAGCTATTACAACAAAATATTTCTGAAGCCAAAACACACAGTTAATGAGTGCCATTTACAAATGATGGTCTTAAAACATTAAAGCTAAAATGTGTCTTACTATAAATGCTGAATTTAAAATGTTTCCCGTTATTAAGCTGTTGGAAGCCAACTCTTTCCAAAAAAACTGTTCCGTGTCCATTTGTGCTATATGTGCTGTATTTAGAGAAAGCTCATGCACATCTCTTTCTCATGCCTGTATCTGTACGTGCAAACTATTTTCACATCTTTCAAGCTAACACAACTAAAATCACTGTGGAGCTTTTGAGCACTGATATAAAGTATTCATCTTCTTCTCACGCCTTAATTTCTTCCTATAGACTCTCTCTCACTTTTCATCCCATAGACTTTAATCATAACCCAATACTTTCTTGTTCCTATAGATTGGCTAAAACCACCAACATAGTAAAAGAATGTCCTAAACACACACCAATTAGTCTTGAATGCATTTTTCATCCCTGCATCCTGATTTTAAATCCAATTTTTAAGCTAGACCCACCAAATCTGGAAGAAATACTCTTATGTTTACTCAAATTACATCTCTCCACAATCCCATATAAATTAATTGCATTCAGTATTCATTCAGGTTTTGTGCTGTTTAAAAAGTTAACAAATATGTAAATACAAGGCATTTAATTAACAAGTACAGAAATTATGTCAGTATGATCTCCTGGTGGAAAAATGCTTGGCCAGAAAGTAACATGTAAAACTGCACTGTAGTCTCACTCCCTTTAGGCCAAGTGGGTTCATTTCATGTGTCTGTTTAGCAGAAAGGAGTCTACTGATCAACCTTCATGTCTTTAAGTTTACAGTTTGGTATGAACAATACAGTTTAGTTGCATTATTCTGAGTAAAAAGAATAGGTATCTGGCACTTTAAGTGCTTGTAAAGCTAAAAAGAAGAATGTTTCAATTTCTTTCAACACGCACAATAACAGAACTGGTATAATTTATTTTCAGTGCATTGCATAGCCACTAGAGTATCATGAGTCAATTTAATAGTCAGGAAAGACACTTTCTGTGCCATTTAAAAAAGTGCAATATGAAATTAATGGAATATTAAAAATATGTTAGAAAATATGTTTGCGCACAGACTGACCACTCTCTTTTCCGGCACTGAGACCAAGAGTTGCCTGGGGCAGTCAGTAGCTGGCTTCTGCCTTACATTTTCAATATCATTAACATTTAGCTTCAACTAGGTGTTGGTCGACTTCCATGGCCAGTTTTCTGATTGATCAGCAGACTTATCACTCACACAGGCTTTAGTGCTGCAGGTGCTGTAGGCTGCATTACAGCTTCTAATGTTGTGAGCTGTGACTGCCATACTATATTCTACTCAGCAAAGTTCTTACCCATTAGGTCCAGTTTCATTATAGCATGAAAGACAGGAAGTTCAAATGGGACGATACCAGACTGTAAGGCAGGAATTTGCCACAGTCTGGCCTCAGGCAGTAGCAAGAGTTCATCCAGAGTTCAGAGCGTTTTCTGATGTTTCAGTCTGCCCATCGCAGCTGGAGCTGCTCATTCAGATTTCACTATATAGTCCAAGGCCTCAGACAGCAGCAGCTGTAAGTGTCCCCAACTCAGACAAGAATGTGTGGTTCCTATAGTGGCAAACATAAAAATAGTCATTGCAATTATTTACAAATTAAAGTGGTTAAAACAACTGGAAGACACTGAGTTCCTATTTTAGCCTTGAAGATGTAATGATAAATGAGTCACATACACAGGCATCATCTGTGTACATATAGAACGTTCAAAGGAATTAAAAAACTCAGCTCTTTTTCTTAGCATGATCATGTCTGTGAACTACATACTGCAGCACCCATTACCAGCTTCTGTAATGCTCCTGCCCTTAGCCCATAGGGTTAACAATAATCTTGATTTCAACTGAAGTGAAGAGAGCAGTTGACACAAAAAATGATGTTGACTGCAAGTAACATTATTTCAGCATCAGGGGGAAAAAAACTACATTTATGGCAATTATTGTGGTATCTGAAATCGACCAAGAGAAGTCAGGGTTTAAGCAGAAACCAAGATTATCTGGAGCTACAATTATTCTTACAATTAGAGTTGGCCAGGCAGACTCAGAAATGTGGCCTCGGGAGAATCTGAATGTCAAAATTGTAATTAAAATAGTAGAGGAAAGAAAACTTTGAGGGAAGGGAAAAAATTGAGAGTTATGAAGCTATGGTGATATTGAGAGAGAGAGACTGAAAGAGAGAGAAAGAGAGACTGCTGTATGGGACTAAAAGCAGTGTATAAAGCTCCTGTTATTAGAAAGATATGGATGTGTTAGGTATTAGGTTCAAAATGATAAGAGTAAAATACTTTTAAAAATTTAACTATACAAAATCAGGTTAAACCTGAATGCACCAGAGTGTGTGAAGTTAAGAACTGAAACAATGCAAAAGAACTAAATATGACTTATAGATAGATAGATGAATCTTACGCTCTGACATAGATTTTGATGTAATGCATTTATTATTGATTTTGTATTTTGCCACAGAAATCACCCTCTCTTTTAAGTCTTGCCCTATGACTTGCAAGTACAATAAATTATAGGCTCATAGAGCTGCGGTTCCATCAGAGTACAGGCTACGTTCAGCTACTGTGGTATTAGTGGTAGAAAATAATTATAAATTTCAGAATGTCATTATCCTGCTAATTGACATGGTGCCTGGTCAGTGAAATGCTCAAACCTCCTGTGGAGCTCATACTTGCAGTTGGTATTTTTAGTCAGACTGGCCCAGCATTCAGGCTCAGTAGGTTAATTCATTTCTGATTTGTTCTCACCAGGAGGAATAAAGACTAAAACTCAGTTATTACTGATTTGGCTGGAGACGCAGATCATACTCTAATTATAACATGTGGGTGGATGAAGGTGCTGGGGGAGGTAATGAGAAGTAAATGACTGCTACTTGTGCAAGGTTAAAACACAAATTGTGTGTCCTTGCCTAGCTCTTGTGAAAAGACACCAAAGCGGAAAGTTGGAAAAGAGGTGTGGAGCAATGTGTGGTATCAATATATGGTCAGGAACAGGAGACAAATTACAAACTAAATGAAAGACAATTGTCTATATGGCACAATACCTAACATGGTTATTTAAGAATTAGGGGAACCAACAATGAATTAACTTGCCTTCCTTCAGACAGTACTGATTTTCTAACACTTTATAATGTTTTTTTTCTAATAAAATCATTAATAATATAATTGTCCTTCTAAAATATATATAAATGACTTAACATTTGCTTTTGATGATTATATTAATGATTACTGATTAGGTCATAATAATGGTTATTTATTAGCCCATTAGCGCCTTAAAAATAAGCAGTTATCAGTTATCATATTTCAAACACCTATACGGGTTATAAAAGTAGTCTCCACTCTGTGCTTCAAATGAGAGGGGATCAATATGAATAAGCAAAATGGGGCAAATGGGGTTATGGTGTGGGGGTGATTTGGAGATCACTGCACTTAAGCCTAAAGGGGCTAGTAAGTGTGTGTGTGAGTGTGTGTGGGAGGGGAAATTTTACATAATTCAGTCAGCTGTGAAATGATTATTCCTGCATGACTACTCTCAGAAACTCATCTTTCATTTTGTTTTCTTGCATTCTAAATGATCTGCAATGAAGTCGTTAGTAGGACCCTTCATTAGATATGACAGACACAATCTATGTCCTCACGGAAATCAGGAATAACATAATCAAGCCACACGCGTCAGGACTTAACGTTTATAGGCCACCAAGGAGCTATACTCTGATTGGCTTAGGTCTCTGCAGGCTTGTTCATCAGCAGAACTTTATGCAGAAATTATTCCTAGTCGGCTCGTTAATCGGAAACTCACTAATTGCAAATCCAGGAAGCGAGATGATGAATCAAAAAAGTGTTAGCAGCTCCTGCTCCTCTGGCTCAAAAAACACCTTAACATTCTAACCACATTCACAGCACATTTGTATCAACAATTTTACTCAAGATAAAGTTAAATTCTTGAACATAAATGTATTTAATTTTTATACAGAAGCACCATATTGGCTTTATCCACTGCGGCCAAAACACATTTGCACTCACAGTGTGTAGGTGTGATGATTTGTCAGCTTGTCTGAACTTCTGATACGTCAGAAATCTCATGACTCATCGATGGAGCTAATTAGAAAGTTGCCTGTTAATCAGTGTCGCATTTGATAATTGACTTAGGCTTTAGAAAATGCTAAACCTTATGCAGTAAACTGGTTGGAGCGAGTATGCATTGTCAGAAAAGTTGGGACATTTTTCAAAATGTAATAAAAATAAAAAGCAGTAATATGTTATTCACATACACATTTATTTAACTGACAAAAGTAGAAGAAAAGATTTTCAGTAATTTTACTGGCCAAACTAACTGTATTGTATATTCAAACATTTTGAATTTGATGGCTGCAACACACAAAAAAGTTGAGACAGAGGCATATTTATCATTGAGTTACATCACCTTTCCTATTAACATCAATTTTTAATAGTTTTGGAAATGATTATATGAATTGTTGTACTTTTGCAATTGGAAATTTTGTTCATTCTTGCTTGATATAAGACTTAAGCCGCTCAACAGTTTGTCATCGCTGTTACTGCTAAACAGTTTGTGGTGACCTGATTCTCATCTTTACGATGCGTCATACATTTTCAACAGGCTAACAATCTGGGCAGCAGCCATGCTGCTGTAGCAAATGTACAATGTGGTCTGGCACTGTCCTGCTGAAATAAGCATGGATGTGCTGGGAAGAGACCTGAAGTCGCCTTGATGACAACATTTGTCTCTCTAAAATCCAAATATACATCTCAGAGTCAATGGTACCTTAACATACTTGCAACTTGTCCATGATGTGGGCACTGACACTGCAACAAACCATGGTAAAATGGTTTCTCCCAAGCCCAAGTGGCTAGATTTGCCACAGCAGCATAACAGTTTCTTAGTAAGTGCCCTTTAAAGGCTCAAAGATCACACACATTTAACTGTGGTATCTGACTCTGCCCTTGTTGAGGGGATTCTTTGAATCTTTTCACATTATTATGTACTGTAAATGTTGAAAGACTTAACTTCTTTGCAACATTGTGCTCTGAAATGTTCCTCTTGATCTGACTAACAATTCTCTCATTCATTTTGGCACAAAAGGGTATCCCATGACCCATCCTTGCTCGCAAAGTCTGAGCCTTTGATGAATGCTTCTTTTATTATGGTGTAAGTTCTAATCAAAAAAGCTTCATTAGCAGTGATGTGTTTGTGTAGCAAAATACTATTCTGAGACAAGACTAAACTTCTGAGATAAGATAAGTAAAATTTAATGTGTAAAAAAGCTTGCTTAGAACTCATATTAATCAAGGGCTCAGTGACAGCGGTGACACGCGGTGACACATGGCGCCTATGGCAGGGCATTCAGGCTATCACCAACTACAGGACAACAAACCTGCCTGTGACGGTGATGCCTCCCTTCCAGATGCGCTGAACAACTTCTACGCACGGTTTGAGGCACTGAACAACGTGGAAGCGAGGAAGTCCACCCCTCCTCCCAATGACCAGGTACTGTGCCTGACC
>JBBPDA010000009.1:12822719-12840308 GCA_037974385.1 Arnoldichthys spilopterus | reverse complement strand
TACAGAGGGACCATTGAGAGCATCCTGAGTAGCTGCATCACTGTCTGGTTCGGAAATTGCACCGTCATGGAGCGCAACACATGTATGCACCTTCAGTGTATATCGTCACACAGGTGTGCCGCTGACTACTTTTTAACCCTGTTTCTCAAGATCAGTTTATTGCCAGTGGTATTCAGCATTTTCAGTTATTTTACACAGGTTTCTGTTATATTTGACAAATAGACAGAGGCTGCTTTGCTTTGCAAATTAACATAAGGAAAGCAAAGAGGAGCTAAATAGAATCACTACAGTTTTCCACATTAATTGTATTGTCACATTAGAAATCTAAATAAAAATCCATTAAAAAATATAACTTAACATAACTATTAACTGTAAATTTTTTTTCTTTTGCAATCTAAAACTGGTGGACAGATGTCAATTTTATCAAATAAAACAGTGACACTGCTGCTGTGTTTCATTCACAAGTTGTTCTCAAAATACAAAACATGCATTACACAATAAGCCTACAACATATACCCACTACAACTCTCTACCAAAACCAAGCAAACTTAACTTAAAGCTAGTAGGTATATGCTAGTAGTTGGCATATGCACATAGTGCTGAAGGACCTACCTCAATTACACTACTGTAGAGCATTTTCATTTTTTCCCATATTAAACACATAATGGAATTATATAAAAGATGTCAAACGCAGAAAGTGATAAGCAGGAAATAAAAGCAAACAATGCTTTAAGAGGTGTAAATTCTAGGGTTCAGCCAGTATAGAGGAGACATAAGGTCTAAGGTATAAGGTTACCTAGGCAACTTGATAACCTTTAAGCATGATCTAAGCATGAATAGTGGGGCTTGAAAGTTGACAAGCTGTCAGAATTGTGTATATGTCAGCATAAATATGACCTAAAACATCTTTAGAAGGAAGATAAAAATAACCAAATTAATCAAAATATTTATTATTTTTATCATTATTGAGGAAAATGATCCAATATTGCAAATCTGTGTGTAACAAAAGTATGTGAGCCTCCATTATTAGCAGTCAATTTGAGTCAGGTGTTTTCATTCAATGGGCTGACAATTAGGAATAAGTGGGCAGCCTGTTTTTTTAAAAGAGGGATCTGTCAAAGTTTGATCAAAACACATGTTTGTGGAAGTGCATCATGGCACAAAAAGGAGTGTTCTAAGAACTTACATTATATCTCTAAAAGAAATCCAAAATCCACCAATCCACAATCAGGCAGAATGTGTACAAATGGAATGAATTCAAGATTATTGTCACATTTTCCCATGAGCTGTCAACCAAGAATGTATATTCCCAAGAGCAGGGCATTCAATAGTCCAAGAAATCACAAAGCAACCCAATGTGACCAAACTAAAGGCCTCTTTCACACTGGTTAATGATAATCTTCATTAGATTTATAGTATTACAAATAACCAACATAGGGAAAAGGGCAATATTTAACAACAATAGACAAGGAAAAATCACAATTTAATATAACAAAGCAGCTAGTTACTATACCTAAGTGTACTGTACATATGAAAATAGTAGTGAATAAGGTGCAGAAGGAATGTAAAATGTATTTTGTAGAATTTGTAGTGTACAGTAACTAGTAACTATAGTGAGAGGGGACAAGAAAACCATACAACAAAGCAGCTTTATAAAGTATTATACCTGATTGCACTGCACATATGAAATGTGCACAGGGTGCAGAAGGAATGTAAACATGCAAGACTATCTATTAATGAGTCCATCATATCAAAAATACTGAACAACAATGACTCTGGTCTACAACACATGTGTACTGTTACTGTGACCAAACAACATTGTCTTCATTATTTCTAAAGGCCTGGTCTTTGCCTACATGTTCTTTGGCAACCTGTAGTCTTGCTCTAATATTCTTGTTAGAGAGCAATGGCTTTTCCTGACACAGGTATGCACTTTCACTCCAACAGGCTGCAAGAGTTATCTTCCGATCCTGAAATAAAATCCTGGGTATCTTAGAGAGAGTGGAATTATTTATTATAAAAACATAGAGATTTTTTTAAATCTTTTGCAAGATTTATAGGCATCCACAATCTTTTTTCTGAAGTCCTTAAAGAGTTCTTTAGAGACTGATAACAGCACACACTTCAAAAGCAAAGAGAACACTGTCTGTTTGAATAATTGACAATTCATCACAATCTGGAACATAAATTCATGCAAATTTGAGTGTACTTACTTTTTATGATTGATATAACTGATATTTTTTGTTTATTTAAACTATGCAAATGAAAACAAAATGTAAATTTTATGTGTCATTAGCTGGAGTATTTTCACCTTTATCTGCAGGCACTGTATCTAATAGCATGAAATGTTTGCTTGTTCAACTATTTCAACAAATTTTCATGGCAACAGAGTTAAGAGATGTGATTTACTTGATATTTGCTGAGCTTATAATAAATGTTCTGTATTTCTTCATGGTACTTGTATTCCCCTTTTCCTTTTATTTCCTATTGGCATGCTTAATTAGATACTGTATCTCATCCTGAAACAGATAATTCTGTTTTTGTCTTTTTAAGAAGCGCCGTCTTCAGTATATAGATGCAGTAAATCTGAATATCCAGTGAATATCCCCATCAAAGAACAAACTTTACCACACTGCTCCAGGACCACTCATTTAATGGTATTGATGTTTCTTTTCTGCCAAAGATTACAACATAAGTTGAGCTTTTCAGCCAACGTGTCATCTTGCCAGAAGTACTGGCCCCATAGGGTTCGATTTTCTTTATGGTAAGATAAAATTAGCAAGGGTAATACTGTCATAATGATGACATAATTAAATACACTGCTTTTGGGTTTGTTTTGGAACATAAGTCTAATTAATTCGGTAACGCTGTTAACATTGAACTAAAACGGACGTATGGTAACAGTACACAAATTAGATTTTTCTAGGATTAAAAAAGGTAATTTTTACCAAAAGAAGAAAAGTTTGTATCCCTAATATGTGCAGGATTGATCAGAATGGTTTAGTTGCAGTTATTGCTGTACAATAGAATTGCACCAGATTCTGAAAGCAAAGATTCACTTAATTTTTACCACTCACAATGAAATGTTGAATCATTTTCCACAATAATTAAATGGGAAAGTATAAAATATATCTCTCATTTGTTTAATTTGGTTCTCTTTATCTACTTTTAGAACTTCTGTAAAAATCTGAAAATGTGTTAATATATAGAAATATATAAAAAATATATAAGAAATGAAATACAGAAAGTGTCCTTTCACCAATGGTATAATGGTGTATGTATGTTGTACATACCCATTGATAATAAAACATATGTTAAATAATACTTTCATTCCTGAATTATTTTAACTAGACATAGACATCTTTATACACATTTTACAGGGTAGAAAACAACATTACCTTTAATATGTCATGAAAGTTACATTATCCTCATTTCTTTGGTTCATTGAGCCCTCAAAAATATCAAGCTTCTCCAAGTGCAACGTTTAAAGCTTGCACTGTCTCTGAATCTGCACTTACGGTATGACAATTATGCTCACTCATTTTAATTGACACTTGTTGCTAGTATAGAAAGCATAAATTGCATCCCCTGAGACTCTGACGCAAATGGAGGAAATCAGTCTTCCCATTCTGAACTTGGCTCAGTGGTTTTTCCTCGTCAATGTGCTGAAAGGTAATGAGCTTTAAGTCCCAGTGAAGGGATTTTAAATTGCAAATAGGTTGATTTATTTATTTTTTAACCAGGTACCTAATAGAAGGGGCAGGTTGTGAACATCCACTAGTGTACTCATCAACATACAGATGGAACATTATCAACAGGCTAGAGAATGTTTTTTAACTTTTACTGTAAATTTATCATGATAATAAGAGCTCTGTCTAGTGTTGGGGATGACCTGTTATCTTTTTGGATGGCCCAAGCCATTAGCAGATAAATCTGTGATGACACTAATGCACTGACTCAGTGTTTGGTTCATGCTCTGGGACGTCCCTATAGTGTCTGAACACACATAACATTTGTTTGCTGGACATACACAGCACCCACTGATCTGATCTGAAGATAGGCCATTTTCGACCAACAAAACATGGAATGTGGTGAGTTTGCAGTTTCCCCAGCAAATCACACATTTCACAAGATAGTTTTAAAGGCAGAGACTGGTACATGTTCAGGAAGGCTGCTACCACAGGCAACTGCACTAGCTTGGAGAAGTAAACAGCATCAGTGACCAACTACATCAGCAAGTGTACTGATGATGCCAGTATCGTCAAGTTCATCAACCAAAAGCCGTGGATCACTGCAGAGTTGCATGCACTACTGAAGACCTGGGACACCGCTTTCAAAGAAGGTAATAAAGAGGCCTTATATGCAGCGAGGGCCAAACTATGCAGAGCCATCAATGGAGCAAAGCGTGCACATGCCCAGAGGATCCACAGCCACTTCAACGACAGCAGACCCCTCTTCCTCCCAATGACCAGGTACTGTGCCTGACCACAGCTGACGTGAGGAGAACTCTATGCAGAGTCAACCCACAGAAAGCTGCTGGACCAGACAATTTTCCTGGCAGGGTGCTTAGAAAATGTGCAGACCATTTGGCAGATGCTCTAACTGATATCTTTAACATCTTCCTGAGCAACGCCACTGTTCCAACATGCTTCAAGACTACGACCATCGTTCCTGTGCCAATGAAGTCCCCAGTGTCCTGCTTCAATGACTACCATTCTGTTGCATTCACTCCCATTATCATGAAGTGCTTTGAGAGGCTCGTCATGAGGCACATCAAGACCCTGCCGCCTCCTTCACTGGACCCTCTGCAGTTTGCATGCTGAAACTGTTCATTGGATGATGCGATAGCCACCACCCTTTATCTGGCTCTAGAGTGGGTCTCATCAGCAAGAATGCTGACTCAGCATACAATGAGGACGTGAAGTGGCTAACGGACTGATGCAAAGTCAAGAACATTGTTGACTTCAGGAAAATCAAATTAACCAAATTTCTTGGTGTTCAACTGATGGAGTACCTCACCTGGTGCCTAAACACCAGCTCCACAGCCAAGAAAGCCCAGCAGCACCTTTACGTCCTAAGGAGACTCACCACTGATATTCACCACCTTCTACAGAGGGACCATTGAGAGGAGCCTGAATAGCTGCATCACTGTCTGGTTTGGGAATTGAATGGTAATGGAATGCAAGGCCCTGTAGCAAATAGTGAGGTCAGCTGAAAAGATCATTGGCCACCAGCATTGTGGATGACCCAACACAGCCCTCACACAAACTGTTCTTCCTAGTGGTGTCTGGAAGCGTGTCTGGTGTCTGTACCGAAGCATTCAGGCCTTTACTGCCAGAATGTGCAATAGTTTCATCCCTCACGCAATAAGACTCTTAAACACTCAGAAACTGTCAACACACACACACACACTTAAGCAGTCCTTAACTTAATATTTATTACTGATATTTAACTTTATGGTGCTACATTCTTCCTACTCCCCGTGTCATTGTTTACATCACATTATTGGCTCTTTGCACAATCTGCTACTTTGCACCTAGTAGATCCATAACTGTACACTGGATGCTGCTGCACTGTCTTCATTTGTACCTGTCTGTCTTTCAACTGTCCCACAATGTTTCCACATCTTTGCATACAATGCACTATATGTTGTAAATTGTGTGGTTTTTGTGGTCCTGTGTTTCATGTAGCACCATTGTCCTGGAGAAACTGTGTTTCATTTAACTGTGTACTGTGCAAACTGTATATGGTTGAAATGACAATAAAAGCCTACTTGACTTGACTTTTGAACTAATTAATAATTCTATCATGAATTTTGGCACAAAGGGGTGAGCTTATACTCATCTTTGCTCGCAAAGACTAAGGTTTTGATGGATGCGACTTTTATACACGGTCATGACACCTAACCTGCTACTAATTACCCTGCTTAATGTGGAGCCTTCCAAGCCAGTGTCACTTGAATAGTCGTTGAACTTTTCAATCTTATCTTAACTCTGTCTCAACTTTTGTTGTGTGTTGCACCCATCAAATTCTAAATTATAAAGAATAAATGCTTATTTCAGCAGGTCAATGCCAGAGAACATTCTGCATGGGTTACATCAGTCTGGCTTTGTAGACACTGAGTGTGACTGCCATGCAGACAATGACAACCACAGACTGTTGAGCAGCTTATATCAAGCAAGAATTTCCAGTTACTACTACAGTTAGTATATCCTCAGTTTCAAAATGATTTAAAATGTTCTTAAAAGCAAAGGTGATGTTACACAATGGTAAACATGCTTTTTTTATATAGTTTACTGTTTATGTGCAAATCTCAAAACAATCCATGTGAAAAATCTGACGTTTACTACCACTCTGACCATGAAAGAATGATGCAACCCATTATCAGTATGCCAATAAAATTCCCATCACCCTGACAAAATCACTGACAGGAATGGGGAGTGTTAAATACACAATAATGACAAATAAGAGGAAGGCAGACTGCGACTGCATTTGTTTAATCTCTGTAGGCCAACCACGCCACCATCAACTGTCCTCCTGAGCTTCATGGTTATAATCCTTTAATGACTCAACAGTCAATTTCATGAGTAACTTCCCCAGTGCTCCCCTCTTCCATATGTTCGCTTTCCACATAGCTTTCGCAGTATCACTTCAAAACTCCTCTGCACAACCTTTTATTATTCCATCTATACAGAGGCCCAAAATCAGATTTCCTTAGCCAAGCCCTGTGCCACTCCCTACCGCTCCCTTCTCACCCAGGCACAAAGGAAAATGTGTTATAATTCATCAGCCAGTTACAGAAGAGGCCAGGGGAAATTTCTGCAGTGAGTACTGCTGGCGGGCCAACAAGACAGCAAAAACTCATCTGTGTTTGTGTACACGGCAACAGGGGCAGACCATGTGTACACTTCAACACAGGACCAATAATATTTTCCAAAGGAGATGACTCTGTTTTTCTTTTTGTGGTCCCTCGCTTTTGCTGAGCTAACAGAATCGAAGGGATGCATTGTTGCTGCTGGCTTTGAAGGTCGCCCCAGTTCAGAGGGTGACGATAGAGAGAGGGAGAAAGAGAGAAAGAGGGAGTGAGAGACAGAGAGAAGGTCAGAACCTAGGATAGTCTGGGAAAGATGAGTCAGGGTGGGAAAATTGCCATAATGGATGTTAACACTAGCCTCCAGAATCCCAGCACAGAAACACAGCCTGAGAAGGAAAAGAAAATCACAAACTGAACGCAGAAAATAACTGTGTACACCTCCATCTGAATAAAGCATACAATGATTATATTACAATATTACAGTGGGACATGCTCAGAACAAACCAAATGAAAACTGAATAAACTGGAGCAAGCAGTGACTCGGCACACAAATGAGGTGTCTCTGTCAGAGAATTCAGTAATATTGAACTGTGAAAAAGCTCACACAAAAATAGCCTCCAAACAAAAGAAAGCTAATAAAATGATAAACATTTGACAATCACATTTACTAGCAGTTTAAGTGAAGTGACTCTTTGTCATTGTGAACACGCTCAAGCACCACAACGAAATGTGACCTCTGCATTTAACTCATCACACGTGCAGCAGCGGGCAGCTATCAACAGCGCCCGGGGAGCAGTGTAGTGGGACAGTACAAGTCCCAAAGGCAGTGTCCTAACCACTAGGCCACCACTGCCCACAACAATGGCATTTACAAATTTGACTTTTTCAAGGTGCATTTTAAAATTTTACTTCAGGAAAAAAATAGTTTGATTACGTTACAAAATTCAGACCAATTATTAGCAATGGAATGCACACTAAGGTTGGGAAGAAACACACAGTATGTATTAGAGGAAATTATGCCCATTACTAGAGTACATTGTAACCTATTCATACGAAATTAAATTGATTTATATTCCCATACAGGCACATGGTGTCCCCTGCATCACAAAATATTCCAGCACCAGGAATATGTGAGGAACAATATGTAAACAGAATATCATAGAACCACCACAGAACACCATACTGCAATCATGAATGACAGGTTTTACATTAAATTGCATTAGTAAGTTGTGTTCCACATATTGGCACAGCAACAACATAAGCAAAATATAAGGCAATGCATTGGCAATCAAAGGGGGTACATTTTAAATGCTATCTGCACCACCCACATTACGCTTACCTTCACACTGGATGCTGTTAACAATAAATAAATAATTCAGAGATGTAACAAGGATGTTGTGTCTGAAGTTGGTTCATCTTTCCTGCTGGCTTCCTTAAAGGGAGTTGTAAGGCAAAAGGACGGGGGAGTGTTTCATCACTGTAGGGGTGAGTTATGTGGGGGAGAGTGAGCTCAGCAGGCAGAGTTTGAACAAGCCTGAGTTATGTCCTGATTTCCCCATGAATGGACTTCATTATGAGTGTAATGGTTTCATACGAGTAGGTGCTGAGGGGATGCAGAGATTAACAGATCAGGGCATTGAGAGAGCAATGAGTGTCTAAGAATGTGTGCCCCCTGGGAACAAAGTTATTCATCGCTTTGAATAACTCAGTCATAGCAAAATATTACAATAACCCAAGCTGATGTATGCAGGAAATTTCATGAATAAAGCATCAGATTTATGTGACCTTAAGATTTGGGGTCAGCACTTGAAACTAACAAAACACAGTAGTGTCTGGCAACTATGACAATGTCTTCACCAAATGAAACAGTTATTCTAACATTTTTTACTCTGTCTGCTCTATCATATTTCTCTGCATTCTACTTTGTGTGTTTGTCAGTGGTACCAGTCAGTGAAACAATCTTGCATTTTATATCTATTTTTTACCCTTCTTATTCTTCTTCACCTTTCCTGACTAGCCCATCTGGTTTGGATGAGTTCCATCCTGTCAGAAGAGCTGGTGCTGAAGATGGTGAGAAAACAGGACCAGATGCATCCTATTATATTGACATAGTTCCAGAAGAATTGGTTTCAGTTGTGGGCATGGTGCAATACCACAGCTGAAATGCCAGCTGCCACACATTTCACAGGCCATTGAGTCCTGAGGTGTGCTCTCACCCATCCGATGCCTTCCCACATGATGAAGTGGACCCCTAGAATGCAAGAGGACGGTTCATGTCTCTAACTGTCCGTCTGTTTCCATTAGCAAGCATCAAGGCAGGGATGAAGAAGAGCTGTTCAACATATGGGAATCATTTGTCTCATATCTGCTGAGATTCAGGGTGAAAGTGAAGCAGCAGATCATAGCCAACATTTAGATACCCTTTAGAAACTGGCTGGCATAGCATTACAATGAGAGGGTAAAGAGGGTAATGTGGGCACCTCATCCTGAGTCACTACATGTAACAAACGTGTTTTTACCTTTTGTTGAGGCATCTGTTTAATTAAATGTACCATATACACACATCAGCAATGACAATAAATGCACTGGCAAGGGAAATTAATAACATTGATTATCTCATTGGAATGGCTCTGTAAATGAAGTGGGATATAAGGCAGCAAGTAAACAGTTAGTCCTTGAAGTTGATGAGTGGGCTGCATGAATAATGGGCAAGTGTAATGATCTGACATGGGCCAAACTGTGAGGGCTGGACATGGCAGGTTTTGTGAGGTGTTACTTGTAATTGAGTGTTGAGTATCTACCAACTATGGTCCAAGGATCAACAACTGTTGAACCAGTGCCCAGGTAAACATCAGAACTGGACCAGAGCAGTGGAGGAAGGTGGCCTAGTCTGATGAATCACACATTCTTTCACATCAAGTGAACACCCTAGGATGCATTATGGGAAGAAAGCAGGGGCAATGTGGTGCTATGGGAAATATTCTGCTGGGAAACCTTGGATTAAATGAGGTTACTTTAACATGTGCTACTTACTTAAACATTGTTGCAGACCAGGTACACCCCTTTATGGCAACAGTATTCCATAATGGCAATGCCCTTTTCCAGTTAGATATAGCACCCTGCTATAATGCCAAAACGCATCAGGAGTAGTTTAAGGAACATGTCAATGTCTGTGGGATGTGCAGTACAGTTTGTTCCATTTAGGCCCTATCTCACAACTTAAATGGACATTAACAATAAAGGATCTGCTGCTAACATCTTAGTGCCAGATCCCACACTACACCTTCAGAGGTCTCAACAGGTCAGAGCTGTTTTAGCTGCACAAGGGGGCTGCTTCCCAGAGAAAAGAGCTGCCAAAATGTCCCCAGGACTGCACCTACTGAGTGGCAGAGAAGAGGGCACGTTCAGTTCATTTTCTTCTTCTTTTTTTTCAGGCACAAGGTAGAGCACTTTAAAATGCATTTAAATTAATAAACAGTGCTATTTAAATAGTTTTTCTTCTTCCTCATGTTATAACTTAATTATTATTATTGCTATTCTTCTTCTTATTATTACTACTTCTTCTTTTTCTTCATATTATTACTACTTCTTTTTCTTCATCTCCTTATTGTTATTATTATTTTTATTATTGCATATTGTGTGTATATTCTCTTTAACAAGTCCAGGATATGGAGTTGTCTTGAACTCAACAAAAGTGGTCTTGACTACAGCTTTACTGTGTAGCCCAATGCAACATCCATAATCACTGCACTGCCTGTCTCCATTTGCTCACTGTTGCACCTCATAGTTGAACAAAATGTGTAAGAGTATTGAGTTGGCGACAGGAATGGATGGGGCGCAGTACTAGGTACAGTTCACACCACTGTGCATTTCATTTTACTCCTTCAGCTTTTGATAAATGCCTCAGTCTCATGCATGCATCTCCTAAGGCATGGCGTAATGTAGTGGAACAAACCCCTAAGTGGAGACACACACTTCTCCCAACATTGTCTGTTCAATCTACCAGTGCCCAATGGAAGATGGATTGACGGGCAAAATAAAGAGGGTTGACAGCTCGAAGACAACAGGCAAGCAAATAGAGCTGGAGAGCTCTGTTGACACTTTCTCCTCAATTTAGCAGCTCAACCCTAACCACACAAGGCTATAAACAGGTGAAGATCCTTCCATTCTCAGGCAGAATGATCTGTGGAGTTGCAGAGAGGGAGCAGAGAGCATCTGTGATTGAGGTCACATCTAAATACATGCATCCTAGTAAGCCTGTTTTAAACCATGCTAACCATACCACAATGCCACGTTGACAGTGATCACACATTTGAGCCATAATCAGATGCATGTGCTTCAAAGGCAAATGACGAATGATGCAGAATATCTGTTTTTTATATTAACAGCTATGTTTACATTGCTGAAAATAATGTGATAAAAGTACAAAGCAACTATACAAAGTAAGGTTTTACACAATTACAAAATAATACATTATTGTATTTCACTACTTTTGGCAGTAACAAGTAATGTAACTAACTTTTCTAAATAAATAATGCGGTTGCAATTACTGAATTTCAAATAGGCATGTTATTCATTACGTCTGCCTTGCGTGAAAATATCAATAGACAAAAGCCATACACATTCATAAACCTTCGGTGGGGCTCAAGCAATGTCAGTTTCCCTATTAGATCACTATTTTTTTTTTTTATATTTGGCAATTATAAAAGTAACTTAATTGTTTTTGAAAGAAGTTACTGTAAACTGTTAAAGGGCAGAGGTGGACTAGTGGTTATGCTACCTGCATTTAAGTCCCACCACTGAGATACCCTTGAGCAACGTACCATCCAACTACACTGCTGTTGATAGCTGCCCGCTGCTCCACATGTGGATGGTTTAGATGCAGTCTTTCTTTGCGGTAAACTTTGTGTGATAGGGTGAGCCTAAAACAACAAATAGTCACTTTCACTTCACTTGCATTATACAGGCCGTAAAAGCACCCCATGCAGCAAAATATGTTGAAATGAGATATATAAATAAAATGAAAAGAGAATTCTATGCTGTCTATTTTCAAACAAAATACTGGCTAATTAAGGCATGCTGCATACATGCATACATACAGTTTTCTGCTATATAGTGTATGTGTCTCTATAAGCTTGAATCAATTGTCCTTTCACAAATCAGAAAACTGCCAGTGCTATACATGCAACATGTTCATTTAAGAATAATCTCTATAGATGAGGTGCACATCATGAACCTTGCTTATTCTTTTGGAATGTAATTGTGCTGCTTAACTAAATAAATACCACATCAACACCAGTTAAAAAAAACAAACAGTTAAACCCACACGCACACCATATCTACCTGAACTCTATTGAATGAAAGATTTTCTGCAAATGTTTTTTCTAAATAAGGCAATTTTAATAATTTAACTAAATTTACTAAACTTGAGGCTGAGCTCAACCTAATCAAGAATAATTTAACCTGATCACCAGCTTCTGGTGACAAATAGTCACGTTCCTTTTCCTTTCTTCTTCTACTAGAGGTAGTTTGAGAGTGGTCAGTAGGTTTAAAGAACTACACTCATCAAAGAAAATGTTTATGCACCAGGTGGGACTTCCATAAGACTTGGAATTTGGCTTAATTATGCTCTTTTAACACTAATAATTTTAGCATATATATATATATATATATATATATATATATATAGGCAAGCTGCTGGATTATTGCCATGGTTATAGCTGTCAAGTTCCTAGATCCATGTATCCACTTTTTTTGGAGTGTGATGAGATGTACATAGTTTTAGCAAAGAAAACTGTAGCTGGGCATTTGAAGGGTAGCATCACTCATCAAATAGCTGCACAATTATATTTACTGGCCAAAATATGTTGCCTTTAACATTTAGTGTTTAAGCAGGAGTGTCCAGTCTTAAAAATTAAAGACTGGTGTGGGTACATGCCAAGGCAAGAAAATGTAAGCTTATTTATATAACATCTTTTATACTCTGCAGTCATTCAAAGCACTATACAAATGCAAAAAATACAAAATACAAAGAAAATTCAAATATTCTCCCTGGTGCTTCTCCATGTTTAGTCTTTACTAAACTAACTGACTCACTCCTAAATATAAGAGTTCTGTTTGGATCATATTACTGCAGCATTTCAGATAGATAAGCTGGGCCTACAGAATTAAATGATTTATAGACCAGTAGTAGCACTTTAAAGTCTATTTTATATTATACAGGTAGAAACTGTAAGGATTTAAGGATGAGGTGATGTCCCTTTTCTTTTACTCCTAGTGAGAACTCTGTTCAGTACAATAGATTACAATCAATCTGGTAGGAAAAAAAGAGTGAATCTCTCTAGATTTGATTTAGACCTGTTTATGTCCTTAAGGTGATAAAATGCAGATTTTATAATTGCATGATCATGACTGCTAAAGCTGAAATACTTTTATTCAAGAATAAAATAGTCTTTTATCTATTTTTATTTTTATCATTATTCAGCTGTAGAATGTTTTGTCCGGTTAGTGATGCGCCCAATGCACTAAGAAAGTGAGTCATAGAGATAACAGCTGTTTGGGGAGATACTCAGTAAATCTGAGTATCATCTGCATAGCTGTGATAAAATCTCATAGACATGTTGGATTTCCACAAGAGAAAGTACATATAAATTAAATATGAGCGGTCAAAGAATCAAACCCTGGGGCACACCACAGGTTACTGCCACTCTCAGAGACATTATTAACTATTTTTACAAAGTTCCCTTTCCTGCAGTTATAAACTGAACCATTTTAGGATCACCCAACCAAATTCTCAAGTCAATATAAAAGAATTGGTCATTATTATCAAAAGCCAAACTGGGACTGAGCAATCATAGGACAGGTCATTTTCCATAGCCTGTATATAAGCAAATGTGTGTTTACATTATGTATATGACTGCAACATGTCAGTTTTATAATTGTCATATATTTATATGTAATTGTCAAATATAATTTGTTGAAGTATAATAACTGTAGACACTATCAAAGAGGGTGAAATGTTTGCTTGTTCAAATATATTTGAAAACAATCAACTACTTTCATAGGATGCACTCATTTTGTCACATGACTATATGTAGGTGACATTGTTAGTTTGTCAGCCATGCAGAGAGTATTTTGCTATTGTTAATGCTATTATTGTTAATGGTGGAGAAAATGGACTGTCTCACTTGGTTTTTATTATACTGTAGTCATGGAGCCCTTCTTTGTAAATCTGAAGTTTAGTTTAACACCATCTGCATTCAGCATTTCTTCTGCATTATATTCTTTCTTTTTGAGTTGAACAGCAGTAGCATTCCTCCATGACACTTTCTGTGGGCATGATGTGGTTTGACTGGTGCAATGTCTTCCATAACACTAACAATTCCTGAGTTGAAGCTATACAAGGCATCAGCAGAACCAGGTTGCAGAGCATATTTTGCTGATGAAAATCATAGTTGTGGTGTCATTCTATCCACCAGAATCAGTATTTTACTAGCTTCCTTCGCATTTACCCCTGACCTTCTCTCCAAAAAGACATAGCACTATTTTATGACATTACCACTTCTTTAGAAATTGTTTTAATAAACAAACAAAAAAATTATAATTACTATTGAGACAATTT
This sequence comes from Arnoldichthys spilopterus, assembly GCA_037974385.1. Lineage (NCBI taxonomy): Eukaryota > Metazoa > Chordata > Actinopteri > Characiformes > Lepidarchidae > Arnoldichthys > Arnoldichthys spilopterus. The sequence goes on along the minus strand of JBBPDA010000009.1, from coordinate 12,825,873 downwards.
CTGATTTTTTTTTCTGCAACCCCCTTACTGCCCTCTCTGAAGCCCCCAGTTTGAGAACAGGCAGAGGGACATGTAGATGAAGCCAGGTAAACATTAAGAGAGATTAGCTGTCACATGAGTCATAAGATACCACAGTTGGTCATAAAGAGCAAAAAGTGTTAGGTCTGAAAGGCTTTTTACAGTATCTCATTTAAACTGATACAGTACCTTATAAAACCCCATTGGTTTTCCTGTGAGAGAGATAGAGAGGGTTTTATTTCTTGCCAGATGTGCATGGCTGTCTAAGACAGAGAGTAGTGCCCAGTGCTGCGCTAAAGGCCAAACATGAGCTCATTTCCAGAGCTGGAGCAGAGAAAGCGAGACCAAGAATGAGTGAGAGAGAGAGTTAAGCAAAAAGAGAGAGAAAGATGCTTGGGCCCATAGGGAAGTAAGAGTGGATCACTAACAGGTGGCTAATGGTGTTTAATTCCACATAGAAGGAACAGAGAAACACTGAATTACAATATCTACATTGTGCCATTAAATCCTTTGTTGTGATGTTCAAATATTATTTAGTTGGTTTTCCAGGCTACAACAGAATTTTAGGATGGACTTATAGGATTTTTCATATATTAGATATATAAATGATGTATATATGTTTTATTTGACATGTGTGATAATCTGTTTCAGTGCATGTGTATGTCCAAAAAACTGAACTGTTCCGCTTAGGAAGGAACAGGGTTAAGAAAAATGTACTATCCTCCACTTCAGTCTCAAAAGACTACTGTTGAAAGACACAGTGAGAGGGGTGTAACAGAGGAGAATTATAAGAGAAAACAGAAGTAACGTCTGAAAAAGTAATGTCTGACAGACATTCATACTTGCCATGAAACAGAGAAGGTTAGTTTTAAGCTGTCAAATAAAACCAGAAACCTTTGTGATACAAAAAAGCTGTAGTGTCTGAAATGTGTAACCTAACCTGAGGAATATACGCCTCACTTACTCCCTCACTCCCTCATTCGCTCACTCATTCACACCTCAAAACAGCCTGCTGTCATTGAGACAACCACAAAAGTGGGGCCTATTTAAAACAAGTACATTTACATAATGAAGTCATTTATACATGGTTGCCATGGGGACTGCATATCTCTGCAGTTCTCATTCAGCTTAGATTATTTCAGACAGGAATAGGAAATAGGTCAGATTTAGTAATACATGTTCTCTGCCCTGCAGTAAGTGTTAGCCAGGTTGACGCTATGCTAGTGTCCATTGCAATTAATTAGTAGCCAGAACATCATTTTATATATATGTTATGGGGGTATGGGGGAGACGAAATGTGGAAAGAAGGTAAAAAAAGATGAAATGGCATCACAAAAGCAAGGTAGCTGATTTAGTGTCAAAAACTCAGGCTAGGAAAGCATATAAATTACTCAATTTTCCACATATATAGAGAGGATAATAAGAAGAGATGACAATGCCAACAGCAGAATCATTTTTGCAAAAAGAGGCTCTATTGCCTCTTAAGCCAAGAGCACACTGGCAAACCAATAGGTTATGCTGTACCTCTGTGATTGTTTGGCTCCTCAGTATCACGGCTGTTTGACCTGGAGTCTATTTTACATAGCAAGTTCAACAAACAGGGTTCCTGACTAAGATTTAGTATTACAAAACCTTAAAAACTGAACTGTGGTTTGCAATTTCCTCTGTAAAGCCAGATTTAACATCAAGATTTGATTCATTTCTGCAAGGATGCGCATGAAAGCATTTATTAACAGCAACTTATGTAAAACATGAGAAGGAACTGAGCAATTTATTGTAATTTTCTTCTTGCTTGTTCTCCTTTGAAAAGAAGAAGTCTACATAAATATACAGAAAATACAGCATTTATGACTGTAAAGAGCAACACTGACAAATGTGCTATGGTTTGTACATCTGAGCAGGAAAGGGGCACACTGCGAAACTAGTTAAGAGTTAAGAAAGTAGAGTTAAGAGGCCCATCGTTGAATAGAGGTGGAAAAACTAGACAAAATAAGAAAGGAAAAATGGCACAACGTTAGATGTGTACGCTATTAGCATAGCTTCTTAGCTGTTAGCAGTCAGCTACGCAACCCCCACGCTGATAGATACTGGTAAAGAGGCTCCTAGCTTAGGGGAACTAATAAGCAGCATACAAATGCGGGTGCAGGTCACAATGCTGTAAGTGAAGGCAACAGAAGTATGAGGAACCAGAATGCAAACCATTGTAGCAAAGTATGCCTCTCTTGCTATGACCCACAGTACATTGGAGCCTGCAGAGAACCTGTACAGGCCTCCTGTGCAACGACTGACTGTCCGGGTGGACTGCAAAAAGCTAAAAGCAAGCCTCCTGCGATGCAGCCAGTTCACTCACTGGGGAATAAAGAATCTCAGCAGACAGCCACATGAGCACCGCTCGAGGCCTGACTGCTGAGAACACAAAAGAGAGAAAGACAGGAAGATCCACTGGATAAACAACCGAACAGCCTTAACCAAATTACCAGCAAGCGTCTGGTGTGGACTAGGCAGGTGGAACACATAAGGACTGATTCTCATCACCAGGCGGAGCATCTCCATTCCCCCAGCCAGCCCAATGGAGGAAATTCAAGACTACTGTTACCCTCTCCAGGAGTGCTAGATCAACTAAGATCACTCCAAAAGCAAAGCATTTAAAAGCTTGCAAGGTCACAAAGCAACCCAGGATAACTAAAGGTCTCGCACACATTGACTAATGTTAATGTGCATGAAAAGAGAGACCACTGCTCTCTAAAAAAAACATTTATCCAAAATCTACAGTTGGCTGCAGATCACATCGGCAAGGCAGAAAGCTACTGGAAAAAAATGTTTGATGACTGATGAGACCAAAATAGAACTTTCTGATTTAAATGAGAAGTGAAATGTTTGGAGAAAGGAAAGCACTGCACTCAGGCACTCAAAATGTTATGTCATTTGTAAAGCATGGTAGTGGTAGTATAATGGTCCGGGTCCGTTTTCCTGCATCAGTTTCAGGACAGCCTGCCGTCTACGATGGAGCAATAAATTCTTATTATACAAGCAAAAGCTAAAGGAAAATGTCAAGATATCTGTCCATTTACTGAATCCCGAAAGAAAAGGAGTCATGCAGCAAGACAAGGAGCCCAATCACACAAGTCATTTAAGT
>JBBPDA010000009.1:12784749-12822619 GCA_037974385.1 Arnoldichthys spilopterus | reverse complement strand
CTGTCCATTTACTGAATCCCGAAAGAAAAGGAGTCATGCAGCAAGACAAGGAGCCCAATCACACAAGTCATTTAAGTAGTAATTAGTAATTTTAAGTAGTAATTAGTAATTTTGAATGGCCAAAGCAAAGTCCTGACCTGACCTCCAAATACAATATTTGCATGTTTATTGGAATTCTTTTAATCCACGTTTAGGACCTGTGTGAAAACCTGATCCTAAACTTCCAAGCACCACTGTATATACAAAGCTAGTTAAACACAATTTATTCAACAACCCCAAAATCCCAAAAATCCCAAAAAAAGCTCATTTTGACTAGTCACAGAGAGAAACCCAAAACTTGTAGGTATGTGCTCACATCAGTTTTATGCTTTGCATTTAATTCACCAAGAAACCTGGATGATGTAAAAGCCACAAGTGTTCAGGTATTTTCTACAAAAAACAAAACAAACTCTACTGTGCACTATCATGGGGAAAAACTGCCAGTCTAATTAATCTGTTAGCCACTCTTTTCATCCTGCAAGTGATTTCAAATCTCACCTTCACTCAAAGTTATCCTTAAGTGCCCCTCACAGAACACTCCTGCCCACTTTTGCTTTCCCAGATAGACATAAAAAAAATAAATTACTGTCCATATCCTCAATACTGCATTGTGCCTTAGGAAAATACCTAAATAGCATCTGCTCAATCTAATGGTACTATCTACTGATCATGCATTTTTAACTAAAGGCCAATACATTACTGAGGTTAGAAAAAAAAATGATTCCACACGTGCAACATTGCTGACAAAATTTATTTTATTGTGAATTAATTTTGTAAGTCACTCACAGATCAGTTGTGTTTATGCTTTGACATTTAATCTGTAGCAAAGATTTCTGGAAAACGAGAATGAGATGAGGAGTGAAGCAGTTCGGTATAAATGAAAAGAACACATTTGGGTAAATTTCTCATAACAGGCAGCTGTGGTGACATGGCAAAGTGCTGAGCAAACATGAGCAGGGTTCACTTCAGTACCTAATGTAAAATATTTATTTAATCTGATGGGAAAACGAGAGAGGGCACAGTGCAAATCCTCTGACAAGATTCTCTAAATCCATCACATTCTATTAAATGCTGCTTCTGGAAGCCCACTTTTGGCTAATGCCAACTCACCTTAGATTTCAAGCATGGAACATGATGAGCTGATGGCAGCTAGAACAGGAGGCAGGCTAAATGTCATACATGATAGCATGCAATCATTTGGATAAAGTGCTAGTTATCATTGTGGGCTATAGAGGCTCACCTGTGGTAATGCTTCTCCTTCTGTTCTACCCAAAATGATTGCTGCAGCCATCAGTAGAGCTCACTTTTTGCAATTAAATGCAGCTTTTTATTTCTGCTGAATGGCAGTTGACATGCAAAATGCAAATATTTTGCAGCCAAAAACTACACTGAGCAAAGCAGAATGAATTAAACTATCAACATCTCACAGTGCTACCTATATTTTTGGGACTTGCTGCTCTAGAGCAGTGATTCCTAACCTGGTTTCCCCCTGTCCTGCAGTATGTCCTGAGCATTAAACATCCCTATGATGTGCAAAGCAGGTAGTAGGTTTCAAGACCAGGGTTGGGAACCACTGCTCCAGAGCAGGGTTCCCAATTCCAGTCCTGGTGACCCAACATCAAAAGAATTCCCAATAGAATTTCTGAAAATTGTAGTGGCTTTCAACTCATATTTGCAATTTTTCTGGCATGACTTGAAAATAATAAAATCACAAAACTTTGCACTGTGTGGGGTTGCCAGGACTGGGAATGGGAAGTTAGTTAAATAAACTGACCCTAAGAAAGACTAACTTGTTTAATTCATACACTACTTCTCATTCCTGCTCTTTTCTTTGTTTTAGAAAGAAACAAATAACTGTGCAAGGAGGATATTGAAAGAGATGCTTTTTTACACTTTCTTTATTTCCCTAATGTTTAATTGTTTTCAGTTCCTCCTCCAAGGAAGTGTGCTGAGTGGCTGCTGGTAATTTGATCATTTCCTTCTTGCTGATCATCAGGCTCTGGTGGATTAAGTTCCTAAACAATTGCCTGCTTTAGGATTTACAGACTTAATAGTGCCAATCAAATGCTGAACTGGGATCTTTGCTAAAAAAGTAAACTGTTTGTTTCTCACAGCCTCAGACTTACTACCGCACTGGAAAATATACATGCTTTGCAGAGTCAAAGTTGTTTAGATCTGTATGTAGTAAAGCCAGAATTATCTATTTAAGAAATCAAAATAGAATTCCAGAGTAAACCCAAAGATCATGTCATTGACCTCTTTAAAACTTATATCTATCTCTTCCTTTAAAATATTTTCAATAGCAAAATCATTGAGGCGTTCGACCTCTGTCTGGAAAGAGTGTCTGCACCAAATGGTTGGGCGCGGATGACAGAGTGGGAAGTGGCCGTATTTGTTTGGGACTGACTTGAACTGCATATGGTTCCACTTTCCTCTAGTGCCAATGGCCTACAGGCCAGCCGCTCTCTCCCCTCGCTTTCTCTCTCTTGGTTTCTGCTCCCTATTTAGAATCACATTTAATAAGGTCCAGACATGCATGACCTTACATCTGCTACATGCAAAGGCAAACTGTCTGCTTTAATAGCTATTGTTTGAAAGCATATCTCTTATTTTATAACAGGTATAAAAAGTTAAAGGACTATGGATGTTTTATGGCCAGATGATAACGAATGTCTGATGCAGATTTTCATATGGTGATGTTTCCCTAATCAGACAAGGCTAAACCGTGGTTGCTGTAGTTCTCTGCTCTAGCGCCACAAAAAAAAATTGCTCTCCAGAAGCAAAAACATACAATTTGCATAATGTATTTCTGTATTCCAAAATTTACATTAACTTCCACTGAAGATTGGAAACATTTTTCCTTCTCCTCTTAAGTCACAACAGTGGTATATATTTGAACTATACATTTTATCATCTATTTATTATTACTCAGATGATCAATTATTCTTGATAAGATCATTCAATATAATTATCAAATTTATTATCAGTTAGTTCTATAAAGATCCTCTGCCATACAGCAAGCTACCAAATCTCCAGGGTATGAGCAGACCTAATTTGCATCACAGAAAACTTACTGTAATTTCTTAGTTAAATAAATAACTGACCTCTTCAATTATCATAATTTATAAAGCTTGGCACTCTTTCAATTCCCATGAACACTGCACAAACTTAGTCGTGGCTAAATTTAACCACTCATTTCCACAGACCAGACACTTTCCTAAATTTACAAATGCCATGTTAAACATTAGAAATTAGAAGTAGATTATTTATGTCTGTGTACTTTGGATGCAGATAGAGACATACTCCCATGTGGTAGATGTCTGTTAAAACTGCCAGCATGACCTATAAATGCATTTCTAAAGGGACTGCTTCTCTTCAAAGTGTTCCTCCAGTGCATCAAGTTCATGCAAGTATCAGACCATCAAATGCTCAGTGCAATTGCATGGAAATACAACAGGAATGTGGAATAAACCAGCTGCAGAGGTTCAGCATAAGCAGCGTGCTATATCACACCTGCCTATCTGAGCACTGGCAGGAAATGAGATGGGAGCGATAAGGGAAAGGGAGGAGAGTCTCCTGTCCAGCTTCCTCACAGCACTGCTGAACATTAGCCATGCCACTTTATTTCCCCAGTGCATTTCAAACTGCGGTATAACTCATGGTAATCTACATTGGCAGATGAGATAGAGACATAAGGGAGATTCTATAGGACTATGTCAAAGGTCCAAGTAATGAAAGTATCTAAAATTGAGAGCAGACCCATGGCCATAGCATGACCCACTTCTCCTGAAGTCACCTCCTGTCACACATGCCTCAGGCTGTTTAGGAGAGTTTCAAAGCAAGCAGAAGTGAGCTGAGATCATTTGAGAGCCGGTCACTTTGAGAAATGTGAGTAATATGGGGTACAGCACTCATAACACAAACAGCTCTACATGTCGCACAAACCACCTTTCATGATGCTGAGAATGACTTTGAAATGTAAATGCACAGCATATGGAATATGTCAAAGCAGCCTTGAAGGAAGCAGGAGCAATCTCTGCAAGCATTATTACCTGTGAAATTTTACTTTTCCACCTCTCCATTTATGAAAATTTAGTGAGATACAGATGGCATGGTATCATAGGAACAAAAATGACATCAGAAAGGAAACAGCCCCAGTCTAAACATTAACTGATGATGCTTTAAATAAATGGTGTGTGATAAAGAGCCGAGACAGAAGGCAGAAAAACACTATTCCCATATTATTATGAATAGAATAAGAATTCTAGACACAGATGATAAGCATCTAATAATGAGGAAAAAAGAATAAGGGCAGTTTAAACAGTGAACTCACATGCCAGTCACGGACATGTGGATTAGTTGTCTGTCCTGTGCATCATTATGAGGTATTTGATATAGTGTGTATGTATGGGTGCTTGGTGAGGGTGGGGGCTGTAGGTGCCACTGAGGTATGATGGATAGCGTGCAGACCACAGAGGCTGGCATTCATTAAGTGGGAAGGCAGACACCATGCCAGGGTAATTGCACTGTTTATCCATTACTATTTCTGTTCATATATCAGCCACAGAGAAAACAATGGCGGATGTCAGTGGGTGCATGTGTGACACAGCCCCACTCCCCATTCGTTTGCTCTATGCCTGCATAGAGCCATCGCCGCCAGCTAACATCAATTTTGAGGTCAACGGGGCAACAATAAATAAATCCAAACGCCAAATCCAAAAACACACCCATCGCATCTGTTGCTTCAATGCATACAGTATTTATTATAGCACACGAATCCATTAGTCAAATGTAGGCAAGTCATGCACTAAGCAAACAGCAGACATACCAAAACAAAGCCCAGTATTTGCAAAATGTACAATGGAAGTGTGCACTCACAAAAATAAAGGGGCCAAAAAAGGTCCCTTGGAGCAATGCCATAAAAGAACTATGTTTGGCTCCCTAAAGACGTTTTCACTATTCTTTTAAATCAGACGTACAATGATAAATAAAACAACCCTTTTCAAAGTTTAAAGAATCTTCACTCATCCACATATTGTTAGGGTTGTAACAATTTAAACTGATCTTTTCTTAGAACTGTACATCCAATCCAGGAACCCTTTATAAATTTTAAATTGTAGTGCTGACCTCATCCAAACTTTTTCACTGTTCTCTATACCAGTCACTTTATGATGCTCTTTATGCATTAAATACATATTATTGAATTCTTAAAGAGACCCGGAACGACTGAAGAAGCAAAAATAATATGTAGTAATATCATCTTTTTTTGGTTTTTAATTAATGATGCTGGAAAAGAAAACCAACCCCTTGTGACCAGTGGAGAGGGCATGTGAAGTTCATCCTTTATTTAAAAACTTATCTATTTCCTCTCCTCATATCCTGAGGTGAAAATATCACTGCACCTACTGACACTCTCTTCATTCAGCACATGCTCACATGGCCTCCTCCAAACACAGGAAATGGCTTGTCATTTCCATTCCGCACTTCACATGCACAAACAAATACTGTACACCTCCTCTATCATGCCAGCCATGAGGAACGCTTTATGGCTAAAGCAAATTCTCAGTAACACATCCTTTATCACTATCTCTTGCAGTAGTAAGCAGAAAAAGCTACAGCTAATCATATTTTATCTAATGTTGAAATCTGAACTTTGAGAATAAAAAACACATTTAAAAAGCTAGTCATTAGATCTGAAAACATACAGTGCAGGTCTGTATAGTTCAAGGGAATCTTCTGAGGATAAAAAAGAGATGGTATGAGATTAAGAAAAGAATCTGAGCTGTTTCCTAAGGGAGTCTGAGACTAACCAGTTCCCCAAAAGGGTCATTGAAGGTTTCCCCAGCTTAAACAAACCTAATGTATTTTGGGCTCAAAGTTTCCATACAGATTTATTCATGCTAAGCTTAGAGACTAAAGTGGAAGCCATGCACTATCAAAGGTCAGCCCAGCATTACAGTTGAATCATTATGTTTTAGTGCATGTAGAGCAGACATGATGGCACAAATCATTCTACAGTAATTTAAGATCCCTCAGTTTCCCTTGACATGTCCTAGTAAATGGTCTTTTCATCCATTAACATTTTGGTCTGAAAGACATTTAGCACATCTGCAGAACATGCAGTGACAGGGACATGAGGAGGAGGTGAAATCTGCGTTATGTCTCTGTGAATGCTGAACTGACTCTGACACAGTCATATACAGTTTTATCTGCCTGAATGGCAAATGAGAAGATGCTGTTTGCCCTTTTGTTAAGGATGCAAGCCAGTTTGTGGAACTTACAATAGAATGAAAATCTTACTTCAGGGCACATGTGATGAAAATGGTGTCAGTCAGCATGACTGGGTCTTTGTGGACCTCTGAACTGGCCTCCTACAGAGTTTGACTCAGGCTTCAAACATAAGGGCCCTGACAGGGTTGAGTAGGAGCACACAGGGCCTGTTCGGTTCTGTCAGTCTAAGTGGGTTAATTACAACATTATGTTTCCATCCTCCAAGTCCCCCTGGCAAGCCTTACGGAAGCACTGTGGTGCAAGTTGGCTGATTGAGAATAATTGCATCTTGTTTGAAAAGCATTTTAAAAAGAGACAAGAAAGGGGGCAGTCATTTTCACAATGGAGCAGAGTGCAGTTTTCTAAACAGCTTGAAGGAGCAAGCTCAAAACAAAGAGTGTCAAATGCTATGGTCGGTGTCCGTGGTGGGTTTCAGGAAGCAATGTCTACCAAAAACAGCAAATTAGGTTTTGGCAAACATGAAGGCCTGAGAGTTCCAATGAGTTCAGTGCTCTGTGGTTTTCTTCTTCATTAAGGCATCGGAGATGTGTGTGAGTGTGTGTGTGTGCTTGTTTGTGTGCATATGTGTGTGCATCTATGTGGAGGGAAACATGAAGGGCTTGTACTTGTCAGCCGTTTTTCCCGGCCCTCTGTTCAGCATCCATTTGCCACACCCTTGATGAATACCGTTGTAAAACAGAGCATCAGACAGCACTCGTTTCTGTAGGGAGAGACAGAGGAAAAAGGAAATACATGCTTAGAAAAATATAATCGTACATAATGTGTCTGATTTTGTACTGCACATTGCCAAGTGTTAAGAGTCAGGTCCATAAATCATTGCAACATCTGCTTGCCTTAACTTAGTCAAATACATGAGGCAGATAACAGTGAATACAAAGAAGTGTCTGCATAAAGAGAATGATGTGCACAGTGTCAGACAGTGTGTAAGAAAACATTTAGAGGGCAGTATATATATATCTTTTGAATGTCTAGCCCATATTCCTCTAATCTGTAAACAACTATGTTTGCATTACAGACACACTTACAGTTATGATACAATGTTCACTGCACAAGTTCAGCGACTAATTTCAAGTTTGATTTGGAGAACTTTTATTGGTCCAATCATTGTGAATGAAATAAGCACAATTTAAAGGGCAGTGCATAAAGATATAAAATACAAAAAAATAACAGTACACATGTCACAAGTTACAAGGTTTTGGTATGACAGCAAAAATATATTGTCTGCAACATTTGCAGCAGCCACTTCTTTGAAAATGTACTGGCTGCCTTGACGACACCAATTTGGCATTCATGTCAGATTGGAGTGGAACACGTCTCATCTATAGCCTGCTCTTTATTCAGTCTGCTTAGCTAGCTATTGATTAGTTCACCTCAGACAGCTTTGTCACAGGAATTAATCTGTAGCATGGCACAATTCAAAACAAACAGTGTCTGCTCTTTGTTACTTTCTAAATTACTGCAAGCCTGTTCATTAAATTTATTTCAAGGGCAAGATTTCACATCATCATTTTTCTATTAGAGATCAGGTCCCTTCTTTATTTGCTCCCTATTTTCATGTAGCAAATACACTGCTGCTGTATGTTACAGCTATTTTCCTATTACATAACATAATGAAATTTTAAACAGAAAGAGTTGTACCTTTTTATACTAAGAGATGAAGCTGCTAAATCAATTTCAGTTTATATGTGAGAAGGCTATTATCTTACATTAGAACTAAACTGTTGTAAATGGAACAAAGAAAATAAACCTATATGAAACCACTAGCCTAAACAAAAACACACTAAGAAAATGCAATAAATATGAGTCGTCTTAATCATTTACCCATTCTGTTGGACAATTGGGGAATCTATGATATCTCACACACTTGCAGTCAGGAAGGTGGAGAAATTGCATGTATGGGAAGGCAAAAGCAATGCAGCCAGTAAGACAGAGCCATATATGGGGCTTTTCAGCTGAACTCAATTCCTTTAAGTCGCTTAAATTGCTCACCATTTTAGATTAACAACATTGTATTAGTAAAATAATTAAAATTAGATTAATAGTAGTTATAGTTGTGTCAGGAGTCATCTAGTAAAGCAGAACCAAGGAAATGTGATTTCTGACATACTGGATCACCTCACACAAAAACCTTGTTTGGTCAATGTGAGCTTTTAACTGATGGAACTTTCTTCTCTAGTTTCCCCTAAACAGTACTCTTAGCTGAACTATTAGCTAAGAAATTTTACTTAGTATGATTCTACTCTGACTTTCCCAATGAGCTGTCGGGCAGTGTTTCTCTGCCCATTTTACAGGAGTCACATGAGGAAGCAAGACATAAGATTGCACACTTAGGACCAGATGAAGGTCATTAAATGCACAAAACAGCCAGGGAGCACTTGCATTGCTGGGAAAACAGGAAAACTTCCAAATATTATGGAAAGGCTTAAATTTACTCTTTAAGAAATGTTCAACTCCTTCCCCCATACTCAAACCCAATCCTTGTCCTTGTTCTACGTCACTGTCTTTGGCACAAAGAGTGCTATGGAAAAGTTTTGTTTATGTCTATGCTGTAAAGATACTTTAGCTATGCTGATAATTAAAAGTTAATTTGTTCAGTACAAATAACTTTAAAACAAAAGTCACATGTATCATGTTCAATCAAACAATATTATGTGAAACTATGCTTTTTATCCCTTAAGACAACTTTTTTTCCCATTAAACCCAAAATGGGCCATGTCATTAACTTTGAGATAATTTAAAAAGGAAAAACTGTAAAACTAGACTCTATTAAATAAAATTAGGGGAACAATGCTATAATAACCCTGATATTCTAAATATAGTTAGGTTTGGTTTGTGGGATAAAAATAGAAATTGTTTATAACCACAGACTTTGCAAAAGGCACAAATGTTCTTCATAATCATTACAGAACTTTGGAAAATGCAGGCACCAGTTAGCTTACATTGCTATTGTCTCAGTTGGCAGTATTTGACATGCTAGATGGTTCCAGTTGAAGTTAAGGTGCAACCATTTATTTCAGTGCACGACATATGTCATACCAAGTGTCACAAAGGGAGGAAGAAGCTTGGATCCAAGTGCACACTCAACAACACTTTTTATTTTCATGCTGCAAAAAGGTAAGTCCATGAGGCAATGAGCAGTGTCAAAAACTGTCCGAGGTCTAATACGAATGCAAACGAGAATATTAAGGGCTAAGGCAAAGGCTAAAGTCTAGATAAACAGGCTATGCGTCGGTACACAACTGGCTATGAGTGCTAAGGCTACTAGTTTTCTAAGGCTATGAAAACAGGCTAGGGATACTGCGGAGAACCTAACAGTAAGCTTCGCACCCACCTAGGTTTGGGTGTGAGCCTAAGTAATGTCTCATCAGTCTTTTAATGAATGCCACCTGGGCGAGGCTGGGCGTGGGAGCTGCTTCCGTGGGAGCTGCTTCCGGGGTAGCGGATCCCAACCACCAGGTGGCAGCACCTCTTCCTGGACTCCATCCCTTACACCAAGATTGAAGATGTAAATCTGTATTTACTCTTATTTCTGCAAACCTTCACCACTGCCTACACACTGCTGAGGATGCTACTTGAAAATAATTTAGGTAAACCATATCAGAACTAAAGATTTTACTAGAGAAATATACTCTGAAAACAAAATCCTTCCACCCAACTACAACTCCAATGTAAAGAAAAACTTGATTATTTTGGCAATAGGCTTTTCGGTTCAAATAACATATATTTGGACCTATTGACATTTGTAAAATTACCACTTATCCCACATCAAGCTGAACTTAATTAATCTGGCTAAACTAGTGAAATCAAAAAGCATTTAGCAAAAATCTAATTATTTTAGACTTTTTGTTAACTATGTAATATATCCTTGCTTTTTTTAAATCCTGTATCTCTATTTTTATTATTCTTTTGAATTTAATTTAATTATAATTTGAAAACAAAGGCTGACCTTTAACCTGTATTAAAATTTAATGATGAAGCGACCAACAGAAATGACCAATTTCCAAATAACATTTTGGCGATAGGAGGTTTTAATCTAACAGTGATTTATTGTTCATGAGGAAAATAAGAACCCTTTAGAATGAAATAAATTCATCCCCTTTTTCAGTGAGCCCATCTAATAAATGATAGACAATCACAAATCAGAGCTGCACTAAAAATCATTAAAAACTGAGGTCTTGATTCATTACTTACTGCAATCTGATTTAAAAGCAGAGATGGTTCTGCAGACAGGAGTAGGGTTTGAATGTTCACCATGCGCTGACAGTAGTGGCCACATCGTTCCCATAAACAGAGTTGTTTAGTTGTGCTTCATAAGTGCACAACTAAAAGAAGCACATTTTTATCTCAGAAGCATTAACCACAATGCCTATGTGAGTAATTAAGAATTAAAAGCAGAAAGTTTTGCCCACTTGCCGCCTAGCACCATCTGGATGTTAAACATTTGCCACTGCAACAGCCCCACCATCTAGGACACACACACACACAAACACACACACACACACACACACACACACACACACACACACACACACACAAACACAAAGGCTATAAGGCTTTCTACTCTGTAGTTGATTTTTGCTTCAGAGAACTGGTTGGGCTGGTCTCTCTACAAACATTTGTTAACAAACCCCATTTCTAGAAAAGTTTATATTTTTCATAAAATGTAATATAAACAAGAATTTGTAATTTGTTAACGCTCTTGGACTTTTAACTAATAATTTTTCCAATTTCCAATGTTTTGACTGATGAACTAAAATGTGTTTTTTTTTAAATATAAACAAATTTAGAACTTGACGCCTCCAACACACTCAAAAAATTTGAGACAAGCAAAATAAGAATGAAATGCTTATAGTGTATTTAAGTTGTGAGCTTATAACAGGTGAGTGGATGATGATTGGGTAAAAGGAGCATCCACCAAAGGCTCAGCTATAATGGGTTGTGGCTCACCACTTTGTACCAAACTAAATGAGATAATTGTTAGTCAGTTCAAAAAGAACACTTCTCAACACACAGATTACAAACAATTGAGATCTTTCATTAGTTGTTGTAATTCATTTAAATGAAAATTCAAGAGAGTTAAGAAATCACACATTCTTGTTTTTATTGCATTTTACAAAAATCTCACCCTTCTGGAAATTGGTTTATATTAAGGTATACAGTTATAGATTTATTTACTGATATGTTTGGATGCTTATATAGATCTCTTAGCTGCTCTGCAGTTTTACTATGTAAGAATTTAATAAATATACCTGTTTACAAAATTAATACGGTCAAGATACAGAAGAATTGTGTCCTATTTCAAGAACTGAGCAGCGCACCACAAAGTACTAAAAGTTATACTTAACCTTAATCGCAGTATCTTGGAAGTTCTACCTCACAGCTCTGTCCGAATCTGTGCAGAGTACTGGTGCTGCTTGTGTCAGTCAGTGTGTACCAGTCAGTCCCATACAATGAGCTATACAGCATATGAGCTACATGCACAGGTTTACAACAGCCTCATTCCAGCTCCATCCTCAACAAGATGAAGTTGTGCTCATGCAAACCCTTGTTTATTCCTCAACCGTAACAAACAGACTAGCTGAAAATGATGCACAAATGCATGAATCCACCCTCCTACCTCAAACATGCACATGCATATGATTTAGACAAAATTTACAAAGTCATTTAATCCCAGAGCAGAAGCAAAAAGCTTAAGCAGAAACATCTATCAACTAGGTTGAAGAGCAAAGTACCAGACGCCAGGGAATACTACATTTGTCACAAAAATGCCGGATCTGACAAATGAGATCTCTCAAACTCAGGCAAATCCGGCACAAAAGATAAGCAAGAAATGGGAAACAAGAGTTGTGTTACATCTGTTAATCTGTCAGATTAGCCATTAAAGCCCCATAATTACCAGCTGCTAAAGAACATTTTCATCACTGTACATAACTGTGTGTTTGTGACACTTACAGACTTGGCACTCCTGATGGAAGTTTTACAGCATGGTCGTTCAGTAAAAGGCAATCAAATAACAAGTGGAAAACAAGTGGTTGTTGCTCTGACAAATGACATGTTTTCTACTGTTCATATGGAATGCATGTGAGAATGAAATGTAGAGGTGAATGGGGAAGAGGAGGTTTGAGTGAGGAGAGGAGCATGATATAGGAGGGTTCAAAAGAGGTGAAGGATAGGATAATCATATTCAGATTCATTCAGGGAGTAGACTACATATAAAAATCCATGCAGATGCACTATATATTTAAAAGAAATTACAAGATATTAATTTAAAACTAAAAATATTAGGTTCTAATCAAAAATATATTACCTAAAATAACATCTACAAAGAAGTCACAGGGAGTTTGGTGCAAAAAGCTTTTTTTCTTAAACCTTTAGTTGAAGTTATACTATTGTGTTTTTATGTTTTTTATTTTATATGTGCAATTATGTGTTTTAATATAACTCTTTTAAATTTTAGCATTTTTTTTGTTATTATAATTTGGTCAGCTACTTGTTTATTTACAGAATGTTGCTCTGTAAATAAAGTTTATTATTTTTATCATTGCTATTATTATTATTATTATTATTAAAACACATAGATTAACACACGCCATGCACACAGATCCTTGCAGAGCTTGGAGATCCATCCAGCATGTCTGTGAGCTTGGCGCAGCACTGTAGACCACACACACTACCATGACAGAGCCGAACAGCTGTGCAGGGATCGACCGGCTTGGCCTCTTGATAGACTGAGCATATAGTATTCCCAATGAATCACACACTATGCCTAGCCAAGCAGTCCAGCACAATCACATAGGAAAGAGACCGAAAGACTATAGTCCTGCGAACCTTCCAGACCAGGGTGGGTCATGTCCATCTTCGTTAGAGCAAGAGTCCAAAAGCAGAGTAGTAGTTAGGAGCCTCTGGGCCCATCTAGCGTACCTAATGAATCTCCCCCAGGAGCAGATTCTACCAAGCAATAAAGTACAGCAGCGGATTTTCCTTTGTTGAGCTGGCATGGAGACATAAAGAGAGGCAGGGACTGAAAAGGGATTTTGAGATCTGTGAGAACAATGGGGGAAGTAAAAGGAAGTCTGGGAATTAGCAAAGCTGATGCCTCTCATAAAATGGTGCCAGATTTTTTTCTTAATTTTTTTACTGAAGGAAAGAGAGTTTAATAAGATCCAGGGTTTGGCCTTATTTGAGCATCCAGAAGGTTTCCTATAGCAACAAATGTCTCTGAAAAAGGCCATAGGATACAGTTTGAGCCAAAAGCAAAAAACATACCTTTATGTGATCCCACTCCTTGCTTTTCACTTGTCTCATGTACTCCTTATTTATCTCCTCCTACACAAAGAAAAACAGACAGATTGAAAGCAGAATGTAGAGTGGAGAATGCCAAAAGCAGCACAGCTTGCACTGATTTTCCCAAGTTTTAATTGAATGCAGTCAATTTGCGTGATGTAGCTTCTCTGGCATTGCATATTGACCATATGGTGAAGGTCACCCATGTCATGTGCAGTTCTGCCTGAAACCTAACATGTTTCTTCACCTGACTGAGCTTTCCACATGTGGGCTGTGCTGTCTGTAGCATCAGAGAAATGGTCACTGAATCAAGACCTGTGCGAAACAAAGACAAGAGAATAAAAACCACACAGACCATAACTCAGGTTTACACTAAGGTCATGTATGAACAGTCACTTTGTCTACAGCCCATCATAATTGACTGCATAGCAATGCTAAAGTGTACCACTGATTTAAGGTGAAGCTTCATAATTGGCAGCATATCACGAAAGATAACATTGTCAGCCTGAAGGTTGATCCCATTAGACCCAGGCAGGTGGGGGGTGAGGGGGAGGACAGCAGATGCGATGTAACCTATTAAAGCTGATTTAAAGCAGTACCTTCTTCGGATATGCCACGTTCCATAAATTTGGATTCCAAGCCTTTGGTAATGTTTTAGCACTCTTAAAAACAAAGGTTCCTATACGGTTCTTAGCTTATCTCTACAGATCTGGGAAAAACTTCTGGCATGGAACCTTTAAGGAACCTTTATTAAAAGTTCCTTTTAGGAATTAAAAGTGTTTTTTCTCTAGTATCGAATCAAAAAACATTTTCTTGGCATCTTTATCATCATTTAATTTTTATTTATTTATAGTGTGGGTTTAATGACATCGTGGGACCAGTGAAGTTAGCAGACTAACTAACCTCGAAGGGCTCCAGGTTGTATAATTCCAGCCTGCAGTTCTGTGGCTGTGACGATGGTACAGGGAGATGGATGGGCATGCAGAACACTGATCTCTCCAAAAGAATCCATGCGGCCAAGCATCCCCACCACAACTGACTTGATCCTTGTACCCTACACATTACACAAACCAGCAGTTCAGCAAGAAAGACTCCAGTTGGCCTTCCTATAAATCAAGCACTTTGTACAGTATATCTAGGATGGGCTGAACCCCACTGCTTCCAAAGAAGGAAAAAAGTCGATAGGATAAAAAAATAAATAATTTATCATATCTGCTTAAAGCTATCTTTTCTATTCTGCATGGTTCCCTCAGCGATGTCAGATCAAACAGCCTAGGGTGGTGTCGGGGCAGAGGTTTGTTTTTCTTTTCTCGCACCTTTTTTTTTCCAGGATTGATCAGGGTCCCGATGTCCTGGAGGATGGTGCACTCGCCTTCATGAATGTAGGCCACAAATGGACACACTTTACCTTCCTTCACCAGCACTGTACAAACAAATCAGATTTATTTAAAAGGCAAAAAGATAAGATAAAAAGTAGAGAATCTCTCTCTCTCTGATTGATTAATTCATTCATTAAGCATGTATAGAGGAATTTAAAGGCATTAAACAAATGCACTGGCTATTAAGTTATCTATGCTCCTAACTGCCACAACCACATAACGGTTCCACAACTGTTCCTTGGGTTATGCCACAGCCATCCGTGAAGCTACAAAAAAATGCTAAACTGACACTGGGATGGTACTATCAAGGGGATTTTTTAATTACCTTTTGTTAGGGCAGTGTTTCCCAAAGTGTGGGCCGCAGCCCCCTTGTAGCCCATTAAGGCACTGCAGGTAGACCACAAGAGGTCATTTACAATAAATTTATAAAAAGGTTTTCATTTTGTAAATTTAAATTAAGTCTTGAAATTACTAATTTCTAATTAAGTTTGAAATTACCAGAGTGTATTTACAACTGAACTGACAAGAAATAATAATTGAGGGAATGACCATGTGTTGATCGGAGCTGTAATTAAAGGTTTTTACATTGTTTGTATCTTGGTATGGAAATATATACCTGTACAGTAGCCTTTTTTTCTGACGGTGTTGCCAGTAGTCATAAAGAGCATCCTTATCTCATTACTCAGCACAACGCTAGTCAACACTGGCATCAGTGAGATGGTGTAGAAGAAATGGCAGTTAGTGTTCTTATTCAAGCATGTTGAACTGTCCAATACCACTACATTATTCTTTTTCGACAGCTTTAGAACTACTATATAGTTACTTATTTGTTTGTTTGTTTGTGCATTTGTGTTTGTAGTGAAAGTTTGTGTGTGTGGTTTTAGGCCAAGTGCCATTGAACATTAGCATAGCAGTACTCTTTAATGACATACTGTATTAATCTTAGGGTTAAAAAAATAAACAAACAAACACACACATACAAAAGTGGTCCAGAGAGGATGAGAAATACATGGTATACTGTAAATGACAGAAGTAATCTGTGTTTTGGCAGAAGCCCCAAAAGCAGCAGATTATTTCTTCATGTGACAAACCTGAGGTTGGTTTGTGGAGGTGAGCATTAAATTGATTTACAGTGAGCCTTTAATGGCAGGGGAAACACTGTATATCAGCCCTGACAGGTGTTTTTAAATCCCATCTCTGTGAAGCAGAGCACTGGACAAACCGGGCCCATTTGTCTGCTGGTGACAGCAGTCTGGGCTTCTAAAGTAAAGCCAAATAGCAGGAAGGAGAGCAGGCAGATTCACACCCAAACACCAAGTGTACTCTCACAACTCAGACCCAACACCCCCCACCACCACCCCCATCTCTCTTTCATGCATCACTACTGAAGATCACACTTGGGCCATATCTCTTCTACACCCATTGAAAAACTAATGTCTATATCACTAGGGAAATTACAGTGCTCTCCTGTAGCTGTGCTTCATCTTCTCACATAGCCAGACTAACAACATTAGCTTAGAAATTATTTTTCTCCGCTGGGACAAGTACACATTTGCTGCGATGTTAAGATGAAGCACATAACAGCAACACTGATCCCAGTCTCAATGCAATAAGCTGTGTCCAGGAACGCATTTCAGTCTGTTTAACATGTATGCTTTGCCAGGTTTTACAAGCACACGTAAAATGATTCTCATTGACCTTGAGAGCTTAAGGTTTAAACTTTAAAAGAAATCCCACTGACCTTCAGAGAACTACACCCTGGACTAATTTTGCCTTGTGTATTTGTGGAGGAAAGCCCTAGGCAGTGTGTGTGGGCATAGACTAGACACATTCTATAGTAGATCTCATCCAAAGTAGTGGTAGGACATGTCCATATAAGAGGGGAATTAACCAGTCTAACAGTCCCCTAACAAGCAGCTATTACTATCTTTGAGCTTCTCCTTTCCTCTAATGAGGGGTCTGAAATAATAATCACTGCATAAAATATAGTCACATTTGGGCCTGAAGAAGAGAATAGAGGTGAAGCAGGTACAGAGGCACTGAAATGAAACTGTCATAAATGATACAAATCCATGAATAAGACACAATGCAGATTGTGTCTTCTTCTTCTGTAACATTAAAGACATAGGACATGAGAGAAATCTTGTGGATTAAATATGGCACAATATAAATTTAATTCAACTGCAAAAACATCTCGGACTAAATTCAGTGTAAATCCCAGTTAACAGGCTAACTTCTTTATCCTGGCACAGCAAACATTGCTGAGGAAGGGAGCAGCTTGACCAAAGTGGATGGGGAATGTGGCTCTGGTCCTTGTGGCCCTGGTTCCTATCCCAGACAGATGATGCTCCAGCTCAGCTGGATGAAAGCAGGGCAGCTGCTGTTTTAAGGAGCCAACCCAACTACTGATGCAACCCACAAAGACAAAGGAGCACTGTGTTGCATATCACCCATTTAGAACAGCACATTAGACTCACTGATGAGGGCTTCATTCACATTCAAAACCCTCTGGAAAAGCTGTGTTGAAAAGAGTCATTGGGCTGGGTGAGGACATAGCCTTCACTCCATTACCCTGAGAGAACAGGAACACTGGTCAGAATGTCAGAAAATGTAGATACAAGTACAAACTGACAAAGGTCTTGTTTAATCCTAATAACTTGGGTCATGCATGAGAACCGTAAAGGTCATGAATAAACTATGTTAAATTTGAAATACTTATTGTTAACCTAAAAACATTAATATACTTCTTAACTCACTTGCTTAATTCTAGGTCAAATGTAATTTTCATCTACTGCTGGAAATACACTTTGGAGAATCTGTAGGTGATGATGAGTATTACAGCTGTAATGTATTATGTAGTGAAAGAGCATGTCTACCTCAAAATGAAGAAAAATAATGTTATCGATACAGCTTCCATTAACAGAAACAGACCCAATGCGATATTTGAACTTCCAAAGAATAAATTATTACACCTTTTTCACTATTTGTAAGGTTTCAAACCTAGAAATGTTTTTTTTTATATCTTGTTACCTTGTAAATGACTCTCTTAAATAAGATTCTAAGCCATTGGCTATTTTCTTAATATGCATGGTCAACTGACTGTGACATATTTAAGCATCTGAAGTTTTAATATAACCTTGGAAAATAGGTCAAGGCAAAGGGAAAATGAAGTGACCACGTTTTTTCCCTAACAATTAAATGAAAAATATGCTAAGAGAATGACCAATATAGCCACGAACAACAAGGTCCGGAGACTATAACATCTCTGATAAGTATTTTTGTTTGACCAAATGGTTGACCATTAACATTGATGTCATTTTCTTAAATACGCACTGTGCTTCAAAAATTGGGGCCTCTTCTTCAGTGGTCCCAAACGTTTTGGATAAACCGAGAAACTTCACTTCACAACGACAGCTAATCTGCTGAATTCTTAAAACGAACATATTTTTATAATAAAATATAGACTTTTTAGATTAAAGAGCAAACATATATTTAACAAAAATACTTATCTCACAAGTAAATTGATGATGCTTAATAAAAAAACAATGGTGACCAAATGGTTAAGATTCTACTTTATAGCACTATTAACAGACAGTGACTATCTGTCATTGTGAACACACTCAATCCCACACAAAGTGCACCACAATAAAATACAATCTCTGTATTTAACCCATCACAAGTGCTGCAATGGGCAGCTATGAAAAGTGAGCAGTGCAATGGAACAGTACATTGGGCAATGTCCTAACTACTAAGCCACCTGCCACTGGAACCTAAATACCCTGTTTGTATTTGATGCTCAATGATTTAGTGATGATCAAAAAAAGTTTACTGACGATTCTCAGATCTAGATTTCATTGGCACACATGCTAATGATAACCTTAATGTTTCATGGGCACACTACTGTACATGGGAGAGGTTCAAGCCCCACACACAAACTGTACTGGTGAAGTGCTGCTAACCTCGGATAAACAGCTGCAGAAGGAAGACAGTGAAGCCTGTGATTACAGATCTGATGATAGGATCATTGTTCAGTGTCAAATTCTTCGCTTGTCTACAAGTGGGACTGTCAGCTGCTCAAAGAAAAACTAATGGCTATAAGGAGTTTTTATTTATCTATTACCTACAGTCTAAAGCTCATCTGCAAGCCCTGAATTGGCAGGCCAGGCCACTGATTTCCTCACCTTCTGCTCAGCATCCAAAATGCAAATTGCAAGATCTTCCCATCCAACAACCGATGTGAGATATAACACTGATGCACACTTGCCACTTCACTCTTACAACTAGGTGAAAATAGCTTAGACTCTAGATGAAGTGCAGTAAATGTGCATGCAATGTTTTCCTGTGTTAGAATGTAAACCAGCATTTCTTCTTCAGATACCATCAGAAAAGGTAAAGTACAATTGAAAAAGGACAGTTTAAAAAACATTTCAAACTTATGATAGTGGTACAAATTTAACAAGATATTTACTCTCATAAATATGATTTAAAAAATCTCTCACACAGTATTCGACTCTAGAAGATGTATCGAAAAATCTAATGATAAAAGTTAGCTGTGTGCTTATTTCTTCTTATTCTACCCTCCTGTATGTTTTTGCATGTCTGAATTGATTGTACACATTTGTATTAAGTTTAAATATGTGTATGGATTATATTACTTTGTACTGAAGGGATGGAGTTAAAGTAAAGCTGATTAAAAAATAAAAAGAATAAAAGACATACAAATATGATGTTTTCATATAAAATCTGAATGTCCAGAGTGTTACTTTTTTACACATCCTAGAACAACTTGTGTGTGGTTTGAACATGATACAACCTTAATCTGATTCAAACACTGAAGTGTATTCCTCAGGTTTGTGCTAAACATAGAGCTTAGCATTAGCATGTTTTGATTCCCAAACATGTATTCAGTTTAACATACTGAGCTTGTCATTGTACATGCTTTATATTAGCTGATGTACATATTAGTTCTCCCTTGTTATTATCAGCAGTCTTTGCAAAGTGTGAAGCAGTTCAGTATTTTCAAGACATTTCCTTGAAATGTGTTCAGCATAGATGCATAGCAATGTTTCTCACACAAAATTAAACACTAGTTCAGAACACGAGTTTCTTCTTGTATCTACTGTCTTACTCCCACCCCAGAAACATCTGACCAATAAACTGAGAGAATGTTATCACGTGGTTGTAAGTACTGCATTTTAAATCAGGGGGAAAATGCTCCAAGTTTACAAAGTCATTCATTAATTTAGACCAGAGCAAACAAACTACAGGTGTGAAAAAGCCCACGGAGAGAGAAATTGGGGGGGGAGAGAGAGAGAGAGAGAGAGAGAGAGAGAGAGAGAGAGAGAGAGGGAGAGAGAGAGAGAGAGAGGGAGAGAGGGAGAGAGAGAGAGAGAGAGAGAGGGAGAGAGAGAGAGAGGGAGAGAGAGAGACTGCACTATTACGAACAGACTAATCTAAGCCAGGCCTCAGATTTTGCATGCTTTCCTTCATTGTCGTTCACTAATAGTAGTGTAAGCACTTTAAGCAAAAGCTCCTTCAAGGCCACTTTGTGTCGTTAGTGTCTTCAGTTCTCAGCAGTGGTTATAGTATTTATCATGTGAGATTATAAATAGATGCAGATAATCTTTGAGTTTCCTATTTTTAGTGTTCCAGTTCTCAAGAAGTCATGAAAAAAAATATGTTAACCAGTCTTGCAGCTCTCCGGATATGACTAGACAACAGCGACAGCCGGATAATTTCTTATTTTGCACTCCGTATACTTGAATGACCCCCTCACACTTCTGAAAAAACCTTTCTCCTGTATGTAAACACTAATTTTGACTATTTATTGTTAGTTACATTAAACAAAATACAATATACAGCATAATTAAACTTGATTATGGAAAATAAAGCAATTCCAGATTACAAAAAGAAATCTTATGGTAGTCGTTTAATTATTTTTTTTTTTTTTTGCTATTTTCCATCGTATTCCTGACCACAGGGCCCCTAATAATTCCTTTATAGCCCAGAGTTTCAATATCTAAACTGCTTACATAAAATGGCTGCAATTATGTTTCCCTATGTCTAAGACATTGGAGATAAAGCATATGTGCTGATCAACACCGAAAGACACCTTAGCCTTAGTACCCAAAGAAAATGTATAATTCAGATTTATCACTGATTTATCATTATTATTATATGTATACTACATATACAGAATAACATGTAGTTTTCTGGTTACTAAGGGTGGGAACATAAATGATTGTCATTTTTTTTGTATTTCCAATAACAACAACCATTGAAAGAAAATCAGAGCCAGTAAGTTTCTCTACAATACATCTTCCCACATCAAAACATTCTTAATAGTTTTGTTTACAACATGCTTTATGCTTTATGACACATACACACAAATATACACATGCGTTTCCCAATGAATTAACACCCCCTGCAATGCTTTCACTCAGGCAACAGTGGGCCAACAAATTGGCTTCATCCCTTCTTTTTACAGCTCTCATGTGTAATCCTCCTGCTGGCTTGAAAAGATCCAGAGCCGCTCTGGTTGGTAATGGCACCGTTCCATCCCACGTAGCCCAGGAAATAAACAGGAGAAGAGATTAAACAGAGCGGTAGAAGGAGCAGTTTTTGCTGGGGCGGATGCATTAGAGTCCCACTGCAGCTCCCATTAAACCCCTCTGCTTCCCCAATAGTCAAAACAGAGCTTTGGGAAGAGCAGCAGCTGTGTGCCATTTGACGTGAGGATATAAAGCACTAACCACCTCCCAACATACACATACCAAGTGATGAACACACTTTCACACATATACACACAAGCTAGGGCCCAGCACACATTAAAATGGGTTTACATGATGAGGCTATCATGGGATTTTACAAGGATTCCAGTAGTATATAGGGAGTCTGGGTGCTTTCATGCAGAGTACGAAGCCCACAGAGCATGCCAAATATAAGGTAGCATCATACTGCAAACTACTGCAGTGAATACCTTTACAGTCTTTTGTATCAGACTCTAAGGAGGCAATGTGAGCAAAGACATGAGGGCAACTGAGGGGGAAGGGGGAAAGAGAGCAAGAGCAAGTGAGCAAGAGAGAGTAACTATGTTTACATACGTACCCCTAGCATTGTCAGGGTATGAATAAGGTGAGGACCTGAACTTTGCAAGATTACATGGTCCAGGCCTATTTTAGCCACACAATTTGAGGTAAGCTTGGACATGTAAAGCTTAAAAAGCTCCACTGACTAACTTACAGTTTTTGTGCAGTGTCACATGGATGATTATAGCTTTATGACACCAAAACTAATATGACTGGCAACTGGCAAAATGGCTCACACTTTAGGGGAAGGCAGAGATACATGTTAAATTAGGAAATGCCCTGTTTTTTCAAAGTTTCAGAAACAAAGTAATTCAGAGTGGTTTGATGTAAAATCCATTGTACAGAAACATGCAGAGTCAAAATTGTGTAAATTTTCTTCAACAGGGTCATACATCTTATCCACAGAAGTTTGGCCAAAAATTAAGTTTACATAAATGCATAGCACAATGACTAACACACTGTTTAACAATTTTAGGTAAGGTTTGGACTACAATGTTTTGTTCAAAATTCATGGTAAACAAATACATGCAGGACATTGTGAGGCAAAAACAGCAACCAAAAAACTCCTTCTGGAGTAAGTAAAATCGCTCTTCTTGTGCAGAAGCCATCAAGACATCTGGTTCCAATCACAACATTGTTAAGAAATTCAGTTTCTCTACAATTCATTTCACACCAATATCCTTGGAATCACTTTTTTGTCAGTTACTAAAAGATGCAGAAATGTTGAAATAAAATAATAAATCAGTAGAATTCCCTTTCAATGAGATCTTTACAGTGGTGCTTGAAAGTTTCTGAACCCTTTAGAATTTCTATACTTCTGCATTAATAATTATATAAAACATCATCAGGTTTTTCACACAAATAATTTAAATACATAAAGATAAACCCATTAAACAAGTTAAAGAAATATTATATTTAGCCATTTACTTATTGAGGAAAAAGATTT
This sequence comes from Arnoldichthys spilopterus, assembly GCA_037974385.1. NCBI lineage: Eukaryota > Metazoa > Chordata > Actinopteri > Characiformes > Lepidarchidae > Arnoldichthys > Arnoldichthys spilopterus. Next base: position 12,799,592 of record JBBPDA010000009.1, on the reverse strand, counting down.
AAAATTATGAGTGAAGTGAACATTTGCTCTCAATATCTGGTGTGACCATCTTTTGCAACAGTAAATGCAGTTAAATGTTTTTAAACTGTCAGTCCTGCACATCGACTTGAACAAATTTTTACCCGTTCCTCCCTACATAATAGCTTTAACTCTGGGATGCTGGCAAGTTTTCACACAATAACTGCTTGCTCCGGGTCCTCCCATAATATTTCTATTGGTTGAAGATCAGGACATTGACTTGGCCAATTCAGAACATTCACTTATTCTTCTTAAACCAATTGTTTGTACAATGACTTGTGTGCTACATGTTTCGCTTTCTCGAGATTCAGTTCACAGACAGATGTCCCGGCATTGTTCTTTAGAGTTCACTGGTCTTCCTGCCCAGATACAGGTTCTTTTACTTTATTTCAGTGTTTGACTTTCTCTATAGCATAATGTTTCTCATTGAAACTGAAAAATGTTTTACCACCTGTAGAAATGTTCCTTAAGGAAAACAGTGGCCTTCTTCTTGCAACCCTGCCATGCCCACCATTGTTGGTCAGTGTTCTTCTGATGGTGGACTCATAAACATCCACAATAGCCAATGTGAGAAACACATTGTTTAGTTGCATGGAAGTTTCCCTGGGTTACTTTGTCACCAGACTATTAAACACTTTGCTCTTGAGTAATCTTTGGTCAACAAAGGAGAATAATAATGGTCTTGAATTTCTTGAAGTGATGGTTTTGTAAACTTTTCTAGCCTTTATGAGCAACAATATTTCCAAATGTGTATGCAAATGAGACTATTCTGTGTGCATGAATAAATGAAATTAGTTCATTAAATGCACCAGATCAGAAATGCTAACCGGACTAGTGTTCTCTTAATTGATAAAGAGTTTGCATACATGCACCACTCTCAGAATTCACATACACTAACACAGGGTCACAAATCATAATAATATATGCTAATACATCTTACACAAATTTTGGGATCTCCCAAACATAGCTGGTATCAAATGGCAGGCCATCATAGGTTTTATAAGCATGCCAGCCATATATAATGGAGTTCTTTTTTCACAGATTACGAAGCATATAGACTGTGAAAAATAGGAGGTAACTTCATACTTCATCCAACACACTGGAGTGAATACCTCCAGAAACAGGCTTCTGTAATAGACTGCAGGGGGACAAACACAATAAAGGGTGACTGAGTTTTCTGAGATAGAAGAGAGAGAGACAGTGAGTGAAAGGCTGAATTAAATGCACCAGAGTCTTGTTCTCGTGGCTCAATGAATGGTCAGGAATGATGCAGCCAAATGCTGAGAGTTCAGTCCAATCAGACCTATTTTGTAGGCAGCCACTTCCATAAAGGGAAAAGGGGGATAGCTGTGAATGGGCTCTCATGCTCATTCATAAAGCTGCTCAGGCGACTGCTATGAGTGACAGCACAGCATTCTGGTTAATCATGAGTCTTTGTGCTGCTTCCTATGCAGCCCTGCCATCTGTGCTGCCGCTGCGTTTTTGTTCTAAAACTGTACCGAAATCAGTGAGGCGCTGGGAGTGAATGCAAGTGATTTTGACTTTATACATGCTGGTGATTTAGCAATTTTGATGGAAGGGAAATGGGATGATTTTATTCAACATATTTGAACAAGCAAACATTTCACCCTTTTTAATACAATCCAGATAAAGAGGATATACTTGAACAAAAAAGGAAAATTAGCTTTTTCCTATCATTTATTCAACAAAATATATCAATAAATATAATATTCGTCTGCCCTTAAGTCTTCTAAGTGTTTTGCATAATTGTCCAGCAGTCTCTGACATCAGCTTGCTGAAATTCCACTATGCAAAATTCCTTCATTTGAGTCCAAAATGTTTCCAAATCACACATAACATTTCAATGGGGTTCAAAAAAACCTTCTTCCTTCTTTTTGAGCAATTTGTTGGTGAGTTTGCAAGTGAACTTAGGATCATTATCCTGCTGAAAGCTTCACCTCTGGTCACCACTTTTCTACAGAAGGCCTCACATTATGCCCCTTCTTCATATGATGCAGAATTCATAGCTGTATCATTGACTGTAAGCTGCCGAGTCTCGGAAGCAACAAAGCAACCCCAAAAAATAACATTTCCACCACCATGTTTCACAGCTCGTATGGGGTTCTTCTCCTGAAAAGCTGTCTTTGGTCTGAACCACAAATATGTACTGTTACTGTAGCCAAATCACTCTGATTGTATCATTAGAAATAGCCTGGTCTTTGCCTATATGCCCTTTGACAAACTGTACTCTTACTCTAAATCATCTTGACATGATGATGCCACTTACATCAGTAGGGAAGAGAACACCATACCCTAGTTGTTCCACCTACAGGAGGTTCTAATCAATGGTACCTAATCTGGAAAACCTCATTTTGACTTTGACTACTTCAAGATGAAGGGGCATATAGCGGTGTACTTACTTATTCATGTTACTGATCTCTTTTTGTTTAAGTAATTAAAATACATTATATTAATATTTATTATAAAAATGACTACAAAATGTCAGTCGTATGTGTGATTTGTTGGACAATAATCACCTTTATCCGTAGGCACCGTATTAAAGATGGTGAAAGTTTGTTCGAATATGTTAAAGGAAATCAGCAATTTCCATGGGATGTCATTATTTTTTCACATGACTGTATGCTTTGCAACTGCCCTTTTAATAAAAAGTAACCCAATAGTGCTTTTGGCTACGAAATCCTATTACCACAGTGTGTGTATCTAATGGCTTTCAATGTCTCATATTTTTAAAAGCCACAACCTTACGTGAGCTTGTCATAAGCTGTGGGTTATGAGATTTAACAGTTGTAACAGACCCTCATGTTGAGCATAAACAGCAGCAGTTGTACAATACACCACTTTATGTAATATTACAGGTCTACCAGCCATGTAAAAGCTTTTTTTTTACATATTTACTTTCTCATTGTTAAGCTTGACATGTGCTGAGCTGTTCAATTACCCTGAAAATTTGTTTGCAGCATTATGAACCACAAAGCCCGTTTTTCCTTAGGCCTCCTCCATCTGGTGTCTATGTTCACCCTCTCCTTCACACATGGAGAGGATTTACAAACACAAGTTCAGCAGCAATCTTTAACTGAAGACAAATGCATAAGCAGGTTTAGAATCTCTGCTTTAGGAAAGTTCACAAAAAATCTGTATTTTTAACATGCAGAATATACTGGAAATGGGAACATTTTACAACAGACAGCAAAGAAATTATCTAAACACCAGATATCATACTGCATTAAATGTTTAAACCTGGTACATGGTTTTCTGGTGTCCAAGAATTACCATAAGAGTCTACCATAGTTTTGAAATGTTTCTAAATTCCATTCATGGCAGACAGGTAAATGGAGGGTGTTATGAGGCCTTGCAAAACATTAGTTACCACTACTTTACCATTATAACCATAATATATACGAAGTGTCAATAGACAAGTTAAAAGTTTGATGGTCATTTTAGATAGCAAATGAAATTACTACGTTTGTGTTTTGTGTTCCTCGTGTCCTTCACCACCACTGTAAAAAAAAAATCTAAGATGGCATTTTCAGCAATGCACCATTTCCATTAAAACATACATTTCTGACAACAGTTTAACAATATAAACATGTCTTTCTTTAAAAATGATTGCTAATCCCCTTTAAGAAAGTAGGAAAAAACAAAACATCAAAATCTGGTTTTAATATTTCGAGGCAGTGGTGGTGTAATGGTTAGGGAGTTGCCCCTGTGACCTGAAGGTTGCTGGTTCAAATCCCAGTATTTGGTACAAGCAGCACTGAGGTATCTGTGAGCAAGGTATCGTCCCTGCTCATATCAGCTGCCCACTGCTTCTACACGGAGGGTTAGATTCGGAGATCACATTTTGTTTTGGTGCACTGGGTGCTGTGCTGTATTCACAATGACAAATCACTCACTAATATTTATCTTTACTTCTATGGTGTGTTGTGCATTAGGACTGTCAATCAGTTCTTTTTCATAACAATCACCATGTATAGTCTTTCAAAATGAACTTGTTTAACTCGTACACGTTTAAAAAATATGAAAACTATAAAAATTGCCACTATCTGGCAAAAACTGCATCTAAATGGGTATGTTCGTCGGGCTCTGTTTCTCAGGCCTGCAGCAAAATCATGATGCAAATCGCCAACTAATATCACTGCAGATCTATCAAAAAGATCAATATTCATTTTTTAATGTGTAACTGACTAATTATGAGAGCCATACCAAGCACAAATGCTGTGAGCACAAATGTAAGCATCTATTTGCATCATTATAGTGAAACCTACAACACTTTAAGACCATCAACATCCACTGAGTGCAGGGGGATCATCCTGCTGTATTGTGACACAAACCCACATGAAGACAGTGTCACAAAACACATATCTTGCAGACAGTACTTTTATTTATTATTTCTAAATTAGATCAATAGCATAGTAATGTATTCTATAATACATGTCTCAGTTGTTAACAACACACCACTGCCTCATACACAGACAATAAGGTCTTGCAGCAAAGAAACAATACTTGTCTCTAATCTGCTGTTACAGAAATGTGTACGACTAATCAATATGCCATCACACAGAAGCAAATGGCATCTACAGAATTTAGCTTAACATGTAAGTGAAAATCATGGGGTGGGGAGGTGAACATCGGGTGTCTTTGTTCATCAGAGTTAAGGGGGAGGCAGGTTTGGGGATCTAAAAGTAGTAGTGGATGATATGACAATAATATTATGATACTTTCACAATACACAATATGTCAAAATATGTACTCCATCTAAGATATGATCCTTTGGAACCAACAAAAAAGAGCCAATGGTGCAATATTTAAAAATACTAATTATATGATTAATAATATTATTAATTCATACATATTATTAAACATTAATAATAATAACATAAAACAACAACAAAAAACAACAACAATAATAATAATAATAATACATAATAATATTGATACATGCAGGACAGGAGACCAACCCATCACAGGGCAATACAGCTCTAACGCTTGATTGTTTCCTCTGTCTTGGAAGTCGCTATGGATAAAAGTGTTAGCCAAATGAATAAAATGTAAATGTAAATGTAAATACAGAAACAGACAACCAGTCACATTTCCACCTATGGGCAATTTGGAGTATCCAATCAACCTAAACCACAAACAGTGGGAGGAAACCGGAGCTTGCAAACTCTGCACAAAGGGACACCTGTGGCCATCTGGAGTATCAAACCCAAAACCTTCTTGCTGTGAGGTTACATTGTTAACCACTGCACCAACATACCCCTAATATCATTATTAATAATTATATTAATTCTATTAAAATGAATATCATAACATGCTCAGAACATCATAATGAGACATACTGTGATGAGTTTTAGCACGATTACTATAAACATTATCATATTGCCCAGTTCTCATTACAAGCTAAGTAACAACAGTTCAAAACAACACAGTTCCAGTGGCCTTAGCAGCACAAGAAAGAATAATTATGTGTCTTGATATGTTGTTTTTTATTTTGGTATAATCTGCTTCGCTCCATTCCTGAGAAAATCTTTAAGGTTATAATAACTGTATTCAAAAGCAAACCATCCCGTAGATTGTTCACACCCTTTTAAAAATATCATTGGGCTGAAGTCATTTGCTTGGGAGGGTAATATTTCACACGGGCCTGTGATAAGTGCGTGCAGGAAGATGGGGCTTTGTCTTGAACGTAAGGCTCATGGAGGGATGGAGCTTGGCCAAAGAGTCTCTGCCTCTCATCATGAAGAAGCAGCATGGAGTACTTTTAATCAAGCAAAACCCTCCTGCTTAACAATCTGTCTACCATGTGACCCCAGTCATCTGCTGCACACGCATATGAGCGCATGCGCCTGCTCGTACACACACTCACATCTGGGCTTGTCCAATACCATATAATAGGCTCAAGATGACATCACCTGTAATAGAGCCCTTAGCTGTCAAAACAGGTCGACAAATCTTGCGCTGCTTGACCCTAGTATGCATGCTCTTTAGTAATAGCAGGGCACCTCCTTGCTAATTGGCTAATTCACTCTAGTATCCCATCTGTGTAATACGAGAGAACTAATATTACAATGGTGGCATAAAATATTGTATGAACTAATATTTTAAACCTTAAAATTGATTTTTTAAAATTATCAATAATCATTCTCTCACTGAGAAGTAACCATAGCCAGACTGCTCGGAAGAAAAATATATAATTGCATTGTGATAAATCATAATAGGCATATAAGCAATACATGAACATCACTGGCCAACTGCATGTTAAAAGGCTGTTTAACGAATTCAGTGCAGTGTGCAAAATTTGGCACTGCTGGTACATTCCGCCTGCTCCAACCACATAAAAGAGAAATAGGATACACAATATGTAGTAAACTATTGTGAAAGTGGTTTTGCAATATCATTCACCATGAAAAGTGGAAGTTTTTGTTTGTTATCTAAACAGTCAGTGAAGCTGCATATGCCTTCTGAGTTTTCTGTGCAGTATGTCAGTAGAGCTGGGCATTATGATCCTTATGGTTATCACGACACAGAATATGTCTCAAACGCCTCCCTGAACATTTGGTGCTACTGTCAGTACAGCACTGACCAACTGTATGCTTAATTATACAAATATCAAAAGAGCATAATTAGTCTTGTATTGTCCAAATATTAAACAAAAAATCATCTGTACTTAACTCATAGGTTTTAATAGAATAATTTTTTTTAAATGTGGCTTAATTTATATATATTTATTATATATATGACCTTGGATGGGAATGAAGACTTTTAGATGATGCATTTTTTAAGACACACACATCTCCCAGGAAGTTCAGAGAGTACAAGCCTGCTGTGGAGGATGAAAAGGTATGACTTGCAAATATCCAGGACTTTCCACATAACCATTTCCAAGTATTCCCACTGGACTGCTTTTATGACACAAACAGCCACTGAAGCATGAGCTCAGATCTCAAGGCCCATGCCTGAATGTGATATTTGTTTAGCTATTGGTTGCATAAAATCTGCCAGGGCAACGTCATATAGTTCAGTCCTGCTGCGAATTAGGAGTGATACCATATCTGAGAAAAAAATGCTGCGCCATGTGCAGGGCCAGATGATCGTCTTAAAAAATGTTTCACCAAAAAATGGAGCTAAAATAGCTAAGAAAAAATGAAGGCTCCTGGGGCGTAACATCCATCTGCTTCCTTCATGTTACTGATAGATTTTGATATAGTGTGCAAAGAGCTAAGGGCAGCTGAGGTCATGACCCAATTTAGATGAGTGTCATGAGCTTGTAGTGAAACATCGACCAAATTCCTATCTGCTTTGTATAATCAAATTCACCTTCTCCCATTTATAGCAGCAACATGGGACAAATATTCAGGGGCGTAATAATAAAATAGCTAGTGTACTTATTATAGCTTGGTTAGTCCATAATAAGCCAGCATACCGAACACATTTGGAGTGAGCATGCTCTGGAAACATGCCTATGTGTTAAATTAATGCCACCCAGTTGTGAATTAGTCTCCAAAATAGCCACTCAGAGACAGTTACAGCTTAATGCAATGCTCTGTCATTTTTATAGGCCATATTTTTATATGTATCCCTGTTCAAACTACTGGAAAATAGAAAAATGACCACTTTTCAATTAAATGTGAGTCCTCGTAATGTGAATGTAATGAAACAAAAAAGGCCAACACAGGCCAAAACTTTCTGTTCTAAATTGCAATAGCAGCCATCACAATATGGAGCTTATATCCTTCAGTTCAATTCACAGCTTCAAAATGAACATGCGGCAGGAATGAAAGTATGACCACTAGGACCCCAACCACATTTTCGCTTGTTTCCCTCCCTCTGAACACTCTGAAGCAGAGGGTTTCCTGTAGGTGCCATCCAGAGGAAGTCTGGAGCCTGCTACCGCTGCAGTTCAGCTTAGTGCAGCCACACAAACAGGTATGGCCGCAGGACGCGCTGAAGGACAGGCTACACGCTATATAAAGATCAAACATGTCTGCTGTCACATCCTGGCTGAAGAGAGGTCAGGAAAGCTGTGCCATGTCAGCAGGCCATTAAAGGAAGTTTATTTCTTTACAGCCTAATAAATAAAACATAATATGTACCTAATAAGATCTGATTAAACAAAACATTGCTGTATATTACAGTTAATACCATCTTTTAGACTTTTTTCTGTTTATATTTTTCATTGTTGAATGTTTTTATTTTCTGCTGTTCTCTTAGTATGTTTTGTTCTGCCTTTGTAAAGTGATCTGGACTGCATGAATGCATGGAAATATAGTTTTTTTTACAGAAATGAAGTATTTTTTTATATTATTGTGGTTATTGTCCAGCTTATGTGTTCTCACAGAGTTTATAAATGAAGCACCTTCAGTAGAGATGTAAGGGGAATCACAATGCTTTGATTTCGGTGCAGTACCCGCCAATACAGCGCTGTGTCTGTGTGTTCTCAGGAACTGGAGCAAATCCTCAGCCCCTCTGATGAAGCTGAACAAGGAAAACGTCTGTGTTAGGCCAATGTTGTCTGTCAAAGCAGGAACTGGGAGGTGTTCGCTGTTGACCTCCAAGGGTAAGACCTTCCCAGCGACCCTCAGCAAAACAAGAGCACAGGCAGCAGCTGCCATGGACAACTCTGCTTCTGATTGCTGTAGGAAATCACTTACGCCATCCCAAACACATATGCTTGGGCAATATGGGAAAAATGTAATAGTAGTATACTATACAATATGTACCAAAACATGTTACCTTTCTTAAGGTAACTGGAACAGATGCAACAAGCAAAACAGTAGTAAACAAAAAATTGGTTACAGTCTGTCTACAATAGAGCTGTGTCATCATTCAGTAGCCCATATCTGGAACTCCAGGTCTAAATTGGTTTTCTCAACAAAAAAATATGAATGGAATTTTAGAAAATGTCTGCTATAATGCCCTGTGGTACAAATAAATAAATAAATAAATAAAAATGTTCCAATGCTGATACGTTATAAAACACAGACATTTGTCCTGTGATAGTCATAAAAGCTTTATCCAAAATATGCATAATGCACTTTCAGTATGGTTATCTAACCATGCTGAAGTGTAATAGAAGATGTACACCCGTGCAACATCACTGCACAAAAGCGTTAGTTTGCTGGTAGCCTGGATGTAGGTCTGTTCATTGTGTCACTGCTAAACAATTCTGAGGACTCAGCAATTCTCAGGGACTTATGGAAGAATATTTTCACAGGTCTAACAAATTTGGTTTAAGACATGACTTATGAGATTTTTAAAAATGCCATTTTCTCATAGACAAAATCATCATAGAGCTGGAGTTCTTCAAATGAAACACTGCCTACAGAACAATGCACAGCGTCAGAGGTTCATTGACAGAGCCATACTTTGCCTGCAAATTATTTCTGTCATAGCAACTGTTATAAAGTCAAGCTTTACAAAATGTTGGCAAAAATCTTCATTATGACAAATAACAGAGTATGTAATTAATTTCAAATGTTATTCTCTTTGTTTATGTGCAATGCATCTCACTGCTATCATAAGTCAGTTCATGTTTTTGTTCTGTAATTATACTAAATCCTGAGTGATGCAACTTTATCAGGAGACTCCCAGTTTGGTCTTCCTAAGTGGCTAAGAGGCCCTCCCTCTCCCCCATTACTCAGTGAAAGGCTAGGGGATTTCTTCATCAAAATATCCACTGTTTCTATGAAGCATGCCCTGTTTTATATAGGGATGCACCAGTCTGATACTGATATTGGATATCTGCCCAATTCTGGCTGAAATAGCTAGATCAGAGATCAATAACACCTGGCCAATCCAGGTGGCCAATCTTTTGAAGTTTTAACCATTTACTACATTGCTGGTGAACAATTATTGTTGAAATAATTATACATATTTCATTTAACATGTTTGTATATATTTGTTACATTTGTTTTTACAGTGTTAGGAAAGCAATATTTAAGTCAAGCCTGATTTTGCCTTTTACATCCCAGGTTCTTCCACACTGGGAGACATACACCTTATTTAGTGTACAGTTGTATCGGATCAGTACTTAGTATTGGCCCAAACCCAAAGACCAGGTACTGTTATAGGGACTGAAAAAGTTGGATTGGTGCATCCCTAGTTTTATACTGCCGATCTCTGCTTGCGATGTGCACAGGAAAGCACACTGTGGCATACTTTATCACCATAACATACTATATCCACATACATATCATGAAATACAAGTATCAAGTAAAGAGCATGCCTGGACCCATATACAATGCCCTATGCATATATACACTCACAACCCCAGCTACACATTACCCCAAACACACATATAAACAGTCCCTGCAGTCTGGAAGGCAGAGTTTAAAGAGGAAAACATTAAGAGAGAGAAGATGGCCTGCATTCACCTTGCCCTGATATGATCAGTCTGGAATGCAACGATAGATTACGCAAACAGACGTGTTTGTGAAGTGATGTCAGTAGGAGAGCCATGAGAGTGGGTGTCAGCTGCGAACACTATTGCTACTGCATACTCAGGTTACACACTTTCCCTGCCTGTTAGTACAGAAACACATTAGAGACCTCAGAGACTGAACGATTCGTTTTCAGTATCACAAAAGCTTTTGAACAACAGTATTTTCCAATATGGTATAAAAAGCACTTTAGCCATTTATAACAAATATGTAAAGAAAATAAAAGTTTTATATATTTTGTGTATTTGATATTAATTATATTTCATTTTAATATTGATACATTTTATTCATTCATTTTCTTTTTTGTGGTTTAAGTTCATATTTGTCGATAATCGCAAAGACCAGTGATATTTCACTGGACAGCGCAGGGTGTAAAGCGACAATGGCGTTAGGAAGAGGAAATGGAGAACCGTTGTTGTGGGAAATGCCAGAACTGTCCCTCCACTTCCGATCTCTGGTTTTATTATAGCCATTGTGGCAGTGGCGCTGTCCACAGCACAGAGTTAACTTTTAAATTAGAGGAATCCACAGATACTGTTTTAGAGACCATGAATATGGAACAGCTGCATTCATTATCTACATGTCATGATGTGCCTTGCAGTTATGCCTGCCTGATGATGATGATTAATAATGTAAAAGACTATGTGTGGCAGCAGAAATGTACCAGTGCATGAATGTGGTTGAAATTAGATCTTGCAAGAAAGCATCTGCCATTCAGGCGAAAAAAGAAAACACATACATCAGATACATGATAAATTAGTGGATGTGAAACATTTCACATACAGTTGCTCTTGAATGTTTGTGAACCCTTTAGAAAGTTCTATATTCTGCATGAATGACCTAAACATCAGATTTTCACACAAATCTTAAAGTTAGATGCAGACCACATTTTTAAAAAATGATACTCTGCCATTTATATATTATCCAATAATACTGTGAGTGGCAAAATTATCGAAATTATCTAAATTAATTTCAGTTTCAGTCCTGCACATGGGCGTAGAATTTGATATCATTGCTCTGTACAGAACAGTTTTGCCTCTGGAAAGTTGGTGGGTTTCAATAGAAGAAGTGATGCTGGTCACAGATACTCATCACTGATGACTACATCATTCTGATGAACCTAGAGCATGGCATAGCAAAGACTTAGTCATTCATTTTCATGTTTCTACAGATCGATGATGACGTTCGCCAATACTCAGCAGCCCCCTCCCCCTTCCCATATTCAGCCAAATAATCAAAAAGTTCACAAACATCAGCTGCAACATTAACACACTCCTACCATCCATAGATTCAGAATGCAAATTGGAATAAGCTTACCAAAGAGGGAAAGGGGCTTTAGCTACCTGACACATTAACTGTGATCCACTTTTAGCATACTTTAAGTGAAATATTTCTTTACGGACAAGGTGAGCAAACTGTCTCAAGTCAACACATACCTCCATTTTTTTTAACTCTAGCTACAGGGCGCTAACTGACAAAAGTGTTTGCGCTGTATATTTGCATATCCTTTGCATGGCACGACTGAGGTTCAGGTGAAACCTTTTGAAATGTGGTGATGCATGAGTTTACTACACACACAACTCACACAGAAAGAATGCTTTGAGTTGATAAAAAGGGGACGTGTTCTTGAAGTGTTCTTACAATAAAAGATGCTTCCCAATGCCATTTAACAGCACTGAGAGGCTAAAGGCTGAAGAAATAAGCCAAACAAGACTTTCCAGACCACGTATAGGAAAAAAAGGGCTGAACTGATTGTACCAAGAAGACCAAAACAGGCATATAAATTCCCTCAAACAAATGCAGCAAAAATGCTATGGGATAGTCCAGATAGAGCCAGGTAATGTTAAGCTTCTGTAATACTGATGCTCTAAAGTCTTCAATTCTGGACAGCAAATCCAGCTTTATACAACAGGTAAACTGTTGTATACAACGGGAAACTAGATTTTGGGTTAAAGCTGAAGATTAAAGATAAAGAAACAGTGTTTAAAAGCCAGTGTTATTACCTTAACAACTTTAATGCACCCCTTATGCCACACAGAAAAAAGAATCACTAGTAGTTTGCAGATACATTACTATACGTTACCAAAAAGAATGCAGACAAGGGACGCAGAGTAAGCTGTTATGCCAACACCTTAGTGCTGGAACGCTGAAGTCCGCAGCTGCTTAAAATATCTCCCTTCATTAAGGATGTCAGCAATGTCAGATGACAGCAATCTTGTTGGCTAAATGGCCTGCATTGTCCACCACTGGCCATCCAACCCCATTTAAGTGGAAGGAATTTTGAGACGGGACGATTAGTGCTGTTGATGCTTCCAGGCTCTGGTCCCATTAAGGTCGTCTCTGTTTTTATGGATGAGAATATTGTCCTGAATTTTTTCTGAGTATTGCACCTCCACCGCACGTAACTTTGTAAGGCTGTCGGGGGAGTCAGCGATGTTGGCATTTAGCTCTACAGTGTAGAGAAGAAGACCTCCCTCAATGCAGCTGGACTGTTTGTTTTGACAAGAGCAGTTCCTGAGCAGCAATACACAAGACAAGACAGCTTTATATGGAAGACAAAGAGGAAATGACCTAGCATGTGTGAAGACATGAAGAAAGAGAAGTGAGAGAGAAAGAAAGAGAGGGAGATGACATCATGGCAAAGTTAGGCAGAAGGATGGAGAGGTTCTGTAATGTAACCCTGTAGATAAACACGAGACAGCTGTATTTATGAAAGCATGAGCTGCAGGCCTTCCTTGCTTTTTTACAAGGGAAAAAAAAAAGAAAATGATCTGCTCGGGCAAACCGGAAAGCATTAGTCCCCAATGTCCAGACACCATGGCAGGATGGAGGGCAAAATGGTCCACAGAAACCCACTGCTTCATTGCCAGTATTACGATCTGATCCTGCTCCTAAACAGGAACAGTTGTGTGGCCAGCTGTCCCAAACAGAATTAGGGGACAGACGGCGGCTCCATGGCATCTTTAATGCCATTGTGCATAGTGGTCAGCACCGCCAGTTAGTTATTTACAGCATGTCCATATGCACAAACAGGGAGAACAGTTTTGCATATTTTTCTGGAGTTAAGGGAGGGAGGCAGTGCAAGAAGGGAAGTGAACACCTGCTATTACAGAACCCAAAGGCGCATGTACAACACACTGTCCCACTACAGTCCTCTCTCTCTCTCTACCTCCTCTCAGTCACACTAGAGTCAACACGGGCGCACAACAGCAGGTAAGACTGGCCCTTCTGCCCTTCTGGTTTCTGAGCAGGCTTTGAAGAAAGAAACAGCGCTAATAAGTGAGAAAACATAATGGAAAGAGTTTTCCAAACTTACATATCTTCGAAGTTTTTTCTCCGGAGGAGACTTCCTCAGCCAGCCCTGGCAGATGATCTCTCCGCCGCTCATGTTCAGCCACTACTGATCGCTACGGTTCACACGGGCACTAGTACTAGTATCCTCAAACGATGCGGGGCCATTTAATGAGATCCATCTGCTGGCCCGTTCACTGATGTCCCGTGTTTGCCAAGCGAACAGCACCCGGGGCCATGTGTCCTCTGATCTCGCCGTTAAACTCGCTCTAATACTTTTGGCTTCGGAGAACCAGCGACTGTAGACGCGCGGTTAGCTCAAGTTGAACTGTGTGTGGGAAACAGTCTATAAGGGGTTATATTTTTCTTAGCACCCGTATTCCGACAAGTCCCACCCCCGCACTATTTTGCCGTCGAGGGCTAAACGAAAACTACTAGCCAATGGTAGCGCAGAGAGGCGGGACTAGTCGGAATACAGGTGTGGAAAAACGATGTTTTTTCCCCATCATACCACGCCTTAGAGAAGGGAAGAACTGGGATTACAGTACAAGGGGCGTGGCATTGCAGACTTTTAGGGGCAATTAAATACTGACGCAATTAAATATTGTTAGCAATGACAGTTTTACATTGGCACACTTCAGCTCGTCTGTGTATCGTATTAAGTTTGTTCAGTCTTACATGTGTGTCTTGGTTATTTCATGTTGTGGTTTTGAGGTACACTTAAGCAATTTCCCAGCATCCTTGTAGTCATAGTCAATAGGCAATATAGTACTTACTTGAAGAAGCCATTATTCTACTTAATGGCAGCAAATTTTATTTTAATTTTCCTTATGCACCTCATAGGAAGCAATGTTGAAATACATTAAACATACTAATCCATTAATGCATAATATAGGATTAGAAATTAAGATTTTTAATACAAATAATTGACTCCTTATCTATGACCAGAACACAGAACAGTTGGTTAGAAAAAGCCACCATCTAGTGGTCAACTAGAGTAGCAAGGATTATTAAAAAAACTGGCATGCTAGTGTTAGTATGAGAAACCTCTGACAAGAAGCTGACACTACCTTA
>JBBPDA010000009.1:12741683-12755124 GCA_037974385.1 Arnoldichthys spilopterus | reverse complement strand
AAACATACTCCCACACTGATGGATTACAGTTGGCATAGGTAACCCGGATTTCAAGAGAGCAAGCGAGAAAAAGAAGAAGGGGGGGGGGGGCAGCCCACCACAGCCCCAGGCAAGCCAGCCGATCACAGAGGCCAATATAGAGAGAAGATTAGCTCAAAGTCCATCTGTATGAGGTTGAAGCCATGCACGCTAGGAACACCTTTCATGACCCTTCCCATTCCTTTCTAGAGACTCTGCCTTCATCCTACAAATTAAAATAAAGGCTTTTGGAAGACACTAAGTGACACTATAAAAGGGTTTTATATAGTACAAAAGGTTTTATGACTATATTTTTGGTGCTATACAGAACCATGTTTAATATAACAGGTTGGTCAACCTAGGAAGAACCCCTTAACCATGCAAAGAGCCACATAAGCATCCAAATGTCTCTTCAAGCATGGGTGGTTTTATATTTAAACACTGTCTTTCCAAAAAACACATAAACAACACTTTAATAAGGGTGTAAAACTCCAAACATGCACCATAGCAAGTGATGTACTGATAAAAGAACTTTCCTGATAAAAAATGTGCAAATGTTTCCATATGAATTAAATGCATTATAATCAGTAAATATGTTGTGTAATGTTAAACTACCCACTGCAATCAATTAAATATTCAATATTCAATATCAATTAAACACTTTTTTAATGTGTCGCACAACTGGGCATATACCATCAGTACAACAGCTGACTGAGGCTATTTGTAACAGATGGGACAGGGGTAGCAATGCTAAATGAAGCTCCAGTCCTGTCTGTGTGTGAAAACATTTTTGTTAAGATGCTCACTGGGTTTCTAACTTTAAATACAGAGCATGAGGAACAGCTGCTAGTTTGTACTTACATACAGACACAATTTGCATGAAGAAAGTGTAGAATCTATCAGAGACAATGCCGTATTGGTGTTATTCCCATCACTTGTGTCACTTGATGGATCTTCTGTTTTCATATCTCAAGAGACTGGCAGAGGGAGGCACTTTTAAAAAGATAACACTCGCTTCAGTGAAAGATGACCGTGATTTCCATTTAGCGACAGCAACCATTATCTACATGTACATAAAAACCCTACTCTCTGCATGTTTTATGTCCTTCTGTCACTGTGGCAAATGCTTTAAACTAATTCTGTACACCTCCCAGTGGTTAAACAACTCAAAAGACTTCCCAGGCTCCTAAGTTCATTACAAAAGTCTAATGTGCAATCAACCTATTACCCAGAATGATCAATAGCAGGTAGATCAGACTGCTTCATGGTGCCAGAGCACTTTGCTGCTTCTCACAGCACACATGGCATGGTGTCGCTCCTTATTTAAAACGGAGCCGCGTGAGACTGCATTTGAGACTGAGCACTGTACACAGCCTTGGCAGGGGCTTTATTCACATTAATGCTCGCCTACAGCATGTTATCCCTTTCCAGACCCTTACTGAAAGACCTCAGCAGACTCCGTCTCTGAGCCTCCACAGTGCACCTGTCTGACATAGCCTGAGAAAAACCAATAAAGCCCACAGACAGGAATCCTGGATGTTTTAGTGAACGAAAAGGAAAGATTAAATTAAAAGAAAAACAAACTGTAAAAAACAAAATTTGCAGAACTGTGAACAGCTGTGAGAAAACAGAAGTGAACACTGAGCATGTGGCCCTACTGCTGCACATGCGATACACAAAGAGGCGTCTGTCACTATAATCTATAGGCTATCTAGTGTGCATGTCTCTCTCTCTCTATCATCTCTATCCCACCCCACCTCCTCACCTAGTGATTTACAGTGACACAAGTAAAGTATTGGCAAAAAAGAGACAAAACTGCTAAGTGAAAATTAATCAAGCTAACACTCTCATTATGAAAAAGCTTGGCAATGGGTAAATGCCCCCTTGATTTTATTACAAAAATTAGAACATAGGAGCAAGAGATGATATTGAATAATGAATCCTTAGTAGGTCATACACTTTTCACTTTCATCTACATGATACAGCTTTTTTAGTAGGGGGATTTTCATAGCAGAAAGAAATCTCCTTTCTGTGTTGTGAACAAGCAAAAAAATTTATTCTTGCACTTCATTTGATATTCCTAAATTTAGCAGAAACATCCTCTGTGTGTGTGCATGTATACTTATTAATTTTAATAAGATGAAATCCATGCGTCTTTATCAGTTTTCCAGAGAGAGTGTATGTATAGTAGGGTTACAAGTCAAAAACCTATTAAAAAGTCTCAGACTGCCCCCAACTGGATGAGTTGATCACTACAGCCTATTAGATGTGTTTTGCTTTCTCACCCAAATAAATAACTCATGAAACAAAAACCTGTGTTATGTAAATTTTTTAAAATTACATTTGAGTTGTTGACATGATATATGATGCTAGCCAGAAATTTACATGATGTACACCTCTAAATCTAACATCATTTATTTCAAATCTGATGTGATTTTTTGTAAAAAGAAGACCCAGGTAATACATACAACTTCTTTAGGGCTTTGATGGCATGGCTGATGAGCATCTCATGAGTCAGTTCCCCCTGAAACGGAACCCTGCTCCTCTTCTGAGAAGCCTGGTTCTCTGTGGCTTTAGGCCTTGGTGGAGTATGACTACAGAAATGACACAACAGAGAAGCTTACATATGCACAAATCCAAAATACACTGAAGTACACCTAAGATTTTTACATAACTAAACAGCTCTAACAAATTATCACGAAGGAAAATACCATCTAAGAAAAAATGGTTGTCAGATTGCTATATTGTTAGTAGCTGCATGAAACCAAGCACCCTGCAGTCAAAATTACCTTAACTGGAGTTCATGACATTGTTTTAGTGGTAATCATTGTGGCATTTGCCATTTAAACCAGCCCATGAATAACTCCTTGGCAAGCTCTTTTCAAGATGCCCCAGCTCCAACTGAGAGCGGATCTATATTCAAGCCAATTAAAAGCATGACTCATATGTCACTACCCACAAGAACATTCAATTCTACGGGCCTGCCAGCCTGTTCCTGCACTGTAAACATTACTCAATCTATACGAGTGGGATTGTTACAGGGCAGCTTTGACTGACAGGCAGCAGTTCCCTGCGTCACGCTTTTCCAGGGGAACAGAGCGAGGCAGCCCACGCGCCTTTTGTCTGAGACATCCTGTTTGTGACTTTCTTTTTTAGCTACCGGATAATGAATGATTCCAAACAATGCAAAGAACAAAGAGACACATGTCCCTTTCATAATTCATTTTTAATGCAGAGGGATAACATGACTAACATTTTTGAAGGCATAACAGCACAAATCTAGCTTTGAGTTGAAACATTCAAGGTACTGACATTTTAATTGTAAAGTTAGATCAAACAAACAGAAAATCTTACTCTAACAGGACTTAACTAAACCCAATCACAATCATAAAGATGAAATGACTACAGCAAGGACTGCAGTGATCTATACATTTCAGGTTCTATGCAATGTTCAATTCTAAGGTCAGGCCCTAGATAACAAAATAAGCCTCTAAAATCACAACCTTTAGAATATATAAGCATTTTTGGAAAAATAAACCAGTCACTTGGGCGCTTTGCAGTGGTGGCCTAGTGGTTAGGACATTGCTCTTGTGAACTGAAGGCCACAAGTCCCTAAGGTTCCCTTGAGCAAGGCACCATCCCACTACACTGCTCCCTGTGCACTGTTGATAGCTGCCCCTGCTTCACATGTGCACATGTGATGGATTAAATGCAGAGGTCACATTTTGTTGTGATGCTTGAGTATGTTCATGATGACAAATCCTCACTTTCGCTTCACTTGAGTATGGGTGCATGCATTGCATTAAGTTTCTGCTCGCTCACTTTACTCAAGTAGGATGCATACAGATCGGGCTGCCCAATATATCACTGTTTTTCTGTCATTTGCATGACGGTTTTAATTTTCCAACCTCTGTTCCCGTTACTGTGCCCTTAAGATATATATAGTCTTGGTTCTTACTGCCTGCTCTCTACTGCAGCTAATTTAAAAGGCAGCAGGGAACTAAACACTCTATAGAACTTCAGCATGAATGGGTGGGGCTGCATGTATTGGGCAGTGAATGTACATACAAACTTAAATAATATTTACATGTACATTTCTGTAAGTCTTTTTAATTCCAGAAAAGCAATATGGACCATTCAATATATTAAAAGGCATTGCAATTACAGTGTGCATTAGTATAATTGCAATATTCATATTTTGTCCATATTGTACAGCCCTAATCCAGATAATCATTTTGATCATTAAAGTGGTTCAAACAAAAGTCAATAAATAAGTCCATCAGAAGAGATGCAGTGATACAATTAAAATTTGTTATAGACTGTTTAGAATAGGATTTTTTAAAAATTCCATTTTGAAATAATTATATATTCAATCTTGGTGCTTAAACTTAAGGAACCTGACCCACTGACAGGGTTTAAAACTTGGTTCAAACTGAGGTTAAATGCTTTGGCTCAAGGGAATTTCTGTTGTACCAAGTCGGGATCTAAGCTGCAACCATTCAGCCAGTTAGTAGCACTGATTTCTGAGCCATAGTCTTGTGAAATGTAATTATAAAATTTGTTTTTATAAATAGCAGTAATTTATTAACAGTACTTACATGTTGCTATCTCGACCCAGTGGAATGGCAGGCATTATTTTTTTAGGCCTTAGGAATATTTTCTGATAGGAGTTGATGAATTCTTCATGAACCTTGTCTGAAGATTGAGAGGTTTCACTGTAAGCAGAAAGACTTTTGTCATTATTTTATGAATGAGATCAAATACGTCAGTTTAAAACAGCAAATTATTATATTTTCATATTGGTTTCAGAGAAGACAATGCTCAAAACCATTCCCAAAAACACTTAACGATCTACAGCTTGTCCAAAATACAGTGTGGTCACTGTGCCAGGTTTCTTACCCATTGCTTAGGCCACTGATTCTACACAAGGCTCTCAGCTGGGAGTAGTTAATGCCAATTATTCTCTGCCCATCTGTGACAGAAAGACATGCAGTTAGTCACCCAACATCACTGCATGCAGTTATTCAGGCAGACTTTCTAGAAATAATGCTTTTCTGCTTTCATCAAACGTCTTAGTGCTTTCAGTGATAAATACTGAAACGATTTTGTGCAAATAAATAAATACATACATACATACATAAACAGACCACAGTGTTACAGTTTGCCACCTTTTTAAACTCGATTCCGTTCAACGTACCCATGTGCGAGGCACTTTGCGATGCTATTCCTGAGAGTGCAATAATCACACAAAATAAAGTCCTGATACTTTGTAATTAAAGTACCGGTGTTTACTCTGTCAGCGGTACTTTCAATCGTTTTCCAGACAGCCTCCACTAACTCACTACGGCATTTATTGCCATAGCAACCAACACTGTAAACAATACACAACAACGCTGTAAATAATGTAAACACCCCCACCTACACATCCCTCTGCACGCTCATTGGTTAGTAATGTACCGAATCCGTCTCTATGATTGGGTATTTATCGTCTTGTTTGTGAGGGACGCTGTAATTGGCTGAACGGCCTTCCGCGGCAGTGTTGAGTAGTAGTAAGAGCGTATTTGTTATAGACCACTGTATGGACTATTATAGTTTGGAAACTGGTTTTCCTTTTTACTGAAAAGCAGAGTACAGACAGTATAGGCAGAATTCTGCCTAAAATTGTCTTTTAACAGATCCATAAATATTTTCCATAGTCAGTTTTTACTGTGTTTGGATACTGCCTTTCATCATCAGTCAACAAGTTAAGATGTCTGACATTCTGGTTTGAACTCTAAACAGTCTTGGAAAACTGATAATCTTTCTTACATTTCTGATGGACTATTGGCATTACTAGAATATATTTCTATATCATATAATCCCTAATATTCCCCATGTATTTAATTTAATGACAGCTTTAGGTCATGGAGAAGAGCCTATGGACAAAAATATATTTTCCAAAAGTAAAACAACATACCAAGTGAATGTGGTTCACACAGACAACAATGTGTATTTTCAAAGACCATGATCATTTTACACTGTGTAGGTTCTGCCACTGCCTAATGATACCACAGCAGTAATCCCTTTAACTGAAGAGGCTTATAAGGTTTAATTAAGTAAGTGGTTCTTGGCCTCATATGAGCAACACAAATCAAGCAAAGTGACTTGGGTTCCATGAACTTAAATCTAAAGTTGTTTAACAGTCTGGGCACATTTCTCAGACTGTATTTCTCTACAAAAAATGCATTCTTTAATAACCAAATAATGTAAATAAAGTTTTCAGATGTGCACAATAAAAAATAACAGTAAATGTGTATAATTCTTTTTTGATACCTAAATGATTGTGAATATAATTTACATAAGCAAATATATTTAACAATTCAAACTGCAGTTATTAAGTAAATTGCAAAAGTGTTCACCTTAGATGCCATTCGGTTATTGCCTGTGGGTTGGTGTTACAAGTGGGTATTAGTGGTCTAAAAGCACTAATTGCATCAGGCCCTCATGTTATGAGGACAATTGCTTTAGGGAGTAGCTAGAGGATAAGCGTCAAAGAGAGCTCCTAAAGTCTCTCCAGACGGCAGCAGAAACAGTCTGCCACTGGGATGTTGAGCACACTGAAGAAAATTATCAGGGGTCCTGTGGTTGGTCCAACCTCAGCCCAAGCCCCAGATCCAGCTCCTGCCCCAACACAAGCCCCAGCTCCAGCTCAATCTCCTGCAGCAGCTTCAGTCCCCCCACCTCAGCCAAAAGAGGTAGGTTTGAAAATGGACAGAGAGCATTAAATTAATGCTCTCCAATATTCAAAAAACGAAATCAAAGAATTTGCTGTTTGTTTCATAGTCTCTCAGTATATTGTAATGTATACTATAGCCTGTTTTTCAGTGCAATATTTAGTCAATGTTGGATGTGGTCCAAAAAAAGACTACATCATCTTGGCACTTGGACTTGGTGAATCAGCAGTAAACAACAGTAGCAAACATGTTGAACTGAATTTTAAACATGCTTTCTCAGTACTACAGGATGCATAGAAGTCAAATAGGCTCCATTTGGAGTGAGGTTCAGTAACCAAGAAGGTTCCCTTCAGAAACTTTTTTTTGATCACAAGAACCTCAGTAAAAGACATAAAAAGTTTGTATTTTGTAGTATTTTACTATTTTAGTATTTTGTATGTATGTAGTGTATGTATCATTTTGATTACCATAGCAGAAGTAGACTCATGTATATAAATGATTTTCCTTAATAATAATGATGATTATCATGGAAACATGGATGGTCTTTCTTGCAAGTATTACCTTTGAGTATGTCTGTCCTACTACAAGATTATAAAAGAATCATAATTTTTATAAACGCTTGACAAAAGATCAGCTAATTTGTAGTTTTTAATTTATTCCATTTTTCCCCCTTGGGCATCAGTTCCCATCTACACTCTTAAAAATAAAGGTGGCAAAAAGGGTTATTTGCACGATGCTACAGAAGAGCTTAGGTTCCCTAACTGAAAGAACCTTTCAAATAATGGTTCGTTAAAGAACATGATTCTTTAGGGAACCAAAAATGGTTCTTCTATGGCATCACTTAAAGGAGCTTTTGAGGCACCTATGTAACTGAAATGTGCATTTTCACATCAAGCTGATGAATGGTTGCTCTAATTTACAGGATGCAAAGCCTGCGGAACACAACAATGAGCACAAGCAAGAAGACAAAGAGGATAAAGCTCCTGGTAAGTCAAAGGCTAGATGACCAAGTATTACTCTGTAAACCCATATGCATGTATAAAGTGTATTTATCCAGTGCCACACTAAAAATCACTAATTTAAATTACACAAAAACGTGGCCCAGTGTGTTCTTTGGGTGAGGACAGATTTGTGCACGTGAATAACCTTTTAAAGATTCAAGTCTCTTCATCAGTCTACTGGTTCTTAGTAGAATATTATGTGGAGGTTCTTTAAAATGTAAAAATGTTTTTCACCTTCACACATCTCATTTACAAAAAATATTCTCTAAAGAAATCATTCACTGAAACTTGTTAATAAAATTCTATGACATTACACAGGGAACACCATTATATTTAACTGTGTGGTGTAGACCTAATTTCCCTGAGCTGTTTTAGTTATATGCTTCCTGTCAAAGGTTACTAACCCATCTGCATGTCTGTAAGAGTGACCTCAATAAAGAAAATGCAGCTGAAAATGTGTGTGTGTGTGTGTGTGTGTGTGTGTGTGTGTGTGTGTGCGTGTGTGTGTGTGTGTGTGTGTGTGTGTGTACGTATAACCAGCTCCGGCTCCCACACCGGCTCCTGCCCCTGGCCCGGCCGCAAAACCAGAGGAGAACCCTGCTGACCCTGCAAATGGTCAGCCACCAGCTGAAGGGTAAGATGGAACGTCATTCGTCTCAACGTCACACAGCTACACCCACACCAGCAGAATGACAGTGAGCTTTCATTACATTTTGGTTGTCTTTTGTCTGCATTAGCTATGCCACCAAAACAGCACTGGGAATCAGATCAGTCACAGATTAATGTGAATACATCCACTGGCTAGATTCTGTGTTTGATCAAGGAGCTGATTAAATAAAGTATCAAGCCTAATTAATTAAAACATGACAGACTGGAGACCTGAGTAAGGGAAAGCGTGGAGCTCAAGACTTGCATTCAGCAAACACAAACATTACCCATAGGGTCTATGTGCATCTGGCAGAGAGCAGGAGGATTACTGAGGTGAGGAGCTGAGAGAAGATTACAAGACTCGCAGCGCTTGTGATTTAAGAAGCTCTCAGGAGCTACTTAAGTTTAAGCAATGGGACTGAGAAAATGGAAAAACAGAGCAACAGGGACTCTGCAGCAGTCGTTACTGTAATGAAGAACACACTGAACATTTTTATCCATCAGTGTCACTGAGAGGTTAATTAGGCTGGAGGAGAATAAGTGTCTACAGTGGGCAATTTATATTGTTTACAATATCTACGAATTTGAATTAAAAATTATGTGCCATGGGCTGTGTTATAGTCTTTGAAGATATTTCCTATCCCTGACCTCCGGCCTTGTTTGCTCCATGGAATTTTCAGCACACCTAATCTAACAGGCTGCAGTGTCACCTCTTCTCCAGCGGAGGGAGACCAACACAAACAGAATAGAGGACTCCAGCGCAAGACTGAAAAACTGAGCAAAGTGAAAAGAAAATTAACAATTGTTTCATCGGTTTTACACACCGGATAAAAACAAAGAAAACTCTGATCTGATCAGTGAAATGAATTTGGTGACATGCTATTTTTGTCCCAACGGTGCAGTGCCACTTGGTTCAATTCAATATAACGTTACACTTGTGTTCGTTTGCCTTTGTTCAACTCTAACCTGCAGTCCAGGCTGTAATTTAGCGTGTTAACCTGGTGAGGTGGGGTTCATCCTTCAATGGGTTCGTGAAATATGGATCAGTTGGTTTTATTAGACCTGAACCTTCACCTCCTGGTGTTAAAATCCTCCTGATACGCGACGTAGGCAGAGAAAACATTGCTGTCGCTACTGGGTTCATCCTCTGACTGCACAATCATGGTCCCGGGGTTCGATCCACGCAAACCTGACGCCACAGACGTCAGAACGCTTAATTCAGACGTTCGTATGTATATGACGTGCACTCGGATTCCTTAAATGTTATAATCATGCGATCATGATGTATGGCCTATGGCCAGTGTGTTGACGGTCTACAAGCTGCACAAAAAAAACATGCCTATGCGAAGGTTTGGTCACAATAAGGAGATAACCAGAACTTTTTACTTAAGTGGATATGCAAACATTTACAAACCAACAAGGCTTGTTGTATAAGTCTTTAGTTCAGTGTTTCTCTGTCCTGGCCCTGGAGGCCCACTGTCTTACACTTAGTATTTTATTTTGTATATTGTATATTATTATTTTCCCTGTTTTTTAAATTCTAGTTGCATGGGCAATTCTAAATAATCTCCACTAGATGTCGCTGTGCAGTGAAGTTCCGAACAATGAACTGAACGAATCAGTTGTTCTGTTAAATTGGATCGCTTTAATGTTCCTTTTCTGTGGTCACTGTACAGCTATTTCAAACTGATTGTTTGTTTGTTTGTTTGCTTGCTTGCTTGTCTGTCTTAGGAAAGAAGCAGCACCCTCTGCACCACCACCAGTTATAATAAATAAATACTCAGATGCTCACCTTCGAAAAATAATCCAACAGATGCGGGAAAGAACAGAAATATTCAAGGAGAAAGCAATAGACCCCTATGCCTCCTCCCCAGAGCGCAGCCCTCCAGTCAGTGAGTACAAAATAATCTTTTTTTAAAAACTAGCTGTTTAAGTGAATCTGAACATGTTTTTCAACACCACACCAACATGTCCAAGTCTTCATACATTTAAGAATTACACTGTGCATAATTATTAGACAAAATATATTTCTCAGGAGTAATTTGTATTGTTGAACAAACACAATGCTCTCATTTAATCCAAAATGCTATTAACCATCAAACCTGAATGTTTAATAAATGAAAAGTAAGTTTGGTTTTTCTCAGGGGAAATATAAAAAAAAAGTGTGGAGAAATTTTAGGCAAGTATTCGTTTACAGAATTAATAAACAATTAAATTCCAAAAAGACTTAATCCCAGCTCATGCAATGTTTTGAATAGTGTAACATTTACATTTATTCATTTGGCTGACGCTTTTACCCAAAGCGACTTCCAGGACAGAGGAAACAATCAAGTGTTCACATTGCATAGAGTAACACTGAGAGGGGTGCTACAAGGAAGACCAACGCATTGCTCGTAGCTATAAAATAAATAACAGACCCAATTACTATAATACATACATGCATACACCAAGTGCTTATACAACTACAGAGAGCAACTACTGCAATAAATAAACACGCCATTATCCTAAACTACCACAGAGAGCAACTTCAATACATACATATGCCAAGTTCTTATACTACTGTAAGAAATGAGCACCACAATTTGACAAATAAATAGCATTTTAGGCATTTCAAAAATATTCAGTGACCTGTGATTCAAAAACTGTCATGAGCCTTTCAATCATGGAGTCTGTCAGTTTGTTCACAATCAACTTTCCACTGATCACAGCCGTCCGAATGTTGTTCAGAAAGGTGTTTTGTTATCCCATACTGAAAGTCTCATGTTTGACAGGACCCACAAGCTCTCAAAAAGACTGAAGTGAAAATGGGGGCCAGACAATAATTTGGTCATCTTTGAGGCCTTTGTTGACTAGCTAAGCAGTGGAGTACTTGGATACATATGATATAGCATTTTGCATATTGTCCTGCAAACAAATCATGGCAAATCATGAAAGCATCCATCTTCCTGTAAAGGTCCACCTGGCTCATCCTAATGATAGTAACCCATACCAGTACCCTTCTGCCACCTAGCTGATGCCTGATTCAGAGTGGTGCCCTGGGTCCATTAACGATCCAACCATAGGCACTTAAGTATAGTCCCCTCAAAAGTCAATCTCATTTCATGCATACAAAAAAAATGCTGGAAGTCTTTCCTCAGGTATTTCTTGGCCCAGTCTTGATGCTTCAACTTGTAAAACTTATTTAGTGACAGCCTTCTGTGCATTGACCATATCTCTGAGTAATGGTCACTTCTTGTACTTCCAGACAAGGTAGATTGAGGGTCTGGAATATGGTGGCACTAGAGAATAATGGGTTTCTGGTAGCTCCAAGTTTCTTCTCATGTCTTTTGAAATTAATTTGTACCTTTTCTTTTTCATGTATTCTACCACCCTGATCTGATTGTCCATTGTTCAAGAGATGTCAAAAGTGTTGCATCCATGTCTTAGATGTCCGTTAACTCTCTTTTTCTGTCTATCTCAAGTAAAGAAAGCTGCCTAATTATTAGGCATACCATAATGTAAGCTATCACTGTAGGCCACACCTCCCCTTATAATACAAATGGATATAACCTGAAAATAATATCCAGTAAGCACTAAAGTTTATATAGTTGGGGTCAGAAATTGTCCAGAGAATTAATGATAGAAAAGTTGCATAATAATTATGCACACATTGAATATTATTTTAATTTTACTTACTGCACCTCTTGACTTGACACTTGAAATATATTAATTTAGTCATGCCGCACAATTCCATTCAGTCAAACAGAGCAGAGCAGGCATGTACACGCTTTCTTACCTCAGCATAAAATTCAACTGTTGATAGAGCAGTTTGCAATTTGTTCCCCCTCATTGGAAAAGAAATCTCTTTGTATAAAAATAAATAGATTTAATTCTTGGAAATGTTTCTTCATGTAATCTTGTCCATTTTGTGTTAGTCCGTTATTTAAAGACAACACATTTCATGTATTTAATGTTGAAGTAGTTTCAGTTTGTAGGTTAAAAAAATTCCAGTTCACTTTTTGTGTTCATTCATCCATTCATTTGTGCATTGTCCATTTTACGTAATACAGCACCTGTTCTAAGAAAGCCAGATTTCTTAAAAAAACAAGAGGAGGAAAGGAAACGAAAAGAAGAACAGGAGAGGATTAAAAGGGAGGAAGAAGCTAAGAAAGCTGCAGAAGCAGCTGAAAAAAAGAAGGAAGAAAAGAAAGAGGAAAAGAAAGAAGAGAAAAAGGAAGAAAAGAAAGACGAGAAAAAAAAAGATGAGAAGAAAGAAGAAGCTGCTGCAGCTGAAGTTAAGGATCGTTCTTTTTGTCCAAAAATCAAATGCAATTGCATAGATTTTATGCTCAAGCCAATTGAAGACAGGATGGACAAAGTCCTGGGCACGTCAGTAGATCCATTTACAGGTTAGACACACATCATAAATCATACAGTATATCACATACACTCAGAAATGTACATACTATGAAACAGACTACTGATCATAGGCCTGCTTTAAAAGTTCAAACATTCAACATACTTTGTAGATGTTTCAGTTGCATTTTACTTTCTTTTCCGTTTGTTCACTCATCAACTCTAGATCGCCGGTATATCACCTGGCTTAGCATTCTGACTATTGCCTTCAACTACAACCTCTGGTTCATACCAGTTCGCATGGCCTTCCCCTATCACACTCCTGCAACAATACCTCTGTGGGTTACCTTAGATATCATTGCCGACCTGATCTACATCATCGACATGGTCGTTTTCCAGCCACGGCTGCAGTTCTGTAAGGGAGGAGACATAATTGTAAGCAAATATTGACAGTACTATTATTTGTACATTGCTACATTATGTATCAACTTATCATAATATCAAAAACTGTTGATCTTTTTTATTTTGTCAGTATGATAGAAATGTAATTAAGAGGAACTACAGGGAGTCCTCAAAATTTCAGGTACTGAAAAGAAAAATAAAACTAAGGTTTAGATTTCATACAGCAATATTTATTTATTTATATGTGTATATATATATATATATATATTTTTTTTTTTTTTTTTTTTTTTTTTTTTTTTTTCTTTGTTGCCTTTAAAACTTTCA
>JBBPDA010000009.1:12698680-12709363 GCA_037974385.1 Arnoldichthys spilopterus | reverse complement strand
TAGTATAAAGAAGGGGAAATTCATTTTACCTGGTGTTAATGTTATGGCTGATGGTAGTATAAAGAAGGGGAAATTCACTTTACCTGGTGTTAATGTTATGGCTGATGGTAGTATAAAGAAGGGGAAATGGGTGAGATTTCCAACAGTATTATTTTCCTTGCACATATTTACTCCAGTGATAATCATATAAATGCTTGGACCCCATACTACCTTCCACAAAGAGGCAACAAAGTTATTATGGTCCAGTGCAACATCAAGTACTTTACAGTTTTGGACTGATGCTCAAACTGAGCAGGAGCCAATGGAAACACAAAACATGCCAGAGAAAAAATGAGAGATTAATGGCATAAAAACTGGTTGGAGTTAGGACAAATGTTAAAAATATATTTTATTCAGAGGTTAAATTCAATACATAAATTCACTCATATACATTGTTTTTACAACTATGTTCAGTGACAATGGTTACTTCAAATACAACTGTGTAAATTCCAAAAACATCTTTAAAAATAATCTTTTCATTCTTTAATATTGAACGGCGCATTTCAAATGAAGCATTAATAATATGTAAAAATTTTTTTAAAGCTTGGGTTAAGAGGGTTAACATTCTTTCACAAAGAAAGCTATTTCAGCAAAACCTAAGAACAAGTGGAGGCAAAGGCAGAAAGTGCTAAAATGTGGTTTACCACTGCGCTGACCCTAGTAGGACTTTCCAGAATGCATTTTCTTCAGGTTGTCTAACTCATTGATAAGCTTTTTGTTCTGCACCTCCAGCATGGCGAGGCGGACCTCTAGGCAGCGTACATAGTCTCTCTTCCTGCGGCGACACTCTTTAGCTGCCTCCCTGCAAAAAGCACAAGTGACAAAGGCAACATACCGCATTCACTGGTTCCAAAGCAGAGCAGGATATCAGCTCTCTAACATCACCAACAGACACAATCATGTTCAACACAGAACTACAACAGCAATGCAACACTGGCCTTTTTTCAGCTGTCACAAGCAGTGCCTGTACAATGAGCGAAAAGTGCTTTGGCCTAGATGCTTGCAGAAATCTGTGAACAGCAAAGTCTCTTTAATTTCTGGCCTTAGGAGGCCTTCCACTATTCAATTTTGTGAGAATACAAGTCTTTTAGGGTCCTGAGTTCTTCAATGAGCATCTTGTTTTGATTTTCGAGCACAGCAACCCGATTCTCAAGACATTTGACATACTCTTTCTTCTTCCGGCGGCATTCCCGGGCAGCTTCCCTGGAAGCGACAACAAAGAAGCCCTATGAGTTTGATCAAATCCAGTTTGATTTCAAGAGCCACCTCAATCAGGTCAGCCAAGTAAAAGCCATAAAGCAGTCCAATCAAGCCATGTGCATGTGCTACAATTTGAATCAGTGTGAAGCTCAAACCTTATGGAACACAGATGCTTAGCTAGTTAACTATGACTGCACTTTAAATCAGTGTTATTTGAAGATTTTACTTGGGAATTTTTTTTGGTGCAAATATGACCCATTTATTTATTTTTATCAAAGTTTGCTTACAAAGATCATGACATCCAGCTGATTTTACAAAGTAAGCTGACATGTCCTATGTTATTTTAAAGAGTAGTTTTTAATGCAGTTTTAAATTGGTTGCATAAAGATTTTGAAATAGCACATGGGCTCATATGAATATGCAAATAACATTCACTATCCGACTGTCCCATCCTATCAGATGTTAGTTGTGTCGGGTGCATTTTAAAGCTTAGGTTTTATGACATATTTAACACGGTCTTTGATGCAATAGTGATGCAAATTATTATTAATAATATTGGCAGATGTATACCACTGATTCCAACCCTAATCTTGAAGTACCCTTTTGCATTGCACATTTTTTCTACTCTTACAAATACAAGAAGGGATTGTAAATTTACTGATTAATTGTATTATGTGTTGAACCTGTAAAAAGAAAAGTGTTCTAGGATCAGGACTAAGAAAGCACTGATGTATGCTATGGGTGTACCAGCACAAGTGCTACCATTTATTGAGCTCATGACTGCTTGTGTTTCCTAGCAGAACAAAATGTGGGTCATCTTGGGTTCCTTGGGACTGGACTGTAATATGTATAGTTTTAGACTAAGAGCAGAGGTTTTCAGCCCTGGTCTTGGAGCAGTACTGCCATGCATTTCATAGCGTTTTCCCTGCTCCAAGGGACACCACCACCCCATGGGGGCTCAAACCTGTGCTGCCATGTTTACAAGGCAAGCACACTACGGCTGGCACCACAGTGAAGGGGGAGGGGTGCGAAACTAGACGAGTTAGGATGCCCAGTGCCGCAAAGAGGTGGAAAAACAAGTGGCAATGGAGAGCAGGTGGGCCCACCATTCCCTGCCGGCACAGGATGTATACACAGCGCGCTGTATGCTAGTGTTCACCGCTAGCATATCTTGTTCGTGTAAGTTGTTAGCAGCAAGCAACACTGGCCATGCCTGGGGGTTGCTGGTAAGAAAAGGCTT
This sequence comes from Arnoldichthys spilopterus, assembly GCA_037974385.1. NCBI lineage: Eukaryota > Metazoa > Chordata > Actinopteri > Characiformes > Lepidarchidae > Arnoldichthys > Arnoldichthys spilopterus. The sequence continues at coordinate 12,706,884 of JBBPDA010000009.1, read as the reverse complement.
CAGGGGTTAAGGTAAAGGGGAATGGATCTCTAAAAGCAGGCACAAGGCCACACCAGCCAAACCCAGCCGCATGCCAGAGCCCACCTGAGCCAGCTGTGAACCTCCCTGGCCCTTTTTGGGAGTCTACCTCACACTGGCCGCGGCACTCCAGGTATATGGTCGGCACGCCTGCTGCTAATTCTAAAGGGCTCAAACTCAAAGAGTGAGTGCAGGCAATTCACGCCTCTACCGACCTCATTGCCAATGCACTTGCCAGGGAGCCAGGAGAAGAGACACAATGTGAAACACATAAGCATAGGTTGACATAACTATGGTGACGTTTCGCCAGTGTCCCAAGCCGAGCTCTCAACCATAATCTGCCGGCCCTTCTGGTCACTAACCCTTACACCATGGACATCTGAAACTTGTAAAAGACACATTAATATATATTTTGCTTAGTATGTAGCATTTTTAGAATGACACCTTCAGTAAAGAGTCCAAGCATAGAGCAGTCCTAGCATAGAGTTTACCTAAAAAAAACATTTATTAAGCTACTGCTCATATACAGTCAGTGATATATCTTCCAGGAAGACTACTTTAAGTCTTTGTTAAAGACACTTCTTTTCATTGGCTTCTAACACAAGTTGAGGCGGATGTAATGATGATATTTTTTTCATTTAAATCTCATTATGTTTCATTTTTATTTGTATTAATTCTGTTTATTAATTCTGTTTATTTCATTTTTTTTTTTATTATTGTTTTATTATTTGTAACTTTATTCATTGTTATATCTGTACTGATTTTATTGTTTGGCACTTTGATCAACCTTCGTTGTTTTAAATGTACTTTATAAATAAATGTCACCTTTGACCTAGAGACCTTTTGCCTCAAATGTGGTCTAAACTTTAGTAAATTACAACCTGATTGGTTTATCCCACTGTCGCTACGTAATAATGTTAATCTGACATGTTAGTAAAGTGAAAGTGACTATTTGTCACTGTGAAAACACTCAAGTGCCACAAGGAAATGTGACAATTAACCCATCATACATGCACATGTGAAGCACCCCGAGAGCAGTGTAGCGGGACGGTACCTTGCTCAAGGGTACCTCAGTAGTGCCAGGGCCGGGACTTGAACCTGCAACCTTCAGGTCCACAGGGCAATGTCCTAACCACTAGGCCACCTCTAGGCCCATGTTAGGACTTCAGTCCAATGTCTGAAGGCCTAATCAGTGGGGAAACTCACTTAGTGGATAATTTTTCATTAAGTAAATGTTGTAACTCAAGCAGTTTTTTAAAACAAACAATGCTGTTGAATAAAAAACTAAACTGACTGATTCATTTTTAGGTCCAGAAGTAATTAGGCCAACAAGGCCCTGTTTTGCTTTGAAAGCAAGTACAACTCAGTAGTGTGCAGAGTAGTGGTATTCCAAGATCTGGACTGAGAGCTACGTATCCTGCAAAGTTTCACATATTCTCTGCATTCACATACCTGATTACTGACTGATTATTAAGCCCTTCATGAGCTGCATCAAGGTGTTGAAGCAGAGAATATAGAAAAAACAGTTCAACCAAATGAGTTCCTAGGCCACTGTAAACTGCTGTTTTGAGCTTAGGGCACTCTTGTTGCCTGGGACACTCTTGTAAAAGAGATTTTTTTCTCATAAAGTTTTTATCCTGGTCAAATAAAAGGTTAACAAATAAATGAATGAATAAAACAGGACAAGAGGAATCAATGTATATTATAATGTATGTTTGGAGTATATCCAACAGTACTTAATGAATTAGAATAACTTTAACAATAAATGCTTGATATATGCTTGAAATGTTTACATAATCAATCCGTTTGGCTAGGTAGAAAAACAAACGCTGCAGACAAAATCTCATAGACAAAGTATATGGCTGATCTCAGTTGCTCTTTCCATGCAATTCAAACACAAAAAAACTAACTTAATAAATAAAAAATCATTCAAAACAAGAAAGTGTCCCACATCTTACCAAATTAAAATTTTGAATTTTGGCAGTGCAAGTAACTTAAAATTAAAAAGTAATAAATATAAAAGTAAATTGATGAGCAAGCCATGGTTATAGAAGGAAAAAGGAAATATAAGAGCCTGTAAAAGAGAGACAGAACCTGTGCTGAGCAACTTAATCCTGTGAATCCTTTGAACTTAATCCATGAAATTCAGTGAGCCCCCAAGCTGCTTTAAATATGCAAATATCATGCATCAGATTAGGTGCATGTAATAGTGTTTATGAGCCGAAACTGCATTACGGGGCATACCATGGCATTTGGGGGTAAAAATTCATGCATTATTTGTTTCCTAAGTGTAGGAATGGAGCAAGTATGCTACCTGTTTTTCATTAGACGGAGCTCCCTCTTACGTGAGACCTCCTCAGTCAGCTGCTGTGGGCTATGCAAGGAGCCTGGTGAACTGGCCATTGTAATACCCTGTGGTAGCCGTGAAATTGGCGAATGAATTTGATATGCTGACATGTCTCCAGTAGCAGCTAGAAAAACAGAAACAAATAAACAAAATTACAGTCTAGAGAATTTCCAATCAGTCCTCAAAGTCATTTATCTTAACCTAATATGTATCAAAGATATATAAAATATATTTAGGTTATAATCTATGTTGTGTAAATAGGGTTTCAGATTAACATGCCTTTGTAAAAAATATAATATTTCATTCTGCATAAAAGGGCATTTACACCGCCCTTCTACATTTTACTGAATTACTCCTACAATATTTATTCAACTATTCTGAAAACTGTGCACACACACAGGTAGCAGGTGTGGGGTGAACATACTAAAATCTGGAGGTCTTCTTAAGTGTAGTTTTGGAATTATTCAAAGTAATTTTTTTTTTTATCAAACAAAAATCAAATTATTTATAATAATTTATAATGGTACATTTTTTTTAAAAACTGTTTCCAACTTGAATGATGTTTCTATCACCTTCTGATCTGAAATTATTAAGTTTTAAATTAACTAAATTAACCAAGCGGAAATTGACCAGATTAATCCCCATGCTCTAAAGGGTTAAAATCACTGACTACTGCCCCCACAGGTGAAAACACTGAACTACAGTCTGGGCTGCAGGTTGGCATTCAACAGAGGCAAACGAACGTGAATGAAGCGCCATATTCAAGTCGATCAACCGCAGCTACAACGCCTACGTCGCTCAGAGCACGTTCACTTATACAAGATTTAACCCATGTGGACTAGGCCTAACATAGCCTTTTATGCATTTCACATTGGCAAATATACAGCTGTTCACTTTTATATACTTTCCATCACAAATTTATTAAGAACATAGTTGGCAAATGACAAAAGAAATAAAGATCTTTTGATCATTGCCTTGTAAAAATATAAAGAAACACAAACAGATCAATTGTTAAATTAGATTAGAAAAAGGATGCCCCACAAGCTGACATCCTAAGAGGCACCGGAATAAAAGCTTTTAGCTGTGTATTATACACAGATGTAGTTGCAGTAATTAGCTGGATTACATGCCAGTGAAAACTCAGATGTGTTTACTTGGGACCAAAGCAGTGTGTCGACTTTCCGGTCCTGACTACAGCTATTTCCACTAACCTTGCACTAATATTTCAGATGTGATACACAATATGCAAACCACAGATCCTGTACAAGCCCAGCCTACATATTAAAAAAAACTGAATCAAAATCATAACCTTTCTGTCATGCTTTTCTGCTTTTCTCATTGTATAATTACATTTTCAAAAGATTTTTCTCTGTGGAAATCTCTGCCTCACTGAGACACCAACAGTGTATTATCTAACAGATGATTAATCTGGTTATGTCTTGCTCTCGCAAAAGAAACTGCCTGTAATCACAGCATGACTCTGGACTGACGTCAATGTACATCTTATTTGCTGTTCAGCATTTACATTTCCCTGCTGGTATCCAATTCCAGGAAACATGGTGACGTCAACTAGGCTGTGAGTGGGCAGAGCATTCACGCGTTGCAGAGTGAGTGAGTGAGTGAGAGAGAGAGGGAGAGCGACAGAGAGGGAAAAAGGCTAAGAAACGCGGGGGGGGGGGGGGGAGTGTCCTTAGGGGGAATACAAACCCGCAAGAAAGCAATCTTTGCTATATAAAATAAAATCATGCATTTAACCTGTAGCAGAGTTTCAGGACAGAGGCTACATATGTATGTGGATTTTCAGTATCAGTACATGCCAATTCATTGCTGCAATAAAAAGGAAGAAGGCTAGTTACTTTTTCACACAGGGCTCAAAGCAAAGCAACAAACTTTCTGAAGTGTTATGTTCCAGCCCTGCCAAAATATAATAAGTACCCATCTTCAAAATGCTTCTAAATAGTTATCAAAAGTCTAAGGGAAATTATTCAGTCACACGAAAAGCAAACATTAAACACCATCCTGTTCTGGCATTTTAAAATGTAAAAAGATCAGCAACAACATACCAGACTCTGTCTCCTCTCCAATCACAGCCATGTGGAGCGAAGCTGAGAGATTGTTTCTCTCTCTGCCTTCAACATGCAGTGCTGCCCAAACCACTAGCTATGTGTGCAATTACAATTAAAGCTATTGACATCACTATGACATCACTGGCCTCCTGATGTCAATAACACGGTGGAGACCAGAACTATCCCCGCCTCCACTCTCTTCTCCTCCTGCTTTTACAATCCTAACACAGCTGTGTTGAGCTCTTTTAGCTGTATCAGTCAAGTAGTACTGTAGAATACAGGAACTAGATTTTGAGAAGCTAAATGATATATGATTGAAATATGAATGAAATAGTAGAATGATAATATCCTGACCTTTTAAAGACAGTAAGAGTTTTTATAACAATTATTATAAGTTTGTAATGTGAAGGCTTTATTTCTACCCTGGCGTTTCTCATTTTACAACAATCAATAACAATTCATGATTCAAAGATGGAGACTATGCGCTAAATGTCATTCATTTGAATGTAGTGAAAATATTGTTACAATTTATTTATTCACTAAATAAAAGCAGAACTTCAAAAGACAACAAATTAAAAATTAATATATTATATCTGAATTCTTTTAACATAACTTTATATAAGCAGCCAGGTATAGTACTGATTTTATGATAATAATCATAATAATAAATCAAGTCAATTTATTTTGTAAAATACAGCATAGCTTTTAATCAACTTATACTACTAAAGTTCATTACCTTGGACTACAACCTTGCTGGCAGGCACATAGTAATGCTGAGAATGATCTTCACATTGACCAGTGTACTGGAATATGGCAGGCCCAGCCTCTGGGGCTCCTGAAGGGGACATGGTGAAAGCCTGATTGATACCTTTGCTGGATGTTGCCCTCTGGGTTGTAAGCAACTTAAGCCAAACAAATACATTCCAGTTCATTACTGCTCACATGCTACCTGGGCAATGAGCCTGGGCAATGAGAGTAAATACAATTACAAACCACATTTCCAGAAAAAGTTTTATAAGAATATAGGAGTGTGTGATTTGTTAACTCTCTTGCACATTATTTAACTTAAGATTTAAAATGTTTTTATTAATCAACTTAAGTGCATTTTGTAAATATAAACAAATTTAGAATTTGACACCTGCAACACCCTCAAAAAGGCTGGGATGAAGGTGTGTTTACACCTTTCACTGTGTTACATCAACTTTCCTTTTAATTACCCTGTTTAACCATTTAGGAACTGGGGAGACTAGTGGTTGCAGTTCTGCAAGCAGACTTTTCCCCCATTTTTTGTAATTCATTTTTAAATGACATTTTTTTATGAACAAGTCTATATTTATTTCAGCAAGAAAATGCCAGGCCTCATTCTGCACCCACTATAAGAATTGGCTTCACAGACGCAAAGCGTTTGCTAGTATTCCAGGTCTGTCTGAATAAGGCAAAGACAACCCTGGACTTCTAAGCAGCTTAGGTACTGTATCTAGCAAAGTCTAGCAAAAATTCCACTTGCAAAATTGCAACTATAAATTGGTATTCTTAGTTCCAAACAATGTATTATTTAAAAAGTGTAATAAAGTGTATTATTATTTCCTTAATTAAAAGGAAATTAGATGTAATGCAGTGGTAAACAAGCCTCTGTCCAAAGATTTTTGAGTGTGCTGCAGGCATCTAATAATACATTTGTTTATACTTACCAAGTACATGTTGTTTTTGTACATTTGCCAGTTCAAGTTAAACAGAATAAACAAATAAAAATTCTTGATTTTACTGCATTTTACAAAATGTCTCAACTTCTCTAGAAATGGGGTTTGCACTTGTTTGTGTGTGTGTATTTTAATCTGAAGAACTTACTAAATTGGCCTGTGTTGGAATTGTAGAAGGTGGGTACTTGTGCAGTAGGAGAGACATGTACTTCATCTAAAATGTTCTCTGCAACTATCTGGACCATGGGGACATCTGAAGGAAGCTCTTTTACATTTCTCCTTGAACACAAAATACACTACTGTGGTGCATGTCCCTCCTTAAAAGTCATATTTTAAAAAATCTATTAGCTATAAACATACTATGGGAGATAACCTTTTTTTTCTTTTTACCTGTACGAGCACCTAGGAAGCATCTCCCTTTTCTTAGGTAGGTCAAAAGCATCCCTGCTGCCTTTCTCAATTCCAGCTGATCCCTAAAGAGACATTAAACTTGCTGGCATTTTTTGAACAACGTCTTATCAAAAGGGGCAGAATATGTACAAGAAAATGTCGTGCCAGTGCTGCCCAATTAATTGAGTCTTAAGGGAGTTAATATGAGCAGGGGACCAAAGGCTTGTTCGCATGATGCAATATAAGTAAGTCTGGGTGTGTTTACATTTAAAATGCTCGACCAGTGATGAAAGTGATGTTTGCTTTTAAGATAATTGTGCATACTGGTTTCTCTGGCAACTGGTGAAATTTGTGTAAGTGGCTATAAATAGCAAACGGGAAACTATCCACAGTTAGAGGAAGAGACCAGATGCAGGCTAAGCTAAATCACATGTTCGTGTTGCTTACATTAAGTACTACAATTTCAGCTAACTCTTAAGAATGTTACTCGAAAGTTGTGCAATCTTCGTGGTCGAGCTTGGCGATGGTTAAACCTGCCTTTTAATTAATACAGATCTTTGTAGCTCTGGGCTGGATTTACCTGCCGGGGTGCAGAATCGGTATTCCTGCTCGATCGTCTTTGTTTGTGAACTCGAGGGGCATCCGTGTTCATTGTGTTTTTAGGTTAACTGAAGTTGAAAACGTTAAACAAGAAATACACACTTGACAACACACAAAAACAATGTTTGGGAAAAAATCTATACCAATTCGCTGTTTATTATCGCTTGCCCATAAAGCGAACACGTCAGTACGTTAACCAGGTTGGCTAATCCATTTTAAGTAGCTACCTTACTAATGTACGTCAGTTATCTTGCTAAATTAGCTGTAATGCACTTAACGTTGGTTTATTTATCACACTGAACAATATATAACCGTATAATCTTCGCAATAGTGACTGTAACTTGCCGTACCTTCTATTAGAGAAACTCCAAACTCGCCTTTAGTTAAGGAGTATCGCCCTAGACCGTTCTTATACAATACTTTATGAGTGCGGAGTACGAAAATGACAAGTCAATGAACTTTCCACGACGGAACTGTAACCTGTTAAGTTCTTTATGTTTGCGTAGGGAGGTCGATAAACCCGATCCGTAATGTTACTGGATATTTTAAATTGTTGTTAGCCTCGGCGGAGCGGGTCGATCGCCACTACAACCGTTTTCGAACGTTGTTTCAGTTTGATTGATGCCATTATCTGGACTGGCTGAACGTCACAAATTCATTGGTTCTGATATAATCACCAGCTCTTAATGATGCTGAATGTAAGCGCTTTCAACATCGTACTCTGTGTCTTTAAACCGAACAAAAAATGTCTTTTTTGTTTTTTTATTAGACACGGGCACTGTACTGTTAGAATCCCCCAATTTCTTTGAGCCCTTACTTCTACAGTAAGCAGGGGATGTTTCAAAAAGCAGTTAACCTGGTCAGTGTTATAGGTTTAGGGTCGCTCTAAAGTCGTACAGTTATTGTTCAGTCAACAATTTAGACTTTGTGAAATACCACAGGACCTAGAACTCCTTTAAATCAAAACGCGTGGACGAAAGAGTGTTCATTATTGTATTTTTTGGTCTTTCTTGAAAATACAAAACAAAAACACAAAAAACATTACAAAACATTCTTTAACCAAGATGACATATGCTATATATA
>JBBPDA010000009.1:12666020-12686913 GCA_037974385.1 Arnoldichthys spilopterus | reverse complement strand
GAAAATGTGTTTCCGGTTTGCTGTCATTGTGTAGCATGGCATGTTGACCTTGAATTACTGATATAGTATTTGGGCCACAGGTCATGAATTATCACCTACCATCATCTTTATGCACTAGTATAACTTTGAGTGGATGAATGTAATGAAGCTTTGTAGTAAAATGTTGTCTTTGTTCTAGAAAGGTTTACTGTTCACTGCTTTTCCTGAAAGTGTGAGACTAAAAGCTGTGTCCTGTCTGTATTTTTATTTTTTTATGATCTTTTTGTTGCCACAGAAGTTTGGGAAAATAAATTAAGTAAATACTTATATAATATCTGTTCTTAGATTGTGGAAACCTTTTAACAACTTTGTAGATTTGTAACTTAGATTTGAAAGTTATGTCTTACGTTTGAAACCTGTATTATGTCTCTTAGACATGGTACCTGATCCTGATTGCGGGGATGCTAGTGGCTCGGACGTATTGTGATGTTTGGATGATACAGAATGGCACCATGATTGAAAGGTGGTATAGAGATGCTTAATTTCAGTGCTTCATTAATGGCCATTCCATACCACTGTTCTCATATTCACACACCAAACTTGAACATCTGAACAAGCACTGATCATATGTTTTTTAATCTTTCACAGTGGTATCATTAGCAGAGATATCAAACTATTCAAAAGGCACTTTTATTCCTACATTATGGTCATACCTGGGGTAATGTGTTCACATTTGGCCTCCATTTGCTGTGAAAAAGATTTCAGACTAATATGTGTGTGAACTTGTGCTATTGACACATAATATAGTCCTAGATGTGCTGACCTGCTGGTTTGATTGACTAAGCCACAAATCAGAACATTACTTACATTACTTAAAATTGTAAAGACTAATGTACTACTTAGCTACCTGGGTTTCCCACACTAAAATACAGATCTCCTCTGATATACATTTTGTAGATTATGTTTCCTTCTTGTGCAACATGTCCTTGCATCTCTGGATGTGTTATTTTTATTTATAATGCTGACAAGAAATTTGCAGCATGTTTTTTATGCAGGTGTCACCATAGCAGATGTTCACCTTGTTCCTCTTTATCCTTCTCTGACCTTGCTTGCTTTTATTTTTGTGCATGTTGTGGTTTACAGTGCAATTATTGGTCGGTCCACAAAAGATTTCAAGAAGTATTTGTTCAGCTTTATGAGGGTCATGCCAGTTGTAAGTCTCTTTTTTTAAATAATTCTTAGAAATGATATTTTAGATTGCTTTCTAAATTAGTCGTACTTGCAGTGTGTTTTTTATTTTGAATGTATGTGGAATGTCAGAGGAGGCCTGATAATGTCATACTTACACATTACTGTAACCTTTTTCTTAACAATTTACATGAATATTTCTACATTATTTTTAGAAGTAAGCTACCATTAGTACATTTAAGTAATTAATTTATAATGTGTACCTATACAATACATATACAGTATATATAAACATAATAAACAAACAGTAATGTATTGTTATTTGTTTAGATTTCACACATCTGTGTGGTAGATAGGTAGCTGTGTCAAGGTGGAATATGAATTTTTAAAAATGTGTATGAGGTAATTGGTGGACAGCCTTTTATATCCTCCTCCCCCAGATTGCCCTGGTCAACAGCTTTCTGAAGTTTGGCCTAAACGAACTGAAACTCTGCTTCCGTGAAAGACTCACTAAACATCTTTATGATGAGTACTTGAAGTAAGGACAATTATGAGGTTTCCTATATCCTAATACTTCATGTCATGTATTTCTCCTAAGCTGCAGTTTTGCAATTACTCTTACATTACTCTAATGTCTTGTTCTTAAAATTGTTAGAGGGTACACCTACTACAAGATGGGGAACCTGGATAACCGAATTGCCAATCCTGATCAGCTGCTTACCCAGGATGTAGAGAAGTTCTGCAACAGTGTGGTGGACCTGTACTCCAATCTTAGCAAAGTAAAGAATATTGCCCCTGCTTCTTGTTAGATAGTAACATGCCATTTTTTGACTTAAAGAATGTCACCATCTTTTATTTTCTGTTTGTTCATTATTGTACCTCCTTCTAGCCTCTTCTTGATATTGGCCTGTACATCTTCAAGCTGACAACTGCTATTGGAGCTCAGGTAAGATTCAAACATTTTTGTGCAGTTTTGGAAAACATCAATGGGTATATTTCTAACAGTGACCACATGTGTTGTCATCCTTTTTGTTAGGGCCCTGCTACTATGATGGCTTATTTGCTGATCTCAGGCCTCTTCCTAACAAGGTTAAGGAGACCAATCGGAAAAATGACTGTGACTGAGCAGAAGTATGAGGGAGAGTACCGATATGTAAATTCCCGGCTCATCACAAACAGGTGAAACGAGTGGTATAATAGTATGGTAGTATACACAGAGTTAGTTAGTTATTGACCATTTTATCTGTTTCTCTAACCCTATTGGTCAGGGGTGCCCAATTTTTTTTATTGCCTTGGGGGACCAAGTGTCAAATAGACACAAAGTGATATATTAGTAGGTAGGTGGGATTCTATGTTTCAGATAGAGTTTTAAAAAGTTATTTAATAACAAACATTCTCATGGGAAGACTTTGAGTGATTACTGTACATTTATTGACAATTTATTGTAGAAGTGCCAGATCAGTGGAAAATGGATCACTCATTGTTAAACTGCTTATAAATGGACAAGCTGTAGATGTAACTAATTTAACAGGAACTCAGTGTATAATATATTATGATACATACAGTGCTACTGCTTGTTAACATCCTGTCTTAACTGTTGCCAACCTTTAGTGAGGAGATTGCCTTTTACAATGGAAATGTGAGGGAGAAACAGACCATCCATGCTACTTTCAAAAAGCTGGTGAGATTTGCCCCATGTGTTTTATGACTGCTTGAACTCCTCAGAAATGTATCATCAGATGAAGTTTAAATGTTGGACTCTTACACTTGTTGACTCCGTAGTTGTAATTGCTTAAATGTACTTTGCCCTCAGGTTGACCACTTGCACAATTTTATCTGTTTCCGCTTCTCAATGGGCATGGTAGACAGCATCATTGCTAAGTGTAAGATAAAGCTTGTAATGTCAAACTTAATCGTATTAAATGATATACAAGGAAAAAAAATAAAATAATATATATATTTATTTATTTATTTTTTTATGACAATTGCAGACTTTGCCACTGCTGTTGGATATCTGGTTGTGAGTCGGCCGTTTCTGAACCTGGCCCATCCACGACATCTCAACAGCACACATTCTGAACTGCTAGAGGTAAGCAGTCTCAATCTGCTCAATTTAAATCAATTAAAAGTGACTTATTTGTCATTGTGAACACACTGAATCACATGCAAAGTGCACCACAATGAAATGTAACCTGCATTTAACCCATCACCCATGCACGTGTGTAGTGGGACGGTACTTTCCTCAAGGGTACCTCTAAATTGAACCTGTGGCCTTCTGTTCACAAGGGCAAGGTCCTAACCACTAGGCCACTACTGCCCAACCACTAGACCACGACTGTCCTTGTGAATTTAGTAGATTTATTAGACCCTGCTTTCACATACTGTGTCAACAACATAATTAGCTCAAAAGCAAAAAGTTTCAGGATTCACTAATCTATTTCATTAACTTCAGATATGGCTACAAAAAGCATCAACTTGAAACTCTCATAAAAAATGAGGAATTTTTTTTTCTGGCTGTAGGATTACTACCAGAGCGGTCGTATGCTACTGCGTATGTCCCAAGCCTTGGGGAGGATTGTGCTTGCTGGCCGAGAAATGACCAGACTCTCAGGGTAAAGTTTTGAGTTTTATTTTGTAGCACTGTTTATGCATTTTTTTAGACTGAAAAATACTTAGACTTAAATATCTATGTCTTATATATGTATATACCATATAAGTTAAATCTCTTCTAACTGTTACTGTGTGTTCAGTTGTATAGGGTGGGTTTCAGTGCTTGCATGATTTTTCTTCCAGGTTTACTGCTCGTATCACTGAGCTTATGAAAGTCCTAAAGGAGTTGAACTCTGGGAAATATGAGCGCACTATGGTCTCTCATTTAGAGAAAGGTGAGATCTAATCAGACTTTCAAGGCAAAGTGGTGTAGAGCCATGGGGTATTATTCATACTGAACTTTTTATTTGCAGAGACCGGTGCCTTAGATAAACTAACCCTGGTGCCTGGAAGTGGGCGCATCATTAACACAAACAACATCATCAAGTATGTATCAGGCATCCATCTATCATCTATTTGCAGAAATGTGGCACTTTCATATTTCACACTGTTTGATTGAGTGGATAAACTATATTTTGTTCCCCCTAGATTTGAACACACCCCCTTGGCAACACCCAATGGAGACATTTTGATTAGAGACCTCAGTTTTGAAGTAAGATTTGCTCATGTTGTGCAAACATACAGCTAAAGTATCTCATATTCAGGTCTTATTTTGTGTGTATGTTTAAAGGTGAAATCTGGCACCAATGTATTGGTGTGTGGGCCCAATGGCTGTGGAAAGAGCTCACTTTTTAGAGTTCTTGGAGAGGTAAGCTTTTAAATTTAAAGCAGGTTTTTTAAAATAAAGAAAAAAAGCCCTTGCTGATGGTCATTGTTTTCTCTTAATGTGTCTGTAAGAACTGAATTTGTCCTTCCAACCTTTTGGAATTGAGTATAGTTTAAAAAGTTCATCATAGCTCAATCTGAGATAAATATACAGGGTATACATTATGTGTGATGATGAACTCAGCTACAGTGTCATCACCCACACTCCCTCAGTTTTATTATCTTTAAATGTTATCATGTGTACTACTGTGTGAATAATTGTTTAACATATATTCTTGCACTGGTGTTGCAAGAGAGTGCATGAATATTATATCAGCATGGCTGTGATTCACTCAGGTACAAGACAAGGAAGGCATGGTAAAATATCCTATACCTCGCATCTCCAGTCACCAAATGAACACAAGCTACATCATCATAGCAACAGCTAAAAGAAACCACAAAATGTCAATGTGCAGTGTGTTTCTTTTTTCAGCTCTGGCCCCTTTTTGGTGGAAGTTTGACGAAACCTGACAGAGGGAAACTCTTCTATGTTCCTCAGGTAAAACTGATTGAACAGCAACACCAATTCCATACAGAATTCCACAGTAGTTCTATTTCCATGTGTTAAATTCTTTTTGTATTTAGAGGCCATACATGACACTTGGCTCACTGAGGGATCAGGTGATCTACCCTGATACCTTTGAGGACCAGAAGAAAAAAGGGATTTCAGATCAGGTACTGAAAAACATAAAACCAATCTGACACAAATTCTCATGTCAGTCAAAAACATTTTTACTGTGTCAGATTAATATGGTCTCTTTGCAACAGGTGCTAAAAGAATACCTGGACAATGTACAGTTGGGGCACATTTTGGATAGAGAGGGTTCTTGGGATGTTGTCCAAGACTGGATGGATGTTCTTAGTGGTGGGGAGAAGCAAAGGATGGCGGTAAGGATACTAGTTATAGGTGCAGACAAGTACTAACTGTGAGTGGAGCTGATATAACTATATATATAACTAGTGAATGAACAACCAAAAGCCAGCGTTTTGCCCGTGACATGTATTGGTTGGCATTTGCCAGAAAAGTTCTACAACAACCCATGACCTATGTGCAACAAAGTGGTATTCATATCAGTAAAACCTTGAGGATATCTTGTTTAGTTGCCAAGTACTTCAAATAAAGCAATGTTTAAAGACAGAATACCCTACACTTCACAAATATTTTTGATATCTTGGCATTTATCCATTGTTGGCATGCTAACAGCCTCTTGGTTTGCCAGAAAACAAAGAAAAGGAAGGCTAATACTACTTCTGTCATTAAATTTTAGCAATTTTTAAAATAATTTATATTTTGTTTTTTCAAATATTTTTACCAATATAATGATAGATAACGTTTTTCTGAGTAATCACTTCTAACTCTCAGATCTCAGCTTTGTCTGACTTGAGTAAACACACTTTATATCCTCAAGAAATACTTAGTATTAAACAGAAGTTTATTTAAACTGCATTTATTGTTTGCTGCAGATGGCTCGGTTGTTCTACCACAAGCCTCAGTTTGCAATCCTGGATGAGTGCACCAGTGCTGTAAGTGTAGATGTGGAAGACTACATCTACAGCCACTGCAGAAAGGTAATGTAGGCTCATTGCCTCTGTGAACTCTTCACAATCACAGGCCATCTCTCATACATTCAGCTTCTTTTGTGATGCTGACTCATTCTCTCTGCTCTTGGCAGGTGGGCATCACTCTGTTCACAGTCTCCCACAGAAAATCCCTCTGGAAACATCATGAGGTGAGATTAACTGCCCCACTCTTTGAAGCAAGGCTTCCCAACTTATTTTGCAAAGCTCAGTTCCAATCTATAAGAATGTCTGACCTTTGCTTTTGTGTACAGTACTACCTTCACATGGATGGAAGAGGAAACTATGAGTTCAAGCCCATCACTGCTGACACAGTGGAGTTTGGATCGTGAAAGAGTAGACGGCCAGAAAACACGCACATGCACCTCGAACTGGAGGCATAGAAATACTGCACTTCAAGTCGCTAACTCACTGAATATAGAATTTTGTTTTTAATCACTTGTAACATTTCCGTTTTCCGTTTTTAATGAAGTGAAATTTAAAGATCTCTTAACACTACATTTTCGTCTTCCATGACTGTATAATTGTAAAATTTGTAATTTAAGGTGCAGTCCAATTTGCTGGACAGCCACTAATAGGAATAGTGTACGGGCTGATCCCAATGAATGATGTTCACGTCCTGAGCGACATAAATTATTTTGTAGATTAATTCATGTAAGAGGAATTAGTCTTCAGATTCTGTAAATGAAATCAGCACCTGTGGATTGAACTCTGGTATTTAGTCCTGAACATTAGTGTTAAAGTACTAACTATGCCTTTTTGACCCCAGGTACACTATACGTCAATAATGTCATGCTACTAAGTGGCCTTAGTACTTACTGTAGTTTTTGGTGGTGGGTCGATTGTATGGCCCTTTGGGAGAGTTGAAGGAATTGCAGCAGCATTTTTATGTTTGGTGGTAAAAGCGGGGAGGGGACCTGAGGACTGGAGTCCAGCACAGTTTCCTGATTGCTCTGAGACCAACCAAATTTGACAAGCTGAGGAGTTGCATCTGTTATGTTTCAGGACCGTCACCAAACTGTACAGGAATCCAGGACCAAAGTTCCACACCACTGTGGAGATGTGGAGTGTATTACACTGATTTGCAAACCAGAAAGCCTTGTTCAACATACTGTGTCTGTTATTATCTGAGGGTGGCCTATACATATGCACCTTTTATGTTCAAACTGTAACATTTCTACGTGCTATTGTGTAACAAGTCAGGAAAAGCAACTCTAGACTGAATACTTATCAGCTTTTATACAGTGAAGACTGCAGTATCCTAGTAACACAGTGCAAAAGCAGTAAAGGGATGGACTTGGAATGAACTCACCCATGCCTTTTCATTAAAATAAAATTCGCAGAATTCTGGGTGTGTGTTTGTGTTTGTGTGGGTTTCTTAAAAAGTCTAAAATTAAAAAATTGAATGTAAGGCCTTAAAAAGTCTTAACCTCATTACATTTTTATGCACTATATCTTAAATCACTTACTTTCTGCCCACCAGTGTAAATAAATTTGCTTATTTTGTTAGTTATTCTAGCACTGTCCAATTTTCTTTAATGTCTTTTCTACTTTTTACCATTCATTCATAAGCATTCATTCTTAAAAAGGACTTAAATTTTACTTGTTGAAACCTGCAGAAACCTTGATACCTGTAGGATGCACTGAGGTGACTGATGAGGTTAGGATGCCCTTTGATTAAGTGGGCCAGAGTGATAAGGATGCAATTTGAATGACAATGTCCACATGTTAGATGTGGGTGAGGGGTCATTCAGATCAAGCCTTCCTTTGCCCTTTTAACTTTCTTATTTTCCTGACGCAATGATCATTTAAAGCCATAAATGTTTTTTCTTCTTTTATTGTTTGATCCAAGGCTGTTCTCTAGTGACTGGTCAGAGAGGTGCTATGGGAAAGCAGTGGCATATCTTTTTGCACAACATTGCCTCACTGAAGATACCGACACTTTGAAAAGGCTCCGCCCTGCTCAGTCCTTTCTAGGTTAAAGGCTGTTACTTTAGACTACAGTCATTTTAACACCCATTGGCGTTTCTTTGCTGATGTGACCATGTGCTGCTACTCCTGTTTTGTGAATCATTAACAAGAGAACCAGTGAAGAGCCTCCACTCTGTCCTTCAGTAAGAGCTTCACTTACTTTAATTGTAGAGGATGTTACTGCCAAGTTTTAATGTGACCAGTCATATAATTTCTACTACAATTATGGAAATGTGTGGAATATGATACTCTGTTGCATTCTGTTTGTTATTATGTCAGCAGTTTACTATGTGAACTCATACATGTTTTGACACCAGTCATATGCCTTAGATTACTTTTTTTTTCTCCTAGACCAATACAGGAAGCTTTTCTTAAACCACAAACAACTTCCTGTTCTGAGCGAAAAAGAAAGCGTTTATGATCCTTCAGTGCTTCTCTTCTATTTTACTTTCATATTGTTACCTTTACTGGACACAGATCTTCCATCTTGAGGCTCGTCATGGCCTGGCACCTGGCTCCACTCTTATTTGTCCTTCAGGCGATCTACGCACCATGCCATGCTCATGAACAAAGTACATACCTCTTCTCTTTTTTAATGAATGATCACTGATTTCAGTAATGTTTATGTAAATTCTGTGCTGTTAATGACCGCGTGATTATACATATTCTGATTCAGTGAAGGAGAATTCCACAGATTTTCAATATTCCATCATAATCATTTAGATGTAAATAATGTAGAGTGCTTGAAGTTGTTCACAACTGTTGATTGGAAGCAGAATTAGTCTGAAGCAATTAATCTGTAAATGAAAAGTGTTTAGGAGTGTTTTAAGGAAAACAGTAACTTGAGGAAACTTTTTTTTCAGCTAACATAACGTTACATATAAACATTAATTGAACATATGTAAGGCACGTGTAGGTGCATCGGTCATTTTGTAAATGGAAGTAAAAAAGAACTATACTGTAGACATTGCGTTCCTGTGGTTCCTATCACCACCACTGTTAAGAAGTAAGTGCATTTCTCCACAATGCTACATTTTACATCAAACCACTTGAAATCAGTTGTTTTATAGCTCTGTAATTGAAGTATGCTGAATTTCTGAGGGCTTCTTAGTTGAATCAAAAATCAGTAAGATTCCCCTTTTGTTTTGTGTGTGTTGACCTTTGGCTCATGCGTGGCTGCTCAGAGGGTCCAGGTTTTTAGAAGTGATGTTCTATAGATTACACAAGCTGTGTGTGTACAGTTGAATGCCTGTGTCAGCAAAGGGGCACATCAAAGTAGCTAAATTCAGTAATTAGAAGTGTCTGGAAAACCTTTTAATGAATGTAGTTAAATCTTTATTATCATTTCCTTCTTTGGCTTTTTCTGCTGTGGCTTTCTCAAGGCACTCTGCGCTTTGTTGGCATTGGAGACTGGGGGGGCCTTCCCTCAAGTCCCTTCTACACACCCCAAGAACACAAGATAGCTGATGAGCTGGGAAGAGTGGCTGAAACTCTGGGGCTAGATTTTGTCCTCAGCTTGGGAGATAATTTCTACTACGACGGAGTCAAGGACGTAGATGATATCCGCTTCAAGGTCTGCTTTCTTAGTTCTTACACCTGGAAATATAGAAAGTTAAACATCTCTGTGACTTAGATTGTGAAAAAACACTAATGACCTTGAGTCTGTGAAGCTTTGTACAGTAACAAGTGTTCCTCAATGCTCAAAAGTTTGGAATTGTTATTTTGTAAAACGCCTTCAAAGATTGTTATATATGGAATAAATTGGACGACAATCAAAGTTAATACTGGAGGCACTCCTGCTCGGTAAACATGTCAGCATCTGTCACATGTTCCCAGCAGATAAAGTATGATAAACGTGCCCTCTAGTGGACGTAGTTCCATGCCATGAAACACCATCCTGATACAGAGGAGCCCATGTCATTTGTACAAGCACATATTTAGTCTCTGCTAAATATGTGCTGCTAATCTCTGCTTTCAGACTACTTTTGAACAGGTCTTCTCCCATCCAGCTCTGATTTCTGTGCCGTGGTATTTGGTGGCAGGAAATCATGATCACTTGAGAAATGTGTCTGCTCAGATTGCATATTCCACCAGATCGGAGAGATGGTGAGTTTGCCCAAGATCATATGTAGAAGGTGACACGCTGCACACCAAAAATTCTGGGTTTAGCAATGACTGAACCTCTGCTGTAAATGTGATGTACACTGAGTGTTATTAGAAACATGCTCTTTGCATCCACACTGATTGGTGATTACTACAGGTACATTTTTCATTTGCCCTTCCATTTGGTAAAGTTAAT
Organism: Arnoldichthys spilopterus; assembly: GCA_037974385.1. Classification (NCBI taxonomy): domain Eukaryota; kingdom Metazoa; phylum Chordata; class Actinopteri; order Characiformes; family Lepidarchidae; genus Arnoldichthys; species Arnoldichthys spilopterus. The sequence continues at coordinate 12,676,484 of JBBPDA010000009.1, read as the reverse complement.
TGTACTTTGAATGAGCATTAATGGTATACAGTATTCTCTTTTCCAGAGGAAAGGTGGATAATTGTACCTTTTTAAATCTTAACATTTAATTTTACATTTTTTTATAAAAATAAAATTTAGAGAGATTATATGGGCTCAGGGCAGCTAAATATCTTTATAGAACTGCAAAGAAATATTTACACAAGTATTTAAGTACAATTATGTTCTCTTAGTAATGGTAGTGAGGGTACAGCCCAAATGACCAAAGGTGCAGTTTTTTTCCCCAGAAAGTGTAGGAGCAACACACCAGCAAAAACAGGTGCATTAAAAGTTAATAAACAGGCTGCCTTAACATTACTTAGATAACTGAATTTCAAACGAAAAGTTAACAGACTGTAAAACACATTGACTACAACTGACTAGAAACTTGAAGGCTTCAAAATGTGAAGGCACTCTGGTTGTAAACTTTATATTAAAACAAAAAAAAACCATCCAGCCAACAATGGTCAGAAACTGAAACTGTGGTCAAAAACTGGCATTTAGTTGATAAGTTCCTGAATTTACTGAATGTGAGCAGTTTGTAGGACATACACATTTAGGGCTATTCACACATACATATTGTAACTTAAATATTTAGTTCAGTTATTGAAAAAGGCTACACAACTGTATTCATTATGTAATTACATGACTGCAATTAAAATATTTTATCTAATTATTCTGTGGCAACTCATAGTCTGAGGACCTCTTTAAAAAATACATGTTGTGAATAGATATAGAATGTTAGTATATTCACACGTTTGTACTTTGCTGGAAATACTCAGCTGATTATGGCTCTATGAATAATATAAAAAAATATTGATAACTGCTCTATAACAAACAGCACAGAATAAAAAAAACAGAACTACCATTCTGGAGATCCCACAGGTTCTGTGACAGTCTAATCAAAGTCAAAGGCGAGGCCACCCAGTTACATTAATATAAGTGATACAGGCGGAACTGCAAAACTAACATAGTTAACATGAATACCAGGAAAATGCTTCCAAGCCTAACATTTAGCATGAAGATAACATTTTATAACACAAAATTCACTTTAACTGACAATAACTGAAGAACAAAAAGAGAAGTAGAGCTAAGTAACAGAAACCAACAAACCCATAACAATGCTGGGAAGCTTCATCTTTCAGCCAGCTTTCAATTATGATGTGAGATGTAAAACTCATATCAAAACATCATAAACAAACTCAATATGTTTAGTACATGTTGAATAGATCTAACGTTTTCTTCACTCACACCAGGTGAATTTCAGCACTGGAGTTTACAGTGTACCAGGTGACTAATACAAATTGTACTCGGAAAAGATGAGCTACAGTTACTAACCATACACCAGAAATGTTTATCAGGTAGGTGAGTCTAAGGAAGTGCGTAAATGAAGTTTTCTCATCCATAGGCATTTCCCTGAGCTCTACTATGAGCTGCAGTTTAAGGTTCCTCACACCAATGTCTCCATGACGGTCCTGATGATTGACACAGTGGTTCTGTGTGGGAACACTTATGATGGAGTCTACCCACAAGGCCCAGAGGACTCTGCTGCTGCTGACCAACAGTTTGAGTGGATTGAGAGGACACTTCAAAACACTAAGTAAGGCTTTATAGTTCAGCATCAGAACACACGCAATTCAGCAAACAAAATCCAAAACCCAACAAGGACGAGAGTGAGTCACATGAAGGACCTAAGGGTATACAAACTAGTATCATATTGGATAACTTTCCCAAAGGATTTCTTTTTTATTTTCTCGGAAGGATGAATCCTTTAATAGGAATTTAAGAATTTCGTTGCATGTTTTGAGAAGCCCTGACCTGCCACACTCTCTATTGCAAGATACACCCATGCATTCCTGAGAATAATGTGTGACCAGGAAAACACACCCTTTGTCCACTACAGCACAGCCCTCTTTGACACACCCTAATGTGAAGATCTAGCATGATTAATCCATGATTAATTATGGGAATAAATAACTAGAAATAATTAAACAACAACAAAAACTATTTTATTTTAGTCATCCTTACACATTTATGTATAAAGAGTCTTATCACTGAAAAATCAAGACTCACCTGTGACAGGATACAAAAAGTGTTTTCAAAAAGAATAAATACACTCAAAAGTAATGAAAGGGAAGGCTGATCTGTCAGAGGTAGGTAGCATAGCTTTAACAATTTGAGAAGAAATACAAAATAAGCATAAAAAACTTTCTGACCTTTAGAACTGCAGCCCTTTGTACATCCTCTATCAAAGAGCATTTTAATTTGCTTTTGTTCTCAAATAAAATACTAAAAAGCACCACAGACACCTTCACCAGTGTAAAAACAAGGAATGTTGTAACTGCTATGTGTTAGGGGCTGAAACATGTCTGACTACAAAGTAGATTCATTGCTTCACACATAAGCTTAATTTGAAGTAAAAGTGATAACATTTTAAGATACACAAGAAAGAACAAATCCACTGAAATTCTACTTTGTTTCTGTACTATTAGCTTTCTATTATTATTTTTTAGGTCAGAATTCGTGATTGTGGCTGGACACTACCCGGTTTGGTCAATCGGCCATCATGGTCCTACTCACTATCTGGTGAATAGGCTGAGACCACTGCTGAAGAAGCACAATGTCACTTTATATCTGAATGGTCATGATCACAGTTTGCAGGTGAGCATCTTCTTTTAAAGAGAGGGAGATGGAAGTGAAAGTCAGTAAAATTTAATAATTTAATGTAAAGCAGAAAAATTAAATAATATAATCATATAAAATAAAAGCCATTATTCACAGTAAAAAAAAGCGAAAGTGTCTGAGATGCTCTTAAAATAAACATAAAAACCTATATTAGAGCATGGGTAGATGTAGCCTCAGACACTTTCTTTTTTCTATAATTTTTGTCAGTCAAGTCTGATGAGCACGTTGTATTTTTTACACAAGCAAATATTTAATCTGTTGACCCAGGGAATCATTTACTTTTTCTGTTTTTTACACTCTTCACAGTATCTGAGTCTATACCCCCAGATTACCTCAGATTTACCCATGTCCTTTACACTGACTGCCAGGTTTAAAAATTATTTTAAAATTCTCTTTTTCTGTCATCTTCCACCAGTTTATTAGGGAGGACGATGGAAGCCCATATGTTATCAGTGGCAGCGGGAATTTCCTGGACACTTCCACTTACCATGCAAAGAGCTTCCCATCATCTTGGCAATTGTTTTCCAGTGCTGTGAATCAGACTTTAGGAGGTTTTGTTTACTTTGAAGTCACCAAAAGCAAGATGTTGATTAGTTACATTCAGCTAGATGGGAAGTGTTTGTATCAGACCACTCTGCCTAAACGGAGCATATAAAATGCTGAACATAATTAGATATGAAATGATTCTGTGACTTTTTCCCCAAGTGTGCTTCCTAACCTTGTACTATCCAGTATGAGACATCAGAGTCTCTCAATCAATTTAGCACATTTCTGAAAAACAAAGCTTATGATTTAACACTATAGCCTTAATGCAAATTTGTTGTACTTTACTCACATTTTTATTCAAACTCTGTCACATAATGATGAAATGCCTTTAGTGTTTCTAACTACATTTTTTTAAGATTATTTAACCCACTGAATAGTTATTCCTATTAAACTGTGTACCAGTCAGCATGTGAGTGATCCTTTAAAAAAAAAAAAAAAACTTCCAATAATTTGCATTAATGCAGTAATTTCATTGCTAGTTGTGCAATCTCTTGTGGTGTGTTCTTTAAAAGTACTGTATTAATATATCACTGTAAAAACTCTATATGATACATGTGATTTTTTTCATACAGTAAACCTGGTTTTAATTTAGACATATTTCACTTTGTAAATGGGTTTGTTTATTGTATAGAGACAGTGATATGAGACACTGAGCCAGTAAAAAATCAAAATCCACTGAGAAAATCTAACTGGTCAAATATTTTAAATAAACAGTTTGCATTATGTGTCCCTAGTGGTTATTACAAGATTTAAGATGCTCCCAAGGTGGACACATGGGGGCGATACTGACATATTTATGATTCAGTTTCCAGCTTGCCTTAAGGTTTAAGGGTGTTAAAATTGATCTGGAATAGTACAAAGCAACAGGCAACAAGCAAAGCCACAAACATAAGTGTACAGAATTTATTTAAAGTATCAAAAAGTTCATACCATTTTCCACAGGTTCATATGTCTATGAACCCACAGGTTCATATGTTTATTTCACACTGGCTGAATTTTTGTCCAGTTTTATATAATTTCAGTCTGTTGTCAGGTAGAACCAGTCAAGTAAGCCGTCTTATAAACGCACTGCAAATTGTACATATACAATACTGAACTGCAAAACTATAAATATGCTTTTCAACACTAATATACAGATATTGCTTTTGTAAAAGCTACAAAAATAAAATAAATTAGTGCCCTGACATAAAACATCTATTATAAAAGTAGTAGTTTACCCGACTGTAAAGCTCCCAAAACTATTCAGCAGTCCCTAGTGATCAATAGCATATTAAGTTAATAAAAATAGTAAACTCTCATAACCAGCAAACATCAAATAGGTAGTGCTTTGAAAAAACAGTAAAATATCACCAGTTAAGTAAAAGTACCGATTGAAAAAAAAGAGCTAAAAACATCTGCAGCCTTAGGTAATAAATCATGTGCACGATCTCCCTTCAGTTTCATAGAAACAAAGTGAAAAATTCCAGCATTTTCCACTGAAATGTTAAAACGATGTTTTTGAAAGAATCCAGTACAGTTGCATGAAAGTGTGAAGTTCTGTTTTCAAGGACAGAAAAATACACTCCTCACACCTCCCTCAAAGGCACGTGCTCTTTTCCTCTTCTTTTGGCTTTCTGCTGATGTTTGCAGCACATCACTATGCCAGCAATAAACGCTGATATTATCACAATGATGCTCAGGATGCCTGCAGCAATCACTGCCAAACTGTACTCTAAATGGAAAAGAGAAAATGGAAAAGATTTATGAGCTGTCCCTTTAGAGGTCACACGCACACACACCCCGATTGATGGATTGATTTATCTTATAAAAACGAGAACTCTGTTTAACATTGGAATGATTTCTCTGAGCCTCTACACCTGATCTCAACAGCTGAAACAGCCCTTGGTGACCCCGCTCACATTAATGTATTACACCAGCACCCTGAGAAGCTACCATCAGCACTCAGTATTGCTGTCTCTTCGTTTATCAACTTCCAAAAGTGATAGTATTCTGGTCTTCCCATCTCTTAACACAAAGCTCCCCAACAATGCAAATTAACATATCCAAGAAACCGGTCACAGGAAATCTCTGTCCCGATCATATCTTACCTTCAAAGATAGACTTGTTTCCCTGCCCTGAAGAGCACTGAACGTGACTGAGCTCGCCCAGCTGTTTGCCAGGACTGCGAGAGGGAATGTAAGCCTGAACATTGAAGCAGTAGCTCTCACCCCTGTCCAAATCCGTCAGCTGGATCTCACCACTCGGGCTTGTCTTTTCTTTCTAAGGAGAAGAAAATACTGCTTTTTTCAATCTGTTTGTGAAATCTTTCTTAATCCTCTTTTATTTTCTAGCTGGTCTCAGTACTGAACACTTTTTAAATGGATTTGCACATTCCTTTACTTTATCTTAAGAGATAACAGGGGCCATAAACAGCCTATATGTGAGAAAAGCTGCAAGCCTGTTCCAGCAAAAATTGCAAATTTGTCACAAACCTGAAGGCAGTTTTATAGATTTTAATGTTTTACATGTAAAATATGCAGGTTGCAAAGAGCTTTTCACAAGTTTTTGCTTTTCTCTTGAGGTCAAATAAAGAACTATTAGTCTCTGCAACTTTCTACTGAAAAAAGAAGTACTAACAGCAGGAAAAATATGTATCCCAAAACATCTGTATTCACAGCAGCCAGCCCAGCTTTATATTCTGACACTGTCAAGATTTTTTTTTATTATTATTTTGTTTGAAACTTTTATGATCAATGAATGAAAAGAAATGCTCCAAATTGACTTAGAACAAAAACATTTTACATAAACTTCCATTAGAATTCTCTGAAAAGAATTTATAGGTGCACCCGGTTTTTAGGACTAATAGTGCTGAATCTCTGTCATACAGAGGGAGCAGGAGGAAAATGCAGGTAACCACTTGGTCGAGAATAGGAATTGTGAGGTTCTAGTTAGTGCAATAAATGGTTCTTTGTCTCAAAACACTAGAGGAATCCTTTTTGGTGCCACATAATAACGGTTCTTCAAAGACCATATGTAAATGTTTCACAGTCATAGAGAAGAAGCATTTAATCATCCACTTAACATTCTTTTGGTTCCCTAAGCTGTCACGGTTCTACCATTGCCTCACAAAAGTAGCTTTAAACAGAAAGTTGTACACTAAAAATATAAGCTGCTCTTTACATTATGTAAACATTTTGTGATGAATAGACCAATAGATTAAAAATTACTTGAAATAAATTAACATTGCATCAATTTACATTTGAGAAAACAACATTTTTCCTTCTCTTTCTGCAATGAGGTTTTGTTAATTCAGAGAGACTACACATATATTTAAGCATTTACAGTGATCACATACCTTTCCTGTGCTCGTGGCTTTCCTGTAAAAAACCTTATACTGCAGGTCATCTTTAAAGATATCCCGGATAGTCAACATCTTATTCTGCTCATTAAAGAGGGCTGTTGGGACGTCCACTACATAGAGAGTTATTGTCCGTTGATCCTCGCTCTCCTTAATCTTAAACTCAGGTTTGCTGATCATGGCTGAAAAAGAACAGGCCAGTGATTGCGAATGATTTGTGTACAAGGAAAATTTGAGTTTTGTTAATCTGAACTGTAATGCCTTGACTTGTGAAGCTGTATGTAAAGTTTTGAAGTTTGTGTGCATGTTTGAATGATTGACTCAGAAACCTACTGTCTTCATAGGGAGTGAACCAGGAGGATGTTGTGTATGGCAATTCAACAAGGTCAGAACTTCCACCCCGCACAGGTCCGGACAGCACATCTGCTCTGTAACGACCTTTCAGGTCTTTGAGTTCAGTAGTTAGATCACATTCGGTGTCACTGATCTGAATACAGAGGCGGCTCCTTTGTGCGTCCTGGTTCTGTCTGAAATGGAAGATTTTAAGGATAATTTAAGCTGAAAACCAATAATCCATTACACAATAAAGTGGTTAAAGCATGCTGAAACAAGTAAAGGGTGTGGATTTTTGTAATACTTCTCTACACAACTCCACCAGAAGTTATCTTATTAACAGAGCAGCCTGCGTTCTTACCAACGTCCTGTTTTTGGGTTGTGGTAATTAAATGCACAAAATTTTCTATGCACAAGTTTCACAGAAGTATAGATGGTATATTAGATGGTAACTACACTGAAAATCATTTTAATCCCCAGAGAATAACTCAGCATTGTTTACAATCTGCATAATTTTTCCATGTAGTTACTGAATAATAAACCATGTGATAACAATGCGACTGGGGACTTAAAGATTACCATCTATTTATGTAAAAAAAAGTCTTGAAGTATTAAAACCCTACATATCAGGGTTTCTAAAGAAAATAGATAAAGCTTTCCTTAGCTGTCTTGCAGTCCTAAACTGGGCCAGGATTTTAAGTGACTTCAGGTTCAAAGAGCATATGCTTTACTTCTTAGTTTTGCAATATAATACTAGCAGATCTAACGTATCTAACGTACTGGCTAAAAAAATACACACACAGCAAAAACACCACTCACTTGTTGAATTCCACAGTGTATGAATAGTTCACTGGTTTGGGGCTCCACGTTAATAATGTCTTGAAGTTTAAAGAATTCCAAGTGATATTCTGGGCTTTAGGAAAAGTGCCTACAAGAAGGAAAACAGAGTTAAAAAGTTACATTTTTATCAAGAATGGCGTTAGTGGATCTACAACAAACAGCTGGAGGAAGGGAAAGGACAAGATAAAAATAAATAAATAATTAAAACAGACTCTCAGCAGAGCTGACCGACTCACCTGAAACGCAGTGGTTTCTCCAGAGGAACAGTCCCACACAGAGAAAGCTGAAGAGTTGAGTGTGCATTGTGCCCTTCATTGTATTCCCAGAGGAAGTGGTGATCTCCAGCCCACTGCTTCAGCTGCCACTGAGGCTGAGGGGAAACTCCTGTAAGCAGGTGAAAGTGGGCTACTGTTAATTCCAGCCCCCGTGATTTATACCGGCCTTAAAAATCCCTCCAAGTGCAACGAAACTTCTCAGACACGGAGCCAGCACGGATTAGTGGAATGAGCGAGTCACTGCTCAACTACCTCTTGCCCCCTCCTCTTGTCTAGCGCTCTGTGAGTGGCTAAGTCTGCGCTAACTGAAGCACAATGCAGAGTTCGCTAATACCACAATGACCATATAAGGTCATCCGCTCCGCCTCTGAGGTCTGACTGTAGGTTTCACTGGCGGGGTTGCCCTGCTCTGAGATCCACAGCGACGTCAGGCAATCCAACCATTAATCAGATCTATGGATAATTAATTGATATTTCAATTATCGTTAAAGATCTCCTGTCTCAAAGTTTACACGCTAAACCTGATCACCACTGCTTCAGTGTCTGAGAAAGGGAATAAAATTCTATCAATATGAGTGTAACGAAAATCTTGAAGCAGAGCTTTACATTTTAAAGCGGATTTAATGTTATTTCTCATTATTCTATAGTAGGTATCTGTGTTATCTGTGATGTAAAACATGTAATTTAATCAAATTAAATCAAACTTAATGAATATTCCCTCTTTATGGACACAATAAAATATACACCTGTTTATTTTTTATTTATTTATGTTACCTATTATTTATTGTATAGCTGATAATAATGTAATAATTTGCAGCAAACTCATTTCCTGTTTTTTTTTATTAGCATGACTGTGTTCCAAATCACATACATGTTTTCTGTAAAATGGCTAGTGCTATATACCAAGAACACTAAGTAGTTTACACTCACCATAACATTACATGAAAATTCATTTTCAATTTCATTGCTTTCCTTATACACAACAACTATCTGGTTAAGATGTGATCAATTTGGCTAGTTTGTCATCTCATAAAGCTGTAAATAAATAAATAAATAACAGAGATTGCAACTTGTGCTTGTAAAGTGGTGGCCTAGTGGTTAGGACACTGCCTTTGGGACCTGATGGTTGCAGGTTCGAGTCCCGGCCTGGGCACTAGTGAAATACCCTTGAGCAAGGTACCGTCCCACTACACTGCTCCCCGGGCGCTGTTGGTAGCTCTCTGCTGCTCCACGTGTGCTGTGGTGCTTGATTGTATTCACAATGACAAATAGTCACTTTCATTAAATGCACATAATATTGTTCTTCAGAAAGAACTGCTAGCTAGACATTTTCTGGTGCAAAGTGAATTCAGGTGTAATTCATGCTATACACTACAGGTTGCTTGTAAACTTGTCTTTCATATTGATCATAATAATAGTTACCATTGTTGTGCTCACAAAACTAAATATTGAACAAATATTGTATAGATTGAACAAATGCTTGATGCTGCAGACTAACAGTATGTCACACACCAGCGACAACAGTCAGTTCTCTATTTGTCAGCTAAGCTCCCTTGTTAGAAAGTAGACTAACTGGACTGCAGCCAAACCAACAGCAATATCGGGATTGGTCTCATAGCAACGTATGAAAGGCCATCACACAATATGCATGAAGAACTAATTAAGGTTTGTAAGCGCTGCCTCACTGCAGCCTCACAAAGCCTATAGAAAGTGACAGGTGCTCCTGAACTGGAAGCTTAGTTCTTTATATTTATGTTCATCCCAAAATAGTTAATGATAAAGCTGGCTGTGTCCTTGACTAGACTGAAAGTCCATGATGAAAAATTAGATAGACCTAGCTGTTAGTCCAGATTATACCAGAGAAACAGAGTCAAATGCATGAAATTGCAAAAAGGTAAAGCTACACTGTTAAATCAATAACCAGCAATAATAAACAGTTCAGTAGATTTAGCTTAGACATATAAACAGTTAAATTATAACAGCAATAATAACTAAACAGTTTAAAGCTGACTGACTTTTGTGGAAATAGTTTAATGAATTGCACGTTTGGCTTTTTATATTTAGTACATTTCCTGTACCATGAAAAAAACTGCTGGTGTCTCAGCTTTCAACCATCTGGGAACATTCATAACATACAGATTACAATCTCTGTCTCTAGACATAAAGAATGTGTACATTAAACACTTAAAGGACAAACATCAGACAAAATATCTATAACAGTTCACAGCTAACCTTGTATATCTGTTTAAACCATTTCTATTTCACCCATGGTCAGGCCATCAGTTATTCCATTATACTGTGACTGGACAAATTTGTCCCATAAGATACACATTTTTAACAGTTTCTTCATGGTTTCAGTGGTTTCAGAATGTAGCTGGCTATCGTCTATGTACTGTATGTATGTATGTATGTATGTATGTATGTATGTAT
>JBBPDA010000009.1:12633010-12665920 GCA_037974385.1 Arnoldichthys spilopterus | reverse complement strand
AAGTTATTTCTGTGACCATTGTGAGTTTTTCTTTCATTGACTGAAGGGTACCAACAATTTTGTCCACGTGTGTACATACATATATACATCTCATTGTACTGCACCTCAAATAGAAAAGAGGTTTTAGTTAATGAGAAAAGAAAAGCCCAGTCCAACTGCAAGCTTTTACCTTTTATCTGCTCTTGCACAGGAATACATTTAGAAAGATGCAATCACACTGTGAGATTGTTTGCCTCAGTTATAAAGGACTCATGAAGAACCTGTTAAGCTCTGCAGAGGATTCTGACCTACTAATTAACATCAAGCAACATTCTTCCATCAGTAATTGCTGCACATGCCACTCTGAGGTTTTGCATTCTTTTGACCAAGCCCTGTGAATGTTAACGCAGTTGACAGTGCCATGTTCCTCCCACCAGGAGATAATGGTATCTTATTAGTGGGTTATCGCTGGTACTGCTAATCAAAACATCTGGCATTTCTCTTCCTGTCCCCAGTTTAATGAAAGTAGGGAGAAAAAAGGCGTGAGTGTGGAGACAGGAAGATAAAAAAAAAGAGTGAAAGTACTGGAAGGTTTGAGTAGGAGTGACACTGGGAGCCCCCCTCCCTCCTGCAGTTGTATAATAGGGAGAGTAGGAGCGGGTCTTGTTCTCAGGATGTGGCATGGCCTGACTGGCTCCTCAGCCCAGCTGCGAGGCCGGCCTGCTTGTCCTCAGAGAGGAGGGGTAAGACCGCATCAGGTTTCTTAGTTGCTAAGCGACGGTCCAGGGCAGGGCGGAGCTTGATTAAACAGGTAGTGTTGGAGATTTGAAGTGGGAAGGAGGATGAACCAGAAAGCGAGAGACAGAGAGAGATTGCACACTAAACACTGTGGAGCAACATACTGACAATCTTTAATTAGCAACCCTCCTTTCATCACTGCCACAATTTTCCACTTTCTTTTCCAGTGGAGAATGTTCAGAATGAATGGCAGTCGGGTGAGAAAACTGTCAAAAAAGCATTTCTTGAAAATAAGAGTAGCTTTTCATTGCACTTTATCAGGTTTTTCTGCACATTTTTTGTCACCTGAGATGTTTTGTCCCTTTCATTTTAAGTGCTCGCACAGCTGTTTACTGAATCTCCAGAATGTTAGACCTCATATCTTGCCAGTAGGTTTGCCATGCTACTCTATTGTCTTTAGCTACTGCTGATTTAGAGTTGCTTCATTTTGAGCTTGACCAGTTATATTTCAGGGGCTTAAAGGGCTTCTTTATGGGGTCCATCACCCTTGCCGTGACGTCTGACACCCAGGTCGGCGCTGCGTAGCTGCATTCCTCAGTGTGACTTAAAGCTCCCCTTTTGTTTGTTTTTACCAAACTTGAGCATGTCTGTGAGAGGCAGGGAGCTGCGGGGGCTGCATTCCGGGGAGGAATCCGAGGGAAATGGGGGGTCAGGCTTGGGAGCTGGGGAGCGAAGAAGGGGTGGTCTCAGACCTCTGTTTGCCATAAAAGGACATGTGTGAATCACAGTACCTCTCAGCACAGCCCACCACCTCCAGATGTGTCAGCACAATCCAAAAGCCTGACTGTGTCTCATCAAATCCAGACTAATGCAGTACAGCCTCATCTGAAGCCAGTGGAATACAACTCTAGCAGCGCACTACTGTCCGTTTAGAGCCATTGAGAAGCTGGATTACGTAAGGGCTGTTCTTAACACCACTCAGAGCTATAATCATGCATCATTGAAATCTCTACTTCAGATTTCTCAGTTTGCAATTATAATTTAGTTGGACCTTGATGGATTTGATGGCTTAGTGTAGTTCCAAAATGACAAAAGTTAAGAAATGAATAAGATTTGAGAAGCTTACCAAAAACCTTATTAACAGTTAAATTAGCATTTTGACATCTGCCAGACAATTAAGTGAGAATTTGTAGGATCAGTCTTAGATTCAGTTAATTTGGTGACCTGTGCAAATTTGCCTTTGCAGTATTTTGGAGCAGAGGTTCAGTTTTTCAGTTGCTTAACTGCTGGAATTTAGATCCACACATGCAAATGTAAAAAAAGCGGGGGGTGTACTTTTTCTCCATTCCATCTGTAAGAGTTCCAGAAAAGCTCAATTTTTCCTTGTGTGGAAAAATGGGCAGCAAGAAGAGGAGGGGTCATCCAGGTCATATGATTTACAAAAACAAATGACGGTGGCTTGAGCTCTGCACGGTGAGCAGGCCTGCTCAGTGGCACTCCAGTGTGGCTCCTGACTGCTCAGCCCCCCTCAGCTCCACTTTTCACTGCTCTGTTTTTTCTTTGAACATCCAGCCCAGTGCCTCAGTCCCATATGTTTTATCTTAACCTTATTAGGAAATTGTGAGAGGATGGAATGTAATGGCCTGTTGATTGTTTTAAGGAAGATTCTGACATGGAATATGATATTTTGTTCCTTTCCCTGTGATGCTTGGAGTGACTGAAGGATTCCCCAGGCAGCGATTAGAGAATGAGGCTAAACTAAACATGTCAGACCCTACGCTTAATATTATAACCGCATATGTTATAGCCCTGCAAGTTTCACATGCAGGTGCAGGATCATTTAATTTTACTTCATCATTGTCATGCAGAAATGGACCTGTGATGTCCCAGTAATTAAGGTGCTTGGCTACATTTGCCTCATGTTTATGCTGAGTCTCAGTAATGACAATAATGGGGCATGTAGTTTTAATTCTGGCTGTGCTTCGTTTCATGTGGGCAGCCATCTGTTTAAACAGAGCCGCAACGACATCTCTTTGGTAACGCGACCCAGAATGTATCCAGCTGTCAGAAATAACAAGAATAAAAAATTGCGTTCATAGACATGTACGTAAAACAGCTGTGCAAACCCTGTCAGTGCGTTTGGGCCTTGAAGGAGACCACAGCCATGGTGACCTGCCTCAGGCTTGATGAATTGAGAAGTGTCTCTGTTCTAATGAGTTAAGGACTCAGCCTGGTCACCTTTTATTCAAGTGGTTCATCACAGTCAAGGTACAAAAATGGTTGGTGGTATTGAAGCAGGAAGGTGTGTTTGCATAGTTTACTCTTTTGTGCTATAATCATTCCAGTATGATCACAGGCCAAATACCTATGCTTGAATTTTAAGAAGATTGATAAGGGGTTAATAAATAGCTGTCTGGAAGCTTTTGGGTGTTCCTCACTCTGTTATTGTGTAACTGCAAGTCAGATAAGAGTTTCAGTCTTTTATGGGCCTCACACCTGCTGTCTAGTCTGGTGTGAGCTGACTCACTCAGCCTCACCTGGTCATTCCCTGTGATGCGACATAATTTACCTGCTGGAGGGCTGAGGTGACCTCATTTTATTGTGGTTTGAACTGTGTCAGAAAGAAACTGGATTTTCAAAAGGAGTGTGCATGTGAGCACATGCACACGTTACTTACGTAATCTTAAGTTTGCCATGGTTGGAGGTTAATGTGTGAATTTAGATTTGCAGAGTGCTAACTGGTGTTTATAAGCTTCTATTAAGTGCTAGCTACATTAGCCTCATAGCTCAGAAACAAAATTCGGAAATCAAATGTTTTGGCTTGTTGACTGTTTAGAGAATATCATGTAAATTTAAATTCTTGTCCAACTGTTGCTTTAGTTCTAGTAACCACACATTCATCTCAAGTCCCTTAGCTTGTAGACCTTCAATATGAAACATGTAGTGGAGCATGGTTTACAATTATCACACCTTTAATTCCATAATATTAGAATCCGTTGTTCCAAATAGTGTAGTAAGTGTAATAGGTGTATTAATTAGAACCTTTTGCAAGTGGAACCTGTCTTACTTAAACCGGACATCTAGAGTCTGTGTGGTGTAGTGTATGGTGTAATCATGCCAAGATCTAAATAACAGTAAAAGGCTCTGGATACCTGTGAGTCTAGAAAGAAATTTTAACATATAACAGTTTGCTCTTGAGCTAAATTTGTTGGGGCAGCTGGTCTTGGGCAGACTGGTTGTCTGAAATGAATACCATTTTTAGATAATTTTCCTTATAGTGGAAGAATTTATTTCAAATTAATTTAATTCAAGAACCCCAGACATTTATCATGATATGAGCAGGTACATCTTGCAACTGTTGCTGTGAAAGTGCATGTGTCTACAGTCAGAAAGAGGCGTAACTTGAAGAAAACTTTACTCCCCAAAAAGAGTATTAGAGAAAGACTACATTTTGGCAAAGGAATATAAGCAAATATCAGGTGTTTTTGTAAAAATGCAGACAAAGTTTTTGGCCATGGCCACAGTAACAAAACACATGTGGCAAACACCAAAGACAACTTTTAAGGAGAAGAACCCCATTCCAACTGTAAAGCATGGTGGTTGAAATGTTATGGTTTGGGGTTGCTTTCATTGCGGTCATTGATTCAGCTGTGAACTCTGCCTCATATCACACCGTACTTGAAGATAATGTGTGGCCACACTATCCCTCAACTGCCCACATTCCTCAACAAAAGAAATTTTGCTTGGAATAATGATCAGAAATTTTAGCAAGCTAATAGTAGAGAGTCTGGGACAGTGAAAAAAAATGCCTACAAGATGTTATTTCTGCTAAAAAGGGGCCCTGCTCTCTTCTGAGGCCAATGATGTACTTATTGTCTCCACAGAAGAAATGTATATATATTTTATATATTATGAGTATATTACACCTGTTAATGGAACATCTTAAATGAATGATTTAAAAAGCTACTTTTTCTTGTGGTTTATCACTTTTGGTTAGCTCTGTAACTCTAAAATTCAACAATTTCCATGGGGGAGTCATTATTTTTTCACATGACTATGTCAATAAGAGAAACATCATGTTGGAGTATGTGTCAGAGAGAATTAGAAATGAAGTGAAGAATCTTGATTTTGTGCATGTGTGTGTTTTGTACAAAGTTTATTATGTATATGTAAGTGAGTACCAGTTTTTTCTGGTTGTGTGTGAGGAAGTGAGTGTGAATGGATTATGTGGGTAAGTGTGGGTTTGAGTGAAATCTCAGCTTTGAACAGTCAGGCTTGCGGGAGTTATGTGAGGAATGTTCAGTGCAGGTTTATGAATGCAGTGTGCTACAGCAGGGCTTTAGACTCTCTGCCTCCCTCTCAGGAGTTGTAGAGATGAACCAGCCCAAACAATAAAACTTCCAAAAGCCACCGTAAGTAATCCTTCACCGCAGGCCCTACATATTTTCCAAGGAGATGTCATGTGAAACAGAGATGAGCATGGAGGTGTAACACATTGTAGTGTAAGCTTTTTAGTCTTTGTATGTGTTTGTTACTGCCAATAATTCTTTTTCTTCACAGCAGGGACTCTGACTTGGTAATGGAATGTGTTTGTTCATGTATGTGTTGTACAGATTGGATCACACTCATTGGTGCTGACATTTTTTAACAGTCATGTGTTAGTTTCTGTGCTAAGAATAGACCTACGACTAAAAATATTCAGCCAACAGTGTCCTGTGGCCATAAAGTGAGCAATAATGAAGAAAATGGCTAACAAATTATGCTGCATTAATGGCTATAATCAATAATGTTATGTGCAAGGTGGCCACAAGTTGGATGTGCTTAATAAAGTGGGCAGTTAGGGTAAAAAATAAGTGTTTATTAAAGTGATTGTGTTTAAAAGAAAAAAAAAAAGAAACTCCACCAGTACCAGTGTGTGTGACTGTCAGTGTGTTAGTATTTCTGCTGTGCTGAGAATCTAAATTTCAGTACTAACTAGTCTGTAAATGTCCAGCTGTCATCCTTAATTGTTGCCTTAAGAACAAATGTGAATTTGGTCATTTTAAGGGTTTTTGTTTTCCTAGACAAAATAAATATACAGTTATATGACAAAAATAAGTAATTCCCATGTAGTTTTTAATTTAACAATTAAATTCATTATTATTTAAACAAGCAAACATTTCACCCTTTTTGATACAGTGCCTACAGGTGAATGTGATATGCTAATATGAATATTGTTCTGTGGACAAAGTAAATACACCCTTGGCTGCAGAAGCTACTATTGCTCTATTTAGCAGAAATAATATCATGTAGGCATTTTCCATAACTGCCCACGAATCTCTGACATCAGCTTGCTTAAATGTTTTACCACTTTTCCATGCAAAATTCTTTCAGTTGAGTTTAAAATGCCTGCTCTTTTTGAGCCATTCCTTGGATGGATTGACACACCTCCCATGCACCTCCAATTTGTCTAATTTTCTTCCAATTGAAGATGTGTGCACTTTCAAACCAGCAGTTGCAGTACTTCCCTGCTGATGTCATGAGGAAAGTCTGGGGTTCTTGGGGATTACTTTTTGTATCAAACTTTGTTGTCTAGCTGAATTTGCTGGGGTGCCAGTCCTGAACAAATTAGCAGTCAGTTAAAATCTGTGCCACTTGTAGTTGATTTTTCTTACAATTAAATGATTTATTTCAAAATTATAGCAGTCTTTTTAAATTCCTTCTCAGACTCATAGGCATCCACAACTTAATGTCAGATTTGAATAAGACAGTGTCCCCCTGGAGGAGGTTCTAATCAATGGCACCTTATCTGGAAATCCTGATTCTAATTTTGTGGGCTTGGGATGTACTTATTTTTCATTTATATGACTTTTCGATTTTTGATCACACCATCTCTCTACTGATAAGAAATCCTTAAATATAAAGTTTAAGTATAATGTTTAACAGCTTTTAATTTATTTTACGCATGTTCTGTATATATTTCATCCTGGCAGCAGATTGAGATTGAGACTTTTTTACAGCTTGGAAAGTGCCCACAGCAAATGCTTTTAGATTTCAGTAAACAAAGTGAACCATCTTTAGACACAGAGTCCCCTTCTCACTGTTGGGTGACAACAACCTCATTCCCAAAAGTAGAACTGCAGGAACATGTGAAGTACAAACACATCTCAGACAGAGTGCACACCAAGACCCTGCCTAATCCATCTTTCTCTGACAGTTCCTGTATTTCCTGGTGGGTGTAGAATCTAGATTAACCTGAAATCTTGTAATGTGTACTTCACATCTGCATCTGTACAGAATTTCACTACCTTATCCTTGTCAGGTCACTTTAATTAATCACAGTTTTCCCTTTTGTTTCTGTCTAAAGCCTCTATTTGTCTTAACTGGCTACAGACCATGGACTGGATTTTTCCAGCATTAATGTGAACCCAGCTCATAGCTCTGCACTTGGTATGGTGATGGATTC
Organism: Arnoldichthys spilopterus; assembly: GCA_037974385.1. NCBI lineage: Eukaryota > Metazoa > Chordata > Actinopteri > Characiformes > Lepidarchidae > Arnoldichthys > Arnoldichthys spilopterus. The sequence goes on along the minus strand of JBBPDA010000009.1, from coordinate 12,658,758 downwards.
TGCAGAAGCCATGGCCTCTTTCCACAGCAGTCTGACCGCCTTCCTGTGCTGCTCCTTTTTTCAAATCAAAAATCTCTCATATTTCTTCTCATTCATAGGAGTTTTAGACAATGGTGTTTGTTTCAATCCATAGACCCACAGTTTTAGTCTTTCAGTTTTGTTCAAAACATAATTTAAATGTAGATCTTGTACTGTACTTATGTCTTATGTTCTCTGGTGTCTGTGTGTTTCAGGTGCTGTGCAATGGACCTGGTACATGCATACCTCTGTGTGTTGCTGCACTGCTCTTGGGTATCCTGGGGCTGAAGAGGGTCCTGCTCGTCTATGTGGAGAGCATCTGCCGTGTGGAAAGTCTTTCTTTGTCTGGGAAAATTCTTTACCACCTTGCTGACTACTTCTTTGTGCAGTGGCAGCCTCTGCAGACCAAATATCCCAAATCTATCTATATTGGGAGAATAGTATGAGTGAAACATGACTGGAGAGAATATTATCATAGTATTATCCCTATGGCACACTCACATTTATTAGAATGTATACTTATGCATTGTTACATTTTAAACATATAGGACTGTGCAAAATCTTATCCTTTAATTTATTTAAAATCCAGGAAATCACTGGTGCAGATGTTATTTTTAAGGGGTGTCAAACATATATTTGGCAGCAAGTGAACTGTAAGTTCTTGAAGTTTGTGATGGAACTAGGAGAAATGGGTAAGCTTAAGGAAGATGAATAAAGAAAATTGTCTGCATAAATAAAAAACAAATGGAAAAAAATACTTTCTAAAACTAGAGTTATTAAATGATGTAAAACATTATTAGAATATGGATAGAAATGGGTCTGCTAACATATGTAAGAGTTAGAACATAAAAATTGCAAGACAAACAATCAGACAACACACAGCTTTCATCTTTAAGAGGGAGGACAAAATCAAATTCCACTCTTGGTTCAGATGTGACAGTCCACAGGTGTTTCTGTTCATTCTTCCACTGAGAGCAGACAAAACTCAGATGGATGGAATAGATGAAATAGAGGGGAATTTGCACTGAACGTGGCCTGGACTAGAGATGTGGAGTAAGTTTCTATGAACTAATGAGTGTAAATTTGGATTGTGAGAAGTTGTAAATGAAGCTAACTCGTGTCCATAATATGCAGGGAAAAATCTGCAGATAACTGAAAAAATGGATTATTTAGTACAGGAAAGAGTGAGCACAGTAAATACTGATTTTTCCCACTTAGCAGTTAAGTTTTTTCTCCTGGTACTTGTAAAAGATTAACCTAATGCTGTTTTGTCTTGGAATTAAATAAAGGAATGGCTGGTCTTCCATTTTTGGGCAGTTCAGTATCTACTAACTGTTTTGCCCTTACATAGATGTTCCAGGGAGAATCCACTGTTTTTTATTACAGTCAGCCAAAGAATGACACTTTTTCTATGGTTTTTGTACTGTATGTTTGAGAGGTCTTGTCATTCCTGTGTGGTTGCCCAGGTATGGTTTATTCTCTGCTGCTGAATAAACAGTCTGTGTTTTAACCTGGTCTTCTGGTTTTCAGGTAACACTGAGAGCAGAAGTGAAATGAAGAAAGATTTGCTGTTCGAAAGTGCTGTCAAAATGCTCTTAGAAAAACAAGTCTTCTTCACATGCCTCTGCAGCTAAATCAAATGAACTGCACAGTGTCAGGACAAGTTGAAAATGGATGAGAAACTGCTGTGATTTTTATTGTTCAATTACATGTTGCACATGAGCAGATGAGGCATGCAGCTGTCAAATTATGGACCACGAGTGCCCAACTCCCCTGAGTGGCAGGGCTATAGCACAGAAACACCAGATTTAACTCATCAGGTAATGGCCAGGTTTAAAAGGTTGTTTGGATAGAGAATCACAAAACAGTGATGCACCCTGGAGCCGAGTTGGACACTACCGATTAAATGGTAAGAAAAGTATCACAGACTTCCACAAAGCTTTAGCTGACATTACATTTTACTTGCATCAAAAAAGAATCTTTAGAAATCATTTTTAATCATTTGTCTATGTAAAATGGATTTGTTTTTTGGGAGTGCTGCTGTGCTTTCCTCTGCTTTTGTGTTCTAGCAGAGCTGTTAGAGGCGACTTTGGAAAAGCTAGAATGGCATTGTGGAGCGCTTCCTGTCCACACTGCTGCTGCTCCCATACAGACGCTGCTGAGTGCTGTGAATAATGGAGATGTTTTGTTTTCCAGCAGCCATACGTAGAGAGGGGAAGGAATAAACATAAATTCTTCTGAAATAGTTTCTTTTTTATAGCTCTCTGAACACCAAATGTCCTACTTCCATTCACATTTATAGAAAAACAATACTATATTTATTGCACATGAACGCATTTGTCATCATGGCTCACTTTTTTCCCCTCAAAAGCTCATGCATATCAGTCAGTTATAGGTTTCCTCCCAGTTTAGTTAGTTTCCTACAGGGAAAGTCACACCCTACAGGGAAGTCACAGCAGGACTGATTGTAAGAAATCAGACGTATGTAATGCTGTTACCCACATATGAAATGAAAGAAGCCAGTGGTTGCAAAGCCTACCACACAAATATAGCCACATTTTTTACCCTCAGAGTTTGTATATTCAGTGTTAATAATGGAAATACAATGATACATTTTTTAAAAATCTAAAACCATACTATACTATTTTGCATGTGCATCTGGATCTACTTTATACAATGACAAAACCTTATCTTAAAATCATGACTCACACACCTGGAAACATTATTAACCGTTAAATAACTTTCTGTGAAGTAACTTTTAAAGACCTTTAACACTTCAGACTTCTGGTTCCTATCACCACTCTGAGGGATTCTGACTCATGCATTTTACAAACCACTTTGACTTTCTTTGCATCTTAACAATTATGCTGAAAAAAACAGTGACAATCCCCTTTAAGCAAAGTTTAAAAGATGTTAAAAGACGAAACTATATGTTTTTTAGAGTATGAGCTCAGATTACTCTGTCCACCCCTGGTATTGAATGCTGTCTTGGCCACTGGTCCTGCAGCATCTTAATGAAGGTTGACTGTTGTTATTGGCAGCTGATTGCAGTGATTAAGTCAGCAGCAGTAGGATGAGGAGGCCCAGACTGCTGGTATGGCAGAGCTCCAACGCCCACGGTGAAGTGATCCAGCTTAGACTGATTTAAAGTTGTCTGGCATGCATGTGATGTGAAAGAGATCAGGTTTATACATCTACACAATAAGTTAAAAGTATTCTCTTCTGGGAGCTACTGGATATGTACAGAAAGCTTTTGCACACATATCTTTGCCTGCATCAGTATTAATGTGTCCTCAACACATCTCTTTGGCTACAAACCCCATTTCCCAAAAGGTTGGAATATTAAAAAAATGTAATAAAAACAAAACTCTGATATGCTGATTCACATAAACCTCTGACACAAACAAAACTACATACAAATGTTTAAAGCATCATACAGCAACTCTATGCAGTAGCATTGATGAATTATTTGGGCCTAAGCTCAGATGAACCCAAAGACTGTGGAATTGTGTGCTGTGGTGATAAGAGTCCACATTTCAGTTTGGTTTTAGAAAATAAACAGGCATCAAGTTGAAAATGACCTGATTTTTATCAGCAAAAGGTGGAAAAGCCAGCATCTGTGATGGCTTTGGGGTGCATCAGTGTCCAAGGCATGGGTGAGTTGCATATGAGTAAGTGCATGTGCTTGACTAACCTGCTGCCAGTCCAGATCTTTTCGAATTAGAATGTATCATGGAGAGGAGAATCAGATAGCAACCACTGACTGTTGAGCAGCTGACGTCTTATAACAAGCAAGAATGGCCAAAAAATCCACTCCTAAAAATGCAACAATTAGTATCCTCCGTTTCAAGATGTGATCAAAAGTTTTGTTAAAAGAAACGGTGATGTAACACAATGGTAAACATGCATCTGTCCCAGCTTTTGTTGGTTGTGTTGTAGTCATGAAACTGTAAATGTGTGTATATTTATAAAATACAATTCAGTTGGTCAGTAACACTATTGAAAATTTTTTTCAGTTAAATACAGGTTTACATGAATTAACATATCACAGATTTTTGGTTTGTTTTGCATTTTGGAAAATCTCCTAAATTTCCTGGAAATGTGTATTATAGCTGCTCAGATAGCATGCATCTAATCTCATAAGACAGCAGCCTTACTGAATTTGATCCCTTTTTGGACTGTCCATTGGTTCTTATTCTGCCCCTTGACAGAGAATGACCACATTTTAGACAGTCATGGGTATAAGAGCCACTGAAAGTACCAACTTACTTACCATCTTCTTTTAACTCACTTCTGTGATTGTGGATTCAATAAAAGCTACTAAATCCAGGTCTTTAAAACAGTGAAAGTAATCCTGATGAGCATATTGCACATTCTTTAACACTGTCCTCCTATTTAGAAAGCAGAGTGGAAACAGATGTGCATTTCAGCAAACAGAGTCACTTTGTAATGTAGTAATGTAGTATTGCAGTATAGCCTTGAAAGGTAAAAATGTGACTGCACAGCTATCTGAGACCAGTCCTTTAGGCAGCTGTTAATTATTTCAAGCACCCAGTTTTAAGTTCTGGTTGATGCATGTTGTCCTCTATAAAGGTATATACTAATGCCGCATTGCTGTTACACCTTTTACTAAGATGCTAAAAATTACAGGTTCAGTCCAGTAGTGTAATTAGTGAAGGTCTTATGAGAGAAGTACAAGCTCATACACACAGGCCTATAAAAAATAAAATCTAAAATAATAATGTTTTAACTATTTTTACGTGAACAAACTTTTAGAATAAAATTAAGAAAAACAAAAAAAATAAATCAGTGAAAGTAGTGATATAAACAAAAAGGTCAGAGGTGGTTAAAATACACCATCCTCAAGTATCATTTACGTCAGGTTAATAATTATTGTCAAATTATGGTTATTTCAGTAAAAAGTCTTCACTGTACTTTCTAGAACTAATAATAGTTATCAAAGTGCTACGTAGGGAAGAGTTTAAAAAGTATCAGCCCAAAAAGCTCCTTAAGTGCCAAGTTCCCTATAAAAGTACAGTGAAACTTCCTAGTACATCCAGCATCTGTCAGCACAGGAACTGAACTTTGTTAAGACACCCCCCCCCTCTTCCTTTTGGTCTAAAATAAAATACTCTAGCTTGAAATTATGGATGTGAGCAATAAATGTCCCACTGACTTCAGTAAAAAAAAATGTATATAAACATGTATATGTTAATGATTTAATTTTGACCATATTATAAGAAAAAATAATCTGCTTTTTACTCAGAGACATTTTAATTATTACAGCAATGTTATTATTATTATTTATTAATTAATTTATTTGTAATTATTTATTTATTTTTGACCAAGAGCAGATTGAGAACTGACCCTCAAACTTATGCTGATAGACCCTGGGTGTACTGAGTTCCATTGTACTTCTATAAGTTTATAAGGGAAATTCTACCAGTTTTTTTGGAAATGTCTATATCATTAATCTTTTTACATTCAAGCAAAGTCATTCAGTTCGGTTTGGAGTGACATGCTCCCGTCTACAGAAACTTATAGAGTCAGAATTACTCACAGCAGTGGTGATAAGAATTAGACATCTTGAGGGCTTAGTACCTGTAAAAGTTCCCTCACAGAAAGCCAATATATGTAATGGTTAGGAATACACTGCTTGGTCCCCGAGTTATTATTTTTGAGATATGTTTTGGCCTAAAAAAAATCAGTTTATGGCAGAGAGATACATGCAGGGCACTATATGCCTGTGGCAAAATTGTACTGTACAAACATCCCACAACTTTACCATTTTAAACATTACATTTAAAACCATGTGTGGGGACTTATTGATCATTTGGGTAGGAAATAAAATGACTATTTTGGCTGTAGAAATTGTGCTTCTGGTTCCTATCACCACCATTGGAAAAAATCTGGAGTTGGTTAGTTGACATCCCAACCATTAAAATATGCAGGGATTTAGAAAAAAGGCTCTTTCCGTTCAGGTAGCAGTGCACTTTACTGAAAAGAACTAGATTAAATAAGGATCAGGAATTAAATTATAAACCACATCACATTTAAAGCAGACGTGGATGAAGATGTTGTAATGATCTAAATTGGAAATGTGCATTGTTTTCCCTCATATATATTTCTGAAATTGTTTATAAATATTCCAAAAAAGTCTATCAGCTTGTTTTAGTAGTGTGTGAATGTAAGCAGTACTCCGTATAGCGGCTGCGTTCAGCCCGTGAAGATCTGCAACAATGGACAGGCAGCGTATGCAAATCTAACCGCTGTGATTGGCTGAAAGAAAGCCGTCAATCGTCTTGCGACGCTACTATTTTTTTCTCCCTTCTCCAAAAAATCAGCTATTGGAGCAACAACTTTCCGAGCGGGTGAGCGGCACAGTGCAGGAGCAGGCCAACGGGGATTTAACGAGTTTGGACTGAGCGGCAGTGGATCTCTGATTTAGCTTGGCTGTGATTTGAAAAAAAAAAAAAATCCGATAACGCGTTTGTTGGTAGGCCTTACTTTGTTCCCACACACACGGACACAAAGAAAGTGTAAAGCGCGAGCATCATGACTCAGTTCAACAAGGGGCCAGCTTACGGATTATCAGCGGAGGTGAAGAGCAAGGTAAGGTTTAATTAACCCGGGCAGAAAGTTCCGAGAGAAAACTCTGCCCGTCTTTCTCTCCTCACTCACCGTGGGCTTTACCGTGCCGGTAGGCTGAACAGCCGAACAGTCAGTCTGTGTCGCTCTGAGCTTTTCGTGTTTGTAAATGTTTGAATTCTGAGCGGGTTTTTCTGTCTAAACGCTCAGTTAAACTCCCTTAAAGTGACACTGAGGAGGACTACCGTGTAAACTGCAGGGAGTTACAAGGTCAAAAGTGTAGAACATTTATTTGGCTTACTTTTCCTCACTCACAATGTTGACTTTTAACTTCGTAGTCTAACTCTGTGCGCCACACGAATCTCCTTATTTTGTCGAAGCATGTTTCCGGTTTAGGTTCACCTCCAGGGCTCGTGTGGCTATACTGTCGACCTATATGTCGATTTTTCACAACCTACTTCTTCTGTGCGTGTGTGTCCAAACCTCGCTGACTTTATTTCATATCCCCGTTAGCCGTTTCTAAAAGTCAGACCCAATGTGGGTTTTATTAATTTTTATCATTATTAACTTATTTTTACATTTTATTTATCTATTTTTTGATGAATGGAAGAAGATCCAGAGCCGTGAACATTTTCGCTCATTGTTCATGGCCATGGGAGGAGCCGGTGCGTCTGCCCCCCACCCCTCCCAGCACTCTCAGAGCAGTGGGCCAGAGAAAAAGCAGAGCTGCACATTAAACATTTAACATAGACCACATTCACTTCATGGTAGCCGTTGATCAGCAGTGTCCTCCACTCTGTGTCCGACAGAGAGGAAATGCACCAGCTAAAGTGTTGCAGTAAAATAGGTCTTGTACAAAATGCACTGTTGACCTTTTCCTGCTTAGACCAGAGGTCACCAGCCTTGGTCCTGTACATCTGCCTTCCTGCAAAGTCTAGTTCCAACCACGAAGTGCCACACTCTCTCTAGCTAATACACACCTTTAGAAGGTCTTGATTGGCTGGATCAGATGCATTGTTGTCGAGTAAAGGGAAGGGCTACATTTTATATACAGGTTGCTGGCAGGTAGATCTTCAGGAGTGTTTAGTTGTTGACACTTTACATGCAGGCTACTACAAAAATAGGATTGTTCAGTTAGAACTGCAAGATGGGACCGTGTATAGTATGTTGGGACAAAGGGAAATTATTTCAAACAGCTGTTAAAGAGGACATCAGTGGTCAGTTTAGTGTTTGGTGAAGAAACAGATAAAATACCATATTCTGGATTTTCTGGGTTCTAGTGTTTTCTGTCTAGCTTTGCTTATTGCCCTAAACATTTCTCGAGTAGTTCACTCATTCAGTATTTTTGCAGTCATTGTTCTTGCAGCTTCCTAACAAAGGTCTGGTATTTTAAGCACAGGAATTCTCAGCATTCCTGAGATGTGACGTTTACTGAATCCTGGAGGTTCATGGCTCCATTGACAAAGAGCTTCCAGAGGCATTATACCACATGAGAACCATATGGACAAACATTCTTTGTATTAATATACATTATAAGGGTCTCTAGAAATTAAAGTAGTTTCTTGATGTGAAGAATTATTTTTGTTCTGGAAAGTCTCTGAAAGCACAGTTAAGCTGTGGCTCCACTGGTTTACCTCATGTGGCCCAGGGTGTCTTTGAACCGTGTGGTCCAATATTTGCTGCCAAACTCTGCCTTCAGGCACACTTTAGTGTTACATAATGCTAAGTAGAAAACCGTTGCTTTTGTGTTTAATTGTTTTTTATGAGAGTTAAAAGCCATAAACCACTGTTAATAATGCTATTATAAAACACCATTTGGGTTCAACTGAAAAGTTCAAAGAAGTATTTTTAATTCTGTTTCTCTGTTGGCTTTATTGATTAACACATTTACTTGTGAAAAGTGTTTTCATTAGTACTGTATATTTAAATATCAGCCACAGACATCTACAAGACCTACATCTTTACCTGCTATTTATAAAGCAGATAAAAGACTTGGGCAAAGGTTAACATTACCTACTAATGGAAACTTGGTCAGAGTTGTGCTATACTTATTCAGATTGTATCATTTGTGACATTTGTAAAGCCTTGTCGATAAGAACTTGGTGAAAGCTGGATTCATTACCATAAAGAGAACATCCCTCTCAAGGGCATTTTGTTTCCAACCTTCTTTATGGGTCAGGAGCTTTCTGAGACTTGTTGGTCTAGTTTCTCTAGTTTTAATGCCAGCTTGCTTTGCTGAAAGCTGAGCAATCATCCACGTCTGTGTTTTCTGTTTTCTAACTCTTCGACGTGGGAAGTAAGCAGAGAATACTTGGTGTGTGTGACCTCTAAGTCCATTTTTTTCATAAAGTCATCCTTTATTTTTAGAAAGTTTTATTTTAGTAGTGCTAAATCTGATGCCAGACTGAACATGGTCATTTAATCACAAGATGATGATGCCCCCCCTCTGGTTATGCAATAATTTACACAAGGGTCAGTCATTACCTGTTCATTGTCAACACATCATACCACATTTATCACTGCCTGACTACTGGTAATATTTTAAGTGACAAAAATACCTCCACTTTCTAAAAAGTGTTCATTTTTTCCACTATCAAGTCTTAACACACTTGGGGTGAGGGCAGTGGAGGGGGAGGGTCTTTTGGCTCTGGTTTGTGCTAATATTTACCTTTGTTGGGTGGATTGTTGGGACAGCCAGCACATAGTTGAGAGCAATGCACTGTGTCTGAAATGGAAATGTTTTAAAAGAATAAAGCTACAAATTCTGGGAATAGTGGCTATTGCAATGTTATGATCGTGTACTGCTAAAATTAAATGCAGTTTGTTGCTGTGCAATCTGTAACCCCCACCCCTAATTAAAATATCCAATTATGTTGGTACTACAGTTAAATGACTAACAAATAGATTTAATTACTGTTTAAGGTTTTTAAAGATATTCCTGGAAGCGCCAAGTAAATCTACTGGAATGCCAGCACATATGATTGGAGTGGTCTTAAAAGTGCCTTGTTTTTCTCAGGCCTGGGAAAATTCTCTTTCTCAGTGTGTTGAATTCATGTTTATCCTGACATGCACATTTATCGTGCTCTCTGACCATTCTCTGTAAGCTTCTTCCTCTTGAGACTGTGGAGCAGAGTGCCCTGGAGAAGAGCCAGAATAGAGCTGAATGGTCCTCTAAAAGGTTGCATGATTTTCGTGTAACCACACCAGGTTAAGTGGTTGGCTATGGCCCATTTCTCTCTAATGCTATAGAATAGCCAGGATCTTGGTGTAACCCACTCTTGTTGACACACTATTCATGCAAATGGAGTGGCAAGGCAGGCTAAAGTGTTGCCGCATTCCCTGCTGATGTGCTGACAAGCAATATATTTTTTTTTTACTTTGTACAGGCTATATAGAAGACTGCAGCTGTTAACCCTATATTGCCATTTTGGGTAGGACAGGAAAGTCAGTTTCCTGAAGCCATTGTTGTGGTGTTTTCTTCTGCTACATCCCTTGCAATGCTCTGGAAGTACCCCAGTGTTATTTGAAGATCTCTTGAAAGGTCTAACAGACATTAGATTTGAAAGCCAGGTAGACAATGTAATCTTATGTTTGTTTTTGAAATGTCTTAGTCTTCTTTATTCTGCCTGTATTAGACTGACATTCTTGAGTGTTCAAAGACTTGTTTTTTTAGGGTCATCATTTATCCCCTGGCATTGCTGGTCACATTCTGCCTTTGAGTTGTATTCATGTGTAAACAATTCTACTTGACCTCACATGCATGGTACGGCAAGTCTCCTGCTTCACATGCTCCACTGAGCATTTTGCTTGCTAAATGGTGGTTATATATTAATGAATACCAGATGGGATACTTCAAACTTTTTATTTGGTCATAGTTTCCACCAAGAGTTGATCTGCATATTCTTATCATGATTGCCTTTTTAAAAAGTAATATTCAACAAATACAGTATTCCTTTCACCACCTCTTGCAAATAATTTATCTGTGACCAATATCTGACCACCCCTGCTAAAGGTGACTTCTGGGCACAGTGCACATGTAGTATTGATCTCACAGGGCCTGTTTGTTGAATTGATAATGCTGCAGGGAAAGACTCCATGCTCCCTGGCGCCACTTTATGCAGATGTTTGTCCTGTTTTGCTTAGGATTTTTGGCTTCGATTTTCTGCAGGATTAAACTATAGTTTGCTGAATTATGCTGAATTTTCTTTGGAAAATTACTTTTATGACTTAATCAAGAGGAGAGAGAACTTGACTTCTTTAATTTCTTCAATCCTTGGCAGTCTTCCTAAAGGACAACTGCTCGAAGGAGTGCAGAGAGAGAGAGAGAGAAACCCTGCCCTCTAATCTTTCCCACAGAGAGGAGCGTCTCTGTTCTGCACAACACTCTCTCTTCACCAATTAATTTATAAATAACTTGGCTCTGCATGTGGAGTATAATTGTGTGCAGGCCAAAAATTCACGTTAACCTTTTATATCACAAAAAAAGCTGAAGTTTTGAACCATATGCTGGACAACTTCATATTTGCCCTTTTGAAAATGAGAGTTTATAACGTCTGCCCTTTTTTCTTTTGTTATATGTGAAAAGACTTTTTGACTGACCAAGTTGTACGGAGGGTGTGACAGTTCCCTACAGTGCGTTTTTTCCTGGTGACTGGCCTCACATTCCATCTGCCAGGCTTTTGCAAGGGGCCAGAGATTCACTGCACACCAGCCAAAACTGGCCTCTCAGTTGAAAAGTGGGGAAATTGCTATTACAAAGACCTAGAGACTTTTGGTTGTTCCTGGAAGTTTTGACAAACTACTGTTGCCCATTTGTTTTTAGAAGCTCTTGAGGACAGATAATGTTTGATAGCACGATCACATTCTTGTCTTAGCCCTATTTCAGCCAAGTGTAAGTTATGTGGCGGCAATAGACTAATATCTATGCTGATGGGAATAAGTAATGTGTATGTCTGAAAAGACAAACTGAACAGCGAAGCAGAATGGAGGCCAAATGTTTTCTTTTTTTCCTTTCTCATCTTGTGGACATAATTCAGTAGCATAGACATTTGCCAATAGAAACCATGGTGTACAAAAAGGTTTTTTAAGGCATCCGTTAAACCAGGATTTCAATTCCCTACTCCCATCATCTGTATTTACATTGGAAGGCTTCGTGGCATTATGTGTACAGTGTAAAGTTGATTTAGCTATACACTCATAGGTGTGTATGGATATGCTTGGTGTCTCTGTAAATAAGTGGCAGCCAGGAAGAGCTGGCTTTGAATGAAGCTTGACAGCAGGCAGTGTACTGAAGGTTATGTGGAGCACTCCATATTTAATGAAGGCTCCTGCTTATCATGTTTTGGCTGTGAGGGAACAGCTCCAGGGCGGAGGGACTTCAGCTTCATCTGCTTTCAGGGATCCAGATCTAATCCTGCAACCCCCACGGGCCCTCCCACGCTCTCAGATCTGAGACCTGATAGCTGAATCAGCGCTTTCAGTAGAGGAGCTGATTCTAAAAGCTGTCCTTGAAATGGCACACCAGAGATAAATGTCATTCTGGGTTTTGTCTTGAGGCTGCCTGAGAGTTTAGTTCCAAGCTGCAGCATTGAAACTTTACAATTTACTGTAACAAGAGTAATTTACCCTGCACTGGACTTTATCTTTTGCCTTGTTCATGTCCTCCTACCTTGTAAGAGAGAGTAAAGCACTCACAGCTGGGTTTCAAACACTCATATTTTGTTGCATTGGTGATTTTGGTATTTGCTAGCAAGCTCAAGATCCAATATTTTTTGTGCGCCTGCATGTGTGTGTATCATGCTGTTTAGTGAATAAAACTACTAGAAAAACCCAGCAGCCAGAAAGGTTCAATGCTCTGTTTCACAGTAGGAATTTACTTTCTTTTGTTGGTTTAATCATGTAACTGTGATGCATCACATGACTTGGAGGCAAACACAGAAACATAAACAAAAGACCAAACAATGCCTAAATTTGATTTGACCGATTTGAGCTTAAAATCTGAAAATAAACCGCTGAACAGAAAAAACAATGAGAAAAAATTGTGGGATTTGTATACAATTTGTACTTTTTTGCGTTCTTTTGTTCTTAAAGGCATATGTGTCCTGTGGAGTAACTATTGCATATGGTACTGATCAGTGGATGTAATTTTACATGGTTGAATATAGTGTGACAGAGGATGAATGATGATGGCATTGTGCAATCAAAGTATGCAACCACAGTTTGCATGTGAGTTTGAGGATGATTGTAAAGCATAGTGTGGTCATCCTGGCTGATTTCTGTTTAAAATTAATTGAAAATATATATCTGTTTAAAAATTTAGTTTTACTTCTGGGTTAAAGTCTGCCGTGTGCCTAATATGCATGCTTTGTGTTACTTGCACATCTTAGATTGCACAGAAATATGATCTTCAAAAGGAGGAGGAACTCCGCTTCTGGATTGAGGAGGTGACGGGTATGCCTATCGGAGACAACTTTCAGAAGGGCCTGAAGGATGGGGTCATTCTGTGCGAGTAAGTTAATGTGCCCACATTTTGTTGAATGCTTTTGATAGATAGGTAGAGAAAGAGAGAGAGAGAGAGTGTGTGAGTGTGTTTTGATCCCAGTGCACTTGGTGTCAAATAATGCCCCAGGGGACTGCAGCACAGCTAAAATGGTGACTTTGCCTTCTAGCTCAATGCTGTGTAATCTCCCTATAGTGTGTGGCATGGCAAGGACGCTGACTTGGCTTACATGGCTGGCCGCTTGCTCAAACTGTCATGCTGCAGTATCCTCTGTGTTTAATTTAGGTTTATCCTTCTATTTGTATATTTCCTTTTTTCTGAAAGTTTATTTTATTTGAAAATAATAAAAATGCTTTTTATGGTTTATCTCACTGCTTCTTTACAGGTTAATAATCAAGCTGCAGCCAGGTTCCATAAAGAAAATCAACCACTCGCAGTTAAACTGGCATAAGGTAGTATTACTGATGCTGCTGTTTTCTATTCAGTAAAGTGCTTTTCCTCTGTTATGAAAGGCATCCAGTGTCTTGAAAAGCAGATATTACTCTAGAAACAGTGCAGTAGTGGTCTTGCAGAACCTTAGCTCACATAACTATTGCATGCTTATGGGAATAAATGGATCCATTCATCAAGTCTTTCCCTTACACACTAATGCCATGTGTTTTATCTGTTTATTACATGGTGATAGGGTAACCAAAAAATGGCCCTCACTGTTACTCTCTTTCCCTTCCTTAGCTGGAGAACCTTGGGAATTTCATCAAAGCCATTTTAGCCTATGGCTTGAAGCCCAATGATATCTTTGAAGCCAATGACCTCTTTGAAAATGGGAACATGACTCAAGTCCAGACCACACTCCTTGCTCTAGCCAGCATGGTATGTTCTGACCATTTTTTTTTCATTTGCCCTTTACATATATGGGAGCTCATGTGCTTATGTTCATACATATTGCTGTGCAATTAAAAATGCTTCTATTGCCATTTTGTAGGCAAAAACCAAAGGGATGGACACAAAGGTTGACATTGGAGTGAAATACGCAGATAAGCAAGAAAGACACTTTGATGATGAGAAGATGAAGGCTGGCCAGTGTGTTATTGGACTTCAGGTTAGACATGCACATTAAAAATTACATGAGACTGATTTAATCTTGATTGTGATGTTTTTGCATACATTTGAACAAAGTAATTTGCTGATTATTTCCAGATGGGAACTAACAAATGTGCAAGCCAAGCTGGTATGACCGCTTATGGCACCCGGAGACATCTTTATGACCCAAAGACACAGACAGACAAGCCTTATGACCAGACCACTATCAGTTTGCAGATGGGTACTAACAAAGGAGCCAGTCAGGTAGGCCTGCTGAACAGTCCAAATGAAAGGGCAAATGTAGTAAAAGTACAGAATTACATAGGTTGTTTTCAGTAACGTGCCTTCAACACTGATACACTGATCAGTCACAACATTAAAACTACTGAACGCTGAAGTAAATAATATTGATTCTTTTCATTACTATGGTATCTGTCACGGAGTGGGATATCAGGGAGCGAGTGAACAATCAGTTCTTGAAGGTGATCTGTTAGAAATGTCTGAGCCACCTGGGTCAGTGCATTTCCAAATGGCTGGCCTTGTGTCGTGTTCCTTATGTGCTGTTGTTACCTACCAAAAGTGGTCTAAGGAAGGACAATATGTGAACCAGCAACTGGGTCATAGACACGTAAACCTCACTGATATTTGTGGGGATGTAAGAGTAGCTCATCTGATCCAGTCCAGCAAAAGAGCTGCTGTAGCACAAAAAGTTAATGATAGAAATGTGTCGAACACACAGTGCACCACAGACAGCACCACAAGTGTATATGTAAATTGGCTGCAAGGTATAGCGCAGGGCAAAACATTTCTCATGACTTTGACAAAAATAGGTGGAGAAACTGTGATATGCTGAATGAATAGATATATGATGCAAGATATTACAAAAAAATCTTTTTTTTGGTCATGTTTTAACAGTAGTTTACATAGTACATCAAGCAAGGAATATTTGGTTTTCTTTTAAAGAAGTAAGAATTAGTATCACACTACTGGTTTTTATCAATTATAAACATTCAAAGTGCCTTATTCTTTTCAAATTGCATTTATTATAGCATTTTCAATGTTTAGAGTCAGTGTGTGTGTTTTTATGACCCCACATAAGTATGGTAGAAAAACTGATTGAATGGTTTAGGTTTAAAAAGATTTCCATTTTTTTTCTAGCTATGTAGTGTGAAACTTTTAACTGGAAGCTGGGTCATCATCAATGCAGGTTTCAATTTCTCTAGGTTGAACAGGATATTTACGAACATTCTTTAAATCTTGTCCAACTTTGCAGCAGTTACTATGGAAGAACCTGTTTGTGGTTAGGGCATGGAGAGGTCAATTTCTGCATTTGTTGGCAATTGGTATTAGTCAAAAGATCATAAAATGAACAGTATCAGATCAAATAAGTGTTCATTGCGGTCATGTGTCTGACACATTGCATATGTTCTCTCTAGGCTGGCATGTCTGCCCCAGGCACCAGGAGAGATATCTTTGACCAGAAGGTTGCAGTGCAGCCACTGGACAACTCTACCATCTCCTTGCAGATGGGCACCAACAAAGTAGCCTCTCAGAAGGGCATGAGCGTGTACGGGCTGGGCAGGCAGGTCTACGACCCCAAGTACTGCTCCAACCCCACAGAGCCCATCATGCATGCCAATGGCAGCCAGGGCACAGGCACGAATGGCTCTGAGATCAGCGACAGTGACTATCAGGCAGAGTACCAGGAAGAGGAGTACCAGGGTAGCTACCATGATGAATACAGCGGCCACTATAATGACCAGGGCATCGACTACTAGAAAGAGCTGCATTGTTAGTCGAAGCAGTATTAATGCAATATATATCAACAGAGCAAGTCTTTTGCTATCCTCGCTAGTCTTCCTTTTGTATTGAGGGATGAGAGAAAGAGAGAGTGTCATTGCCTTGTGCTTGTCCCTGCCAAACCCTTCCCCCTATTCCTTCCCGATTTTGAGTGGCAGAGTTTGAAATCGGTCATAGTTAACTATAGAATGGCAAGATATGTAAAACCTGCTATCTTAAGATTCAGAACATTCCTTTTAAAAACATTTTATGAAGTATTGAGAACTGTGAAGAACAAATCCCATTTTTAGTATGCAGCATTTGCTTGATGCATTTTTTATATATATATATACCCTGTGACCTTTTTTCCTGGTTGATTTCCACACATCTCAAGTGAATCAGATCTAAGGTTTACAAGCCAAACTGTGCTCTACTGCACCCCGAAAGGACTTATGATGATATTAAAGGAGTGTCAGAATAAGAGTGGGCAGAAAAAATGGTCTGACAGCCTTTGTCATTCCATTTGCCTTTTTACATCACTGGAAGTTTGTCTTTTTAATTAGCTCTGAACAAGGCTTTGGTGCATTTAAAGATTTACTTCATTAGACTGGATGACCAAAAAGTCCTTTTAGCTTCCTGCTTTTATTAAATAATTTTATTTGTGCCATAATCTCTGAAGTGTTCTTAAATTCCTCTCCCACTGTATTTATTGCCAGTTTTCTCATATAAACTGTTCCTCTGTTGTATGGTTCTTTTTATGAATAAATTGTATGTTACAAATAAAGCATTTAATGCCTTGGTTCCCCAAGCATTTCTATTTGTAGGATTGTAGTACATTTTTGATATTTTCTTTTTTGCTTTAATTCGAAGTCAAGATCATTTATAAATTTGCAGTTGTTGGGAACGAAATAAGTATTATTTCCATTCTGTAAATGAGGAGAGTACTCTCTAGATGCCCTGTAATGTTGAAGTATGACTTCTTGTACGACTCTTGATTTCATTTGCTGGCATAGAAATCTTGTATATTTTATAACGGCGATTTGGAATGGCACAGAGCCTTAGATGTGCATTCAATCTGTTTTAAGCGGTACAGTAGAGTCATAAATCTTCTGTTTTTGAGGCTACCCTCAGAGGACGTTGGAGGGCTTTTGGAAGCTAGCCCTTGAGCCTGTAGCCCATGGTTTCTGGAAATGGTTATATAACCTCTTTGAGTGGAAAACCAGAATCCTAAAGTAGAGAGACTCTGCTTAAAAGTCATTGGAGAGAAAATTGCATCTTGTGCTCATACATACATCATACCCCAACAGTTTGGTTTAAAGTGAATTACTGAAAAGGTAGCATTTTGGCTTGTGTATGTTTATGCATCCTGGGTTGGAAGCGAACCTTCTCTGCTGTGGTTCTTCTTTGTGATCTTTCAATCAACTCACAGTAACATGCTTAAAATACTGCACTGATGGCTCAACAGATTCATGCTGATAAACAATTTTGGGGGAGCTGGGTTCAGCCAATACCCACAGCATGATCTGGAATGTCAAAGAAAGCAGTGGAGTTCATTGAGGTTGGCAGACCTGATCCCCCAGCTGTGGTTTTGGTTTGCTGATGAAAAAACTGAACTTATGTGCACCTTTAAAAGAGGTAAACCGTTGCTTAGTTCTCAGAAGTGATGGATTATTAATGAGTAACTGGTTATGTGTAATGTTTAAGTCTTTATATTCTTCTGGAGACAACAAGACATTTGTCTATGAATTACCTGAGAGACGTTAAAGAGATTTTACATCATGACGTGCACTGTATTCACAAATCTGTGTATCCTGTAAATAAAGCAAAGTCATAATCAGTAAAATTCCTCACTCGTAAACTGGCTTGAAAGGTTTAAAGCAATGTTTACAATACAGAGTCTGTTTTTCTTTAAAAGGTTTTCAGAGGTTCCTTCAGAGAAATGTTATTTCTCCTTTCTTCCATTGATTTTTGTGCAAAATCAGCCAACAGTATATACCTGGCACCTAAAAATTATGTTGACTTGGTGTTATACAAGTTCCCAAATTGTGGCCATGTAAAGAGAGGATCCCGTGCATGGGACAGTGACAGAATGACCACTGGTTTTCATGGAAAAGGCTTTGGCATTCATTCAAACACCATCTCACTCTTTTTCCCCCCTTCACTCCAGTGCTGAGGAATAATCAGTGCTTTGTGCAAGCTGTGGAATCCGGGACAAAAACGCAAGACTCAATTAGAGGAAAGCCCCCCCACCCCCCCACCCCCCCCCCTCCTAAAAAAAAAAAGCCTGTAAGCCTGTTACCGCAGCAACCACTGTGGGCCTTTAAAGGGAGACAGAAACCTAACCAGTCCTGCAGCATAGCACACAGCAGAAAGCATTCACTCCCAGTCCTCCCTCATTGCTTTGAGAGCTCTGGGCCAAAACCATGTTCAGTCTCTGCTGCACGAAAGCCTGCTGATACAGCGTGTGTTCTCAACTGTTTCTGCAACAAGATCTGCCCCAGTGCTGTGTCCGAGCAGTGATTGGGGATACTTTATCCTTGTGCCTCTGGTATTTCTTGTGGTTTCTTCATATATAATGATTTAATGTCCTTTGCCATCAAAAACCTTTGATGTAATTGTGCTAAGCCATTCAATGGTTCAACAAAAAATTTACTGTGCTCTGACAGATACTGGTTTGAAGTCAGACCAATGCATAGTTCAGAAAAGACAAAGTGTCTGCAATCTGGAGTCAGTCGACTGATTTCACATTTCTCCAAACACTCTCTTCTCTCTTCGAAACATGATAGAGGCATTCAGCAGCCCAGCAGCACATCATGGATCCAAAGACAATAGTGAGTGGGGCTGAACTGTATCTGTGAAAACAGTTTCAGGCCTGCAGTCTGGACTTTATTAGCAAAACGCTCCTGCTCGCTGCTCCTCAGGCCGTAACTCACCGCACCTCAACCTAAGCTGAGAAGTGGGGATTTGGATGGGGGAGAATAGAGAGGAGTAGAGGAGAGGGAATTAGGATATGTTTGGCTTCAGGCAGGCATACATAGAGGGTCTAGGAGGTATGAGGGAGGGAAGCATGTGAGGGGGGTGTAGTGGATTTCCTGGAGCTGACGAGCTGCTGATCACAGTGAGATAGAGGCCCCTTGCTGGCCAAAGCTGATCCTGATCCAAGGCCTGTGGAAATGCCTACATTTTTGGAGGAAGCCCCAGACTGCAGCCCCAGTGGATATAGTTTAGACTCTAGTATAGAAGTAGACTAGTATAGTCACAAAATCGACATGACCCAATTCTGAAGATGTGTTGTTAATATTGTTATGCTCTCAGCCTTCTTTTGTTTCCCCATTCAGCAATCAGCAATAAGATTCCCCTCATGCTTCTGTAAGTGGAACCATTTGAGTCTAGTTTTTTAATAGGCTTAGTGAGTGCAGCCATGTCTTCATTAATGTGTTTGAAATTCTTTGAGTATTTTTACAATCTTTGCAGTCTCTTCTTTATCAGGACCATTTCACTGAGACCCTGGATACTGGTGTAAATTTTCCAGCAGAATACTTAAATCTCAGACAGTCCACAAATTTCTCCATAAATAAGGCATTTTGTATTGTAGATTGCCCTCAACTGCAAGTCCAAATAAAAGGCCTCTGGTTATCTTTCCTTATGATCCAGACAGTGGAAATAACACTGTGTAATTTATAGATATGTGGTATGTGGAATATGCTTTATTATTAGCTAAGAGGTGTATTCCCATGCTTTATATTAACCTGAAACATCTGGGTGTTGAATGAAGGTTACTGAGTGTTATTATCTGTGAACTGCTTGCTGTTTGTACCCAAAATTAGACCTAATTATCTTGCCATTGACATCCAGTTAGACAAGGCCACATTCATGGCCAGCCTGTTTGTGAGTGAGGGGGAATGGGTCCACCCTTGGCAAACACCATGCCCAAAGTCAGGGACATCAACCTGTGGACAATGGAATGTTTCTTCAGAATGATGTGGAGCTGCAGACATTTCATGTAAGCTACTAAAAATGAGAGGTAACACTTCCTCTGTTTTACAGCCAATTAGTCAACTAGAACGTCCTCTTCACAAATGTAAAACCCACCAGCAGGCCTTAGACATAAACACTTCTAGAGGCTACGTCAGAGTCCAGTTGAAGCACACAGCAAAAGCTATGGTATGTATTTTTTCCCCCAGTGATTTAATAGAAACCTACTGATTCAACTCTGTAATCTGTTAGTGGGTGTAACTGAATAGTGGCACTAGCACATTTGCAGACGCAATACGTTCTGTTTTAAGACAAATACAAGTATTTGAGACCTGGGGGATTATTGCAGGCACTCAATTCCTGTAAATGTTGTTAGTAGGGACCACCACACTAAGAGGAATTTACAGGAGTGTGCACACAGAAAATTCATGGCTAAAGTCCAACAAGAGAAGCATAGATGTATACAAAGCTTGAAACCCAGTCAGTGATGGTTAAAAAAGCCATCAGTCTCAGCCCGTGCCAAAATAATCCTTCATAAACAGTGGACCCACCACTTGTGTTTTCTTTCGACACCTTTCAACAGTGAACAATGTGTTCCCTCACACAAGAACTTTCTTGAATAGCTTGTGTTCATGAGGAATTCTGCTGGAGTGGCCAGACTTTGCAAGCTGATGGGTCTGACCAGCATTCTTGAAAAATTATGTAACTTCCCAGCCTCATAGTATATATTCTTTCTTCCATTCTTACTCTTACCCTTTTACAAACATACTCTCTTAGCTAAAATTGTTCTCTAGTATAAAAAAGGTGGAAGATTGTAAAGACCAGAGCACATAAACCTAAAAAAAAAACAGCAAACACACCCAGAGGAAATTTTACTGCACAAATGTTGATCTGTAATGGCACAGGAGACTTAACTGTGATTCTTTTAAAACTCTTTAAGAGAAATGAGAAAAAATGTCTTTGTCTTGGCCGAGAAATGGTTGTGTTCATACTGAGATTCCTGTCTTTACTTCAGTTGCAGATCAATAAAGGAACTATGAAGATGTTTAGGAGCTTTTGGATTTTTTGTTTCCAATAGGCAAATAAACAGAGACCTGAAGGTGGATTGTTTGATTGTTGGGATAATCTACAATGATCTTGTCCATTCACTGATTCATGTGTCTTGTTTTTTTTAGGGGAATATAAATTTCTGCAAACACTATATGCCGAAGCTTGTTAAAGAATGTTTGGTTGGTGTGCTCTAGCTGTAGAAAGGCCAGAGTGCACTGACAAGACAAACATTCGGCTGGTGTGCCATACCTGTGCGTGATTGATTGGATAATCTAAAAGGCATCCTCAGTTCTCTCTAGCTTATCTGACTCCTGATCTTGTCCCTTAATTTTCTGAACATCCTAATTACAAGGCTATTGTGCTATTGTGCTGCTGGTGCAATATGACCTTAATTACAGTGACAGGACCATTTTAGTGTCAAATAAAATTCACAGTATATTGTCTCTTTCCAGAGAAAACCATGCATGTCCATTTATCATTTTTTTCTGCAACAGCTGGCCTTTACTGTGTGAAACTTTCATGATGCACAGACTAATAGAAATCCTTCCAAATTACTTACTCTAACATATTCTTACATTAAACTTAACTAGAATTAAATATTGTTTTTGGAAGTAAATATTGCTTTTGCCTTCTCCTGTATAGTTACCATTTTAGAGATGCTTTTCTTGGACAGCATGATATGCAACATATTATATGGTCCATGAACTATGTTTTCTTTCTCCTGGTGATATATTACTACTATTACTACCAGAACTACTACTACTACCACCACCACTACTCCTACTATCATTACCACCAATACTACCACAATTACAACTTTTACCACCATTACTATTACCTCCACCACTACTACCACTACCACCACCACCACCACTACTAATACTAATACTACTACTACTACTACTACTACTACTACTACTACTACCACTACCACTACTACTATTACCACCAATACTACTACTACTAATACCACTACCACTACTACTATTACCACCAATACTACTACTACTAATACCACTACCACTACTATAATTACCACCAATACTACTAGTACTACTACTACTAATACCACTACTACTGCCCCTACTAACAGTAATCCACTACTAATACTATTACTACTACCACTAATACTACCACCACTACTACTAATACTAGTAATACTACTACTACTACTACCACTATTGTTACTACTACTACTACCAGTACTACTAATACTACCACAACTAATAATACTACTACAAACACCACCACTACTACTAACACTGCTAATACTAAAACCACTACTACTTCCACACTTACTACTACTAATAATGCAAACTGTTTGCTTTAAAGAAAACCCCCCTGAACAGCCCCACTTTTAAAGACTGCATTTTAACACATTCACTAATATCCTCTAGAGCTTTAAAAAAAAAAGCTTTCCATGGTGTTAGACTAAACAGCAAGCTGTAATGTAATTATGGGTCTGTTTCCGGTGACTTCTGATTTAAACTTGTGACTTCCACTGACCTAACAATGACACTTTACGGGAGTTGTTCATTTACCAGACTCTGTTTTTGAGTCATCTAGCCTCATAATTCACTGGACCAGTAAAAAGAGTCAGGTATAGTGCAAGCTAATAAAACTAAATTCATCCTACTTTTTGAAAAGTTAATGTCATATACAGCTGATTTAATGTCTGACCATGGCCATTTATTGGCAGATATGTTGGAACACTTTCTCTTCAGCAGATTCCACTCAGTATAGCCGTTAAAGCTTTTTAAGCTACATTCAGTGGAATGAAAAAGATCTGCTAAGCTATTAAGCTAACCATTTTAGCTCTCTCAATGCCATACCTTCACACCCATGCAGGTTGTGCAGTGCCTTTACTGTGTGTGGAAATGTGTGTGCTTTACCAGGCATGACACAGCAAAGCCTGAGATGTAGCGTAATGACAAAAGCCTCTAAATCACTACTATGAATGTCTAATGGGAAAATAAATTGCATGGGCTTTAGTCATCACTGATTTCTGATGCTTGATATTAAATACAGAGTTGATGTCTGGCATGATATTTAGGACAGGCAATGGAAACGTCTACATAATTAATGTCAATAAACAAACAAAGAAAACAAGCAAACTAATAAATAAATAAATACAGGTTTTCATGTAGGAGTGTCATGCAGTCTAGATCTGGCTAACCCTTCTAGAGCAAAGAAACGCAGTTTCCATTACATGAGACCTGCAGTTGCTTGTGTGCTGCCAAAATCTCAAGTCATGAGATCAAAAATAGAAGATGTTAATATCTACAGTTTGGAGAAAACACAGAGCTAGGAAATCACATCAAAACAAGAACCCGGCCCTCCTGTGTTCACTGGCATGCAGCCATGTCGTCCTTCTCAGAGTGTGTGTGTGTGCATGTGTGCACTGTGCAGGGTCACTGTCTGTTTCCTCAGGATGCTTCTGGATTAGGGTGTGGAGGAACAGAGGGACGAGTAAAGACAGAGTGCGGAAAGATAAAGCAAATGTGAAGATGGCTCCAATTTACTAACAGCTGTGTTTCCCATAGCGTCTGGTCTGGAGGGAGTGGTGAGAGCTAATCGAATCCAGTTTTATCCAAGTTTAGTTGGAAAGATGGTTATCAGACTGATTGCTACCATAGATATCGCTGTGTTACTGTGAATAGGGTCATTTTCAAAAAGAGAATATTCCAGGGCAATATTCACATTACAGTATTGTGTTTTGCTCAGAAAACAGACTGACTGTGGACTGTCTGTCAGTGTCCGACATATAGCATCAGTAAGAGAACCCTCTCCTCCCGCAAAGCTTGAAGCAGTCACCCTGTGGCGTCTAGACTCCTCCTGTCTATAGACAAAGAAGCAGCTGACAAAGAATCAGGCACAACACATGAGTGTGTGTGTAAGAAGCTATGACCTTTCAGATAACATTCCTGCCCTGAATTCAATGAAC
Organism: Arnoldichthys spilopterus; assembly: GCA_037974385.1. NCBI lineage: Eukaryota > Metazoa > Chordata > Actinopteri > Characiformes > Lepidarchidae > Arnoldichthys > Arnoldichthys spilopterus. The sequence continues at coordinate 12,634,825 of JBBPDA010000009.1, read as the reverse complement.
ACAGCACTTGGAGGTCTTGGCTGCAGGATTATAAAACTGCAATAAAAGAAATGGATCACTAAGATTTCTTGCTCTATTTGAAGTAAAATCTAGGATCTTAAAACAAACAGTTCCAAAAATTGGTTCTTTAAGCAAGAGGAGAACCATTTTAGCTCCCTAAAACTTTTGAAGCCTAGGTTTTCTTCCAGTGTGAAAAAAATCCATGGGATCTGCAAATGTTAAACATTAGTTAAATATGTAGCTGCTATGAAAACGCTATCTGTGTTGGTTATCAGAACATTCCGAATAAGAAGGTGATTTGGTATTTAAGATAAGTGTGGGCAATATGGTGATATTTTAGCATTACTGTGCACATTGTGAGCAAATTGTGAAAACTGACCATCTACATGCTTCATTACAAAGAGGGCAGAATTCATCCTGTAAAATTAATTACATGCAGTTCAGGGGTAAGGAGATGGATAAAAATGAGCTACTTTTTAAAGGTTTAAGTTGTGCACTTATACAATTTTAGAAGATCTAAATACTGTGATGCATATAATCTGATGTGAAAAATAATCTTAAAATGTTTAATACTATAATTTTGCAATATTGCCTCCCACTAATTTTAGAGACTTGTGCTTGGAGGGTCACAGGTTCTCAAGCCCAGCCCAGGTACCACTGAGGGACCCTCGAGCAAAAAACCCACTACACTGCTCCCTGGGTGTTGTTGATAGCTGCCCACTGCTCCACATGTGGATGGTTTAAAATGCATTGCGTGTGTTCACAATGACAAATAGTCACTATATTGGGGACCCTCTGTATATACCCCATGGCCCCACTTTGAGAAAGAGAAAGAACAATCTTTGTGATTAACATGTGTCAATGTGAAGATCTTTTAAAGCCATAAATAAACCTTTACATAATGTACAGTTTTTCTGTAACCAGTTTAAGGTTTCTTCCTAGAATCTTTATATTACATGGAGGTTCTTTAAACTTTAAAATGGTTCTTCATACTCACACTTTCCATTACAACTGTAGTTCTGCTGAAATGTTCTTTAGATAATCAACAATGGTTCTTCTATTGCACCATGAAAAGAATCTTTCTGGCACGCTTCATTTTAAGCCTGAGTGGAGTAGATCTACTGGGCTACATACAAAGAATGACTTCACTTCATGGAAGATAAGCTGTTGAGATTTCAGGTAGTTCCTTGGAATTGTGAATTAAATCTCAGGAAAAACAACAACAAAATCCCAGCAGCACTTTACTGCTGATGTTCAAACAGTTACTCCCTTTCATTTCAGCTGCAGGTGAGTATTGAGGTGAAAGACATGACATCTGATGCAAGAACATTGTACTATACAGAGCCATAGCAACCCCTGCATTCTTCAGACTCTTTATCATGTTTTTGAATAGGTATATGGCCATGGTACAGCCCTGGGGAAGCTAAACCTGTGTTTTCTTTCTAAGTAGGTTAAACTTGTTTTGTGGGCACAAAATACATATGTACCTAGGAGTAGCTTTACAGTATCATTCCAAACTAAACTATGTAACTATTCAAAATTCTCTTCTTTCAGTGAAAAATGGCAAATCGTTTCTATAGCTTTACACTGGAGCTACAGGATTCATATAAGAGGTTTATGTCACTCCAAAATATTTTGGGTGACCGAAAACATCAGTTACTTGTTAACTACATTAGCCTAAAAACTTCAGTGCAAAACAAAAGAAGCAAACTCGACACCAAACGTGCCTCAGCTGAACAACTACAGGTCCTTCTCAAAAAATTAGCATATTGTGATAAAGTTCATTATTTTCTGTAATGTACTGATAAACATTAG
>JBBPDA010000009.1:12602600-12618572 GCA_037974385.1 Arnoldichthys spilopterus | reverse complement strand
ATCTGTCTCTACTGCTTTCTTTCCAAAACACATCTTTTAAAAATCCATTTACAAACTTTGAACATTAAGTAGAAAAAGGTATTTAAAGTGTAGTTTTAGCCCCAAAACTTCATTTTTTCAGCATTATCCTTACAATGCATTTGGATGAAATTGCTAACTATTATTTAAAGACAAACCAAAGTGTGCTTAACTCCTCTTAGACTGAGCATAAGCTTTTTCATCATAAACCACCCATAATTATCTTAACCTAATCGCTGTTGATTATTTGCATCAACATTTGCTTTTAACCGCATACACAGAGCCTCATGAAAAAGAGATCTGAGTTAGAGTTTTATCCCGATTCGATCCAACATGGATACATATTCAATGCCTTGAAATTTGCAGGGATGCGATTTGGTTGATTGATTCAGTTTAATACTGAGGTCTGCGGTCAGTGTAAAATATGAGAAAATTTCACACAATCTGCTAAGTAAAAATAATTGTGTAATAAACATGTTTTTTTTTTTTGTTTTTTTTTTTATGCGTCACATCAGTACATCGATAGAACTATAAATTGTTACTCCCCTGATCTGAGTAGGTGTCAGACCCTGTCTGTATTTTACAGACCCTGCTGGTTGATGGCCTCGCCTCTAATGAATTTTTTTGTTTATTTGTTTACCTTTCTTTAGACTACTGCTGTTAGTAACACTGCTAGCACTTCTGGTGTGTTCACAGTAATTATCATGTTCCATGCTTGTTTGTCTCATATGGTTTAATGTGGCATCCCGGGTTGACCGCAGTTACAAACTTAGACAAATTTTAGATGGTATGCTGGATGAACCAGTATACCACCAAGTACTAAGATCATTATCACCACAAATATTTATCGCAGTCCTATATTGAGCTCATTTTATCAGCCAGACCTTCCTCCGCATTTCTTTGTTCATTCTCGTTTTACTTGTGTTGCACATTTTGTTTCCACTGGTGTTAAACATGGTCAAGATCTGTCTCTCACCACCACCCTAAATGTGGTTTGACCTAATTGTATTTCGTTTTTAATGCGACCTGGATGTGTTTACCTTTGGTTTTCATTTGGTCAAGTAAACTCCAAATGTGATCCAATCTTTAAAACGCATGTTGATCAGTGCAAGGTGTAAACAATCTTTGAGCGTCAAGCAGGGCAGGGTAGAGCAGCATAAATCAGATATGGCCCTGGAGAGTCGTTGTCCAGCACAATGTGATGTCACTGTTCAAACATTTACTAAAGCTGACCATTAACAAATCCATTGAATCAGGTATGTGTGACTAGGAAAATCACCAAACCATGCTGGATACTAGCCTCTCAGGACTGATTCTATACTTAGCCTTAGTTAATTTTGCAGGACCAAACACACACACTGAAGGTCACTGCTGTTCACCTTTGGCTCTGTTGGTCTGTAACTCTCTACATGGCGAGGGTCTTTTAGCAGACTATGGCTATGATGATGGTATTTTTTGCATGGAATGCTCATTGGTGGTAATGGCAGAAGCCCTCCCTCTCCCATCCCCTTCCCCCTCCACCATGCTTCTAGCTGACAGGTGCCCTCAGTAAGTGGTCTTGCTCTGTGCTGAGCCAGGCTGGGCTGGGTGCATGCAGAACCAGCTCACAGCTCTAGTGGTGCTGCTGGTGGAGGGGCTGCTGTCTGCATGCTCTGATTACCTTCCATTCCTTTGTGCCAGAGCTGAGCTCTCTCTCTCTCTCTCTCTCTCTCTCTCTCTCTCGCTCTCGCTCTCTCTTGCTCTCTCTTTACTGTTTTTTTTTTTTTTTTAAACATTTTTCTTCTTTCTCTTTCCCCTCTCTCTTGTGTGCATTCTCTCTGTCTTTCACTCTTTCTTCTGCACCTCTTTCAAAACCTAATATCCACATCCTGGCAGGCAGGGCTGATCGTAGGGCAGTATAGCCTGACAAAAAATCTCTGATTGCTTCGCTTAATTTTTGAAAAACAGATGCAGTTCATGGGGAGAATCATTGCTTCTTTGCTGTGTTGCTCTGGAATGTTAATGCACCGCCAAACTTTATTTGGATACTGTTATCCACCCTTACAACTTGGGCTTGAATTTGACTTTGCCTTGTATTTTGCTAACTGCCCACGCTCACAATTGGCACAGAATATGCATCGTGTTTTCAGTGGAAAAATAAACCAAAGCCTATGACTGTGGCTTGAATACTGGCCTGACATTACTCAACTGTCAGGTCACAAAAATAGAAATGCTAAGCAGCACTGAATTGTAATCCGACGTGCGGTAAACAGCATAAGAGGAATTGCTCAGACTATCAACAACAACTCACTCAAAATAAGGATGTGCTTACATAAAGAGTGCTCAGCTCTGTGGCATAATGGTTTTGCTTCTCATCAACTGTTCCTAGGGAGGATTAAAAGTTCTGTTTCTAGACAGCAACACCGCATATTGGTAGGTAAAAATGGAAATGTGGTGATTCATATTTGTCTTCAGATACATTGTGAAAGTCTGAAAATCCTCCAGAAACATCAAATGTTGTTGTAGGGCCATACTGTCACTGGACACTTTCATGACTGCCAACTCAAGCCAAGTAGAAAATGGAAAATTTCAAAATGAGTAACGTGAGATTAGAAAGGAATCAACATCGGGCTTTTAGTCTCTACACTTTGTTTCATTGCTGTTGGCATGAGTAAATTTGTTGTTCGAAAAGTCATAAGTGTCATTTGTTGTTAATGTTCCCTGTGTTATTTCTGAGAGCTTGTGAGTGTTAAAGGTTTTTAACAACATTTAACACAGATTTTGAATTGGCATGTGGCTATAAAGAACCATTTATATGGTTTTGTAACTGCAGAGAAAATAGTAATCCCATGCCTTAGTCAAATGTTAACATTATATATTTTGTATTTTTAAGAGCCAGAGTCATTTTTTTTATTAAACATTTAATTATTTTGGTTCATCATAAGAACCAGTTTAAAATGAAACACAGGTGTATCATGGCCTATCAAGGGCTAGTGTTGCACTAGCACCTAAAAGTTGTTAGCTTATATGTGTGTGTTGTGATTTTTATACATAGTGCATGTCCAACAAAACTTTAAGGCTGGTGTTGCAGCTTTTCTGTTGTTTTTGCTTTCAATCTGCACTTTTTTTCAAGAATCTGTCTGTCTGTCTCTGTCCTTACCTAACATGACTTCTTGAATAATGTAATCCCACTTCTTCTGACCAACAAACCCTTCATGCAAAAACTACCAGAACTAAGTTAGTTTGTTTTAGATTAAAGGGGCCGGGCTTGAATGTAGATGGACTCCTTCCTGTCTTGTCTGCTGTTGTGCTGTTGCAGAACACTGAGCAGCTATGAAGCCCAGTTACAGTATGGACTTACCAGTGCCTAGGGGTATTAGCATGCATATGCTGGTGTGTTTTTTTTCTCTTTTTCCTCCTATTGTTTTGTCAATGTCCAAGTTTGAGTAAGTATTTTAAATTCTGCATTTCTTTTCAGCCTTCAAGGTAAGTGTGGAGTTCAGTTCATATTTGCCCTTTATTTGGCCAGGAAAGAATGAAAGGGTGAATGTGCACTCACACACACACACAGACACACAATGCAAAACATGTCATAAAAAATGTATTTTTGGGAAGTAAAATGGCAGGGCGGACTTGCTCGAGTCATTTCTTTAGATCAGACAACAGGCAAAGCCATTACCATTATTTATTTGCTTTTTTCCTGAAATTTGAATTTTGTGGGCAAAAAACGAACACACCAATAAGAAACATGTAGGCTAATTGGTACATTTAATGAGCAGGCACACATCACATGTTAAGGGAAATTGGTCAATTTCAGTCCTGGTCGATTCTGATCACATATCCTTGATTTTTACTTGTGAGGAAGAGCATTCCTCAAATAGCACATTTTCATTTAAAGGCATGTTGGCTTACCTTTGTCTACAGTAACTGTAAATTACAGTATAAAGGATTGAAAATGGATAGTGCAGACTTCAGGGCAGCTGTAGTGTTAGTAGTAATGTAGTATGAAAGCACTTTGCAGAGTGTTTTAGAACTCATGCAGAAATGTATGTAAAAAGCACTGGCTGATAAATGTATACCTGTATACATACCTGTAAAACTGAGTATTGTAATGGAATCCTAACTGGATATTATTATTGTGTTAATAAGGAATCTGGGATGCAATGACCATTTAAAAGATAAAAGTATAAAATGTTATCATTTCATTTCTATACTTCTTTTGTGTGGAGAATTTCCTGCAAAAGACAGTAATGCACATTGTCAACTTATATGTTATGTAAAGCTCAGGTGTTCTCAAAGCTCACTTTCATACTGAACTAATATCACTCAGTTCAGTGAGTGTTTATCTTTTGAAGGAGCTTTGAAAATTTGAAATCAGTAAAATTAATAAGGTAATGTGGTATAATGTCAACATATTTTCAAGGTATACTAGTATAGGAAATAGTGTAGCCTGAATTATTTTGTATGAACCATCCTCATTTATCTGCCTAGAAATACCTTCCTCACATTATTAGTGTCAAATGTCAGTATTTAGTGTTGTTTGTTTGGCACAAGATATCATTTGAGGATGTGTTGCTTAAGCTGAGTTTCACTTGAGCTTGGATCACCACCTATAGTTATCACTTAAGTCTTCGTAAAAGTGGCTTGCTGGCTATATGTACAGGTTGTAAAAAATGTCTGGTCTTCTCAAATAAAGGCAGAGAAAAGAGTGAGTTAAATATAGCTGAAAAAGCTGCTAGCTTTATTCCAGGGGATATGAAACTTTTTACCTGAAAATAGTCCCATCTTTAGAATGTGTATACATTTTAAAACGGCATGCTCAGAGTATCGACTTACTATCCACAGCTTGTGTTCAGGAAATCCGTACTTTAGGATGAATCCAAGCAGTGTTTCTTTTGGGTTTCTTTGAAACTACACTTTTTATGTCTGGTGTTGACACGATGGGGTTCTGGCTATGTGTCAGTTTATTTTGTCTATGATTGTCTGTTTTTTCTTTACTTTTGTTGTTCCAGGGCCAAGGAATGTTGCCTTATTTTGCTAACTTCCGTCTGCTTGCAGAATTTTCCACCCCATGTGTGAACCAGCGGTAGGCTACTTGTACTACTTAAATTTGTTACAGAAACTTGTAATAAGAAACTTGCAGGGTGTTTCTCAACTTTAATAAATATATAAAAAGCAAAATTTTAAAAACTGTATTTTGCATACGTATTTTGCAAAAGTCTTACATATTCTTGTGTATGTGTTCTGTCACATAATTGTGCTTGCCTGTGTTTTGCAGCTGGTTCTTTGAAGTTTTAGGTTACCCTAAAACCTCCAGGCCCAACATTGCCAATGGGGTGTTCATGGCGCTGGTGTTCTTCATGGTACGGATCGCAGTCATGCCTGTTTACTACAGCCGCATGTACTCAGTATATGGCACGGAGGCCTTCTACCGCGTCTCCTTTGGCGGCCGCAGTGCCTGGATCTTCTCCAGCATCTGTTTGGACATCATGAACGTCATGTGGATGCATAAGATCGCTCGCGGCTGCTACAAGGTCCTGCGCTCCAGCCAACGGCTCAAAGCCCAGACTCAGGAGAATGGAAAGTCTGACTAAGCATGATGAAACATTCACTCTCTGCAGTGGAGGAATTTGAGGAAGTTGGTTTCTTTCTCAGTGCACTCTAACAAACTGTCAGTGGAAAAAAAAAAGTCAGTCAGTCAGCCAACAGAAGCTCCTTGCTGCCAAATGTTTGTGCTGTTCTTCTCTGTCTGGTAGGCCAAGCAAGAATATAAAGCTGGACATCATGTGACAGCAAAGGAAATCAAATACCCCAGAGCAATACTTACAGTACATGGCCAACTCTTTTAGCAAGCTTCATGCTATAACAGGACTGCCAGTGTCACATTGAGCTGACCACAGCTGGTAAAGACACTGTGGTCATGACCCACGCGGCCTGTTTCAGTGCTCTAGGCATATGGGCACAAAAATGCTGTACAACTGCTGAAGCACCAGGATTTTTGTTTTGATTCTATTTGTTCTTAAATATTTTTTTGTTTGTTGTAACTTTAATTTGATAAAGTGAACCATGGCTTTCTGGGTAAAAGTGCCAGATCCTTCTAATTTATTCATCAAAGTCACTGCCTCTGTAAAGGGGCCAAAAAAAGCTCAAAGTGTCATTGGGCCACCCTGTTTACTTTGAAGTTAAACTTCATACACTGACTGTGAGGAGATGCGTCCTCTCACCTGCACTGCACTATAACGGGACTCGCTCAGATCACAGGCCGGACCTGAACAGGACCAGCTACATGTCATAAAGGCTGAGATGGTTTAACTGTGAATCTGCATGCACATTTTAAATTTACGTAAAGTATTTTATACTGAGATTGTAGTGATCAAGGAGAGAAGTGCACTTTGCTGGTGTGCTTGAGGACACACTGCAGATTTTTGCAGGCAACAAAAATCACATCAAGAAAAAGGACATTTGTGTGATGTCTGTTGAGCAGCCAAGATGTTTTCACCTCAGATTTGATTTGTAAATGTTATACGTAATCGGACAGTTTCTCACTCCACTCTGCCATGGCGATTACAAGAGAGCTTTGATTTTTAGACAGAGTTCAGGAAATGGTTTACACACACATGCATACATACACACAGACAACATCTGAAAGTCTCTCCGCAACACAGCTTCACCTGTGTCCTCTTTGTACAGTTGATAAGTGCATGCTGCAGTGTGGTTCACTGAATGTTTGCATTGTAGATAGAAATGTTATAGGACATTCAAAAATACTCATTTGAATTAATTTTCTGTACAGTGTATCCAGTCAGTATAGAGCATAAATGATCGAATATTTTGGAAACTGTTCTTTTTTTAAAGGATGTTGGTGTGTTTTGCTTAGGGATGTTACTCTGTGGTCCCTTGTGTGCTCACACAAAAGCAGGGGTTGAGAAATGTTTCTGCATCATACTTATTTATTTGGACCAGTCCAGCACTGGAACAGCATGCACCTGCATATTTATTCTTTTTAACAGAACTGTTAATGATGTATGGATAAAAGGTGTTTAAGTAGATATATACAGAATCAAGGAGTACATGAGAAAAGGACATATATTACAATCAGTTTAGCCTGCATCATGATTCACTTTGTAAGACATTTTAGTGTAGAATGTTCATACTGTATGCACCTACGCATCCAATGGCAACTCCCCTTCACACATAACAGAAGTAGCAGATGCCACGTTATTGTCTATCATTGACTGATCAAGTATTTATTATGTATGGATGTGAGAAGGATGATGTGAGATTTACACGATGGGTTTGCTCTTTTAAAAAGTTCTATTTTTAAATGAATATACTACTTGAATCCTTGCTCTACCTTATTGTAAAAGGCAGACACAGTGAATTCTTTTAATTACAGTATGGGCAAGACAGTTCCAGACATAACATTTGGCCTTTACTTGTTTTGCAGATATTTGTTCCAGATGCCTTTTCTAGGAATGTTTCTTTACACTTTTTACCACTTTCCATTGATGTAAGGTTATCATATCTTTTTGATTGCATTGCGTTTGCATGTCTTTTCTTCCTTTGAAATGTGCTTGCTATAGACCTAATGTATGAACATTGACCTGAAACTTTGCCTTTTTTATGTTTATATTGTTTAGTGTGAAACTGCATATTCAGGTACACCAGCATTAGGCAAGTTTTAAATTTAAATTTTAAAGCCTCGTCAAATGACCACAGGCTTTCCCCTTAAATTACATGTTTAATTCTTAGTGATTATGTTTCTTGTCCTCTTAGAAAATTATGAAATGATTTCATACTAGATTGTGTTACAAAATAGACTTATAGACTATAGTCTTAATTTTCTAACCTCTCCTTCTGGTAATGGGGGCTGTTCTCTATCAGCTAAACTGGAGAATGAATCCGTGTGTTCAGGTGTAACTTGAGTGTGCGCTTAATTACTCTGAAACCACCATGCATGGGCTATAAATCAATAAAAAGAGCTTGTAATTTAGAGGTTTTCCACTCTGAGGATATTAATTATAAAATACATTTCAAATTCAGGACATACACTTCTTGATCCATTCTTTATGCTCTTGAAATTAAATCCAATAACTTAATGGGAAAACATCTAAACATGTTTCTCTTTTGGCCTGGCTGATCAAATCACAAACAGCCTCAGCATGTGGTCAAGTGTGCCTGGCTACCTCTGTATCACATTTGTCATGTTCAGTTTTCTTCGTTTCACAGAAAGTTTCTTCAACAGTAAAGGTTTACATGTATTAACCAAAGCATGTCGTTTTTTTGCTCACATGCTCATTGATAAGGGATTTGTGAAGAAGGACCAGGCATTTTAGTTATGAGCGTTAAATTTGTTTATTTTTAAATCTTCACGTCTGTCTTAATTTCCTCTGTCATGATGCCATTTGCCTCAATAAAGCAATACATTGATTTTGATTCAGTAACAGCCTGTCGTCAGTGGTTATCATTGTCTTTACTAGTGGTGAACAATGCTTCATGACGTGATTGCAATGCATAAATATGACAATATATTGTGGAGAATGGACATTATATACTGCCTGGCCAAAACAAATCACATGCTAATATTTTGTTGAATTGTTTTTAATTTTTGATATGGCACACATTCATCATGGCACTATTTTAACAATGTTATGCAATGTCTGCAACACTGATTTCCATCCAAACATGCAATAATGTATCACTGTTTTGAAGATGGGGAAATTTAAACCACTTGGTAAAGTTTTCTCCAGCATGTTCTACAGACTTCTAAAGTAAGGTTAGGATTGTATGAAAATGATTCCTCATGCTCCAGATGTCACTCTTTCACAATGAGCTCTTGGCAATGTTGTCCTGGAATGTGTTCATGCCATCAAGGAAGAAAAAAAATCTATTCATCTGAGAACCTGGTCATTCACTACATTCTAGTACTCAGCTGATTTTATTGCCACATAAGGTTTCTGAGTGTAGACCTAACTAATTGAAGCAACCCCAGATCATAACAGTGGGCACTAATCGTGCTAGGTGCATCACTTAATTGGCTCCCTTTGTTACCCTGATGCATCCCATTGTTCTGGAATAGGGAAACCTGGGCTCATAAATTAAATTTCTCCAGAGTCCATTGTTAATACTGCATAGCAAACAAGCCTTTTTTTACAACTAGTTTCACTAAAAAGTGATATTTTTTTGTGGCCACACATCTGTTTAAACCCTGTGAGTTCTAATGAATTGTGCATATGAAGATACTAGTTCTTCTGCCGATTATTTTTTTAACAATTATTTTTTTCCAACCACATTTCTTCTATGACGTTGACAGTTCACCACAATCTTTCCAGGTGGTATTAATGCACTGGACAATTTTCAGCTCAATTCCAGTTATTTCAGCAATCTCCTTGCATGCTTTGCTTGGTGCAGGCCAATAATATGACCCTTCCAAAACAGAGTTATGTCTTTTCCATGACCATGGATACATATTCGATATGGTAGATTAAGAAATGAGGAGATACTCACTGCATCAGTTAAAGTTAAAAGAATTATTGCCAGCTAAAACCCATTAATCCCTGAAGTAATTATCCAGTTTTATGCTCTGAGGTATTTGCTTATTTAAATCCAAACAGCTATTTGTTGTTGTTTTTTGTCCAGGCAGTGCATTAATTATGACATCTAAGGCAAGGCATCTATATAAAATTATTTATCTAGACACTAAGTCTGTTTTTGCATATAGAAACACTAAAAAATTAGAATAAACACAAAGATTAATTAACAAAGTCTATATGTATGTATGTATTTATGTATGTATGTGTATGTGTTTTAATAGTTGATTCTGGATCTTGTGAGCTGAGTTGTTTAGAAAAAACAGTTTGGTTCCGTACTTCTGATTGATACCCCTAAGGAGTCTAACTGATATGTTTGGTATCATTGGCAGCACACATGATTTACCTTAAAGTATTTATTAGTTAAATCAGGTTTTGGATGATTACAAATAATCCTTGGCTTCCTTAAAGACAGGTTTGGAAATGTTTTAACAAACAAATGAATGTTTGTCATGTAATATAATATGATAATATGAGAAAAACAATTTTCTGAAACACTTTTTTACACAGAACTGTTTATAGCTGGAAGATGATAAAATGGTAGAAGGTAAGAGCAGAAGAGTAACATTTTAATGGTCAAAAATGTAAGTAGTCTAATGAAAGATGTATGTGTAAGCTGCACAATTACTTTGTTTTCCTCAGGAAGTGATATTTTCTTGTTCATCGTGATATCTAGTGTATATTTCCACTCCTCACCAAGAGGGGGTCTTTATCATATGAGAGTGTCTCTTCTACCTGGGTAATAACGGACTAATGATCATACATGTAATTGTAGCAACATTTTTCTGCATTTCTGCATTTTTCTTTTTATTACTTTATGTTAATTTTCATCATCATACTTTAACATTTTTAAAATAGGACCTGAAGCTTCCAATATATGATTGCTAATTGCACCGTCCTGCAGAGAATCTTTAGCTTCTAAATATGAGTGAGTGTGTTGCAGTCAAATTCATGCTTTGCATCTTAAAACATGGCTCAGTCTTCAGTTAATATTGTAAGGAGCTCAATAACTTAAGGTAATTAAGAAAATCTTTCTACTTTCTGCCAATGTAGGGATTTTTAGTAATTTTGGTAACAAAGAAATATGTATACTGAACTTACTAGTATTTTCCCATTTTACTACAGCTCTGGACAGTAGGACAGGGCTACTGACTGCTGATTGGTTAATTAGTTAACTCATCTGATTGGCTGAATATGAGGTCTGAAATGACAGATTGGCTTATTTTTTTATTTTCTCTCCCTATTTTTTTTATCTCCCTCTCTCATATACCTTATACATATAGATGCTGTTAAAACAAATAATTCCATTTACACTGCTGCACACAGTGTTCCCTGGTGGACTGGAGCACACTGGAAGAGGAGTGAGTAGGGACAGAGCTGATGTTCCTGCTATGTATGTGATGTGTGTTATCCTGCCAAGGTTATTAAGCTTTATTTTAAATATACATTAAAATATTTATTCTCCCCCATAGGATTTCCTGCCAGAGAATAAAAAAAAATGTGTGAAAGTTTGGTTTGGTTGGTGGCTGCAATAGCAACCACCTAGCAATAGAAACCACAAAAAACCCTCCCGCAAGATGAAGAAACCATAGGAACTACTGAGGAACTGTGTAAGCTGCACAATTACTTTGTTTTCCTCAGGAAATGCTGTTTTCTAGTTTTCATCATAATATCTAGTGTATATTTCCACTCCTCACCAAGAGGGGGTCTTTAGGTATGTCCACCTCCTGATTAATCTGCATGACCTCTGTGATGACCCCGCCAAAGCACCTGCAGTGTTCACGTTTAAATTTTATATAAAGAGGAACATAATGTTCTACAAAGTCTTGATTGAACAATAAATTGATCTTTCGTTTAGGAATCAATATGTAGAACAGTATCTTCATCATTGTTAGCTTCTTATACATGCTATTAGTATCTTTTTCTCACCCAGAGATTTAGTCACAGCTTTGCTGAGCAGGAAGCTCAGGTGCACTTGGGTGTATTCATCTGGAGCTTCGGTCAATCTAATCATCTGGTCTTCTGATTTAACATAAATAAATATCAGAAGCTGTGCCGCTGTGGCATTATTGTAGTATGTAGGTTCGCTTTCTTCATTTATCCATAGGGTGCTCACTGGCTGCTCTGAGATCTTGAAGAAGCTCACTAATGGCATCATGCCCTGCCTCAATCATGCTTGCTTTCAGAGTCATAGCAGCTACCATTAAATCATGACCATGTTACATTAAATTTCTGGCTTTAACCCAAATAAAATATCCAACATGCTATATTAGCATTCTGCCTTTTCACTTCATTTACTCACTCAGATATTCCCCCAGAGGTGCCTCAGGTTCATCAGCCATTGCAGTTGGTATCTCAGTCTCTGATTTCACATGAATAAATAAATATCAGTTTTACAGTTATTTATTTTCTTTTCTCACCCAGAGGCTCAATGTCTGTTTTGACGTGGTCCAGCTACCCAGTGCCAATCAGTTTGGCTATGAGCTTTCTGATGAGGAGCTTTTTGGCTTTGGCCTTGGCTTTGTCTTCTGGAGACTTCACCCTCTGTCTGTCTATTCCTGTTTGAGCATGAATAATTATGCACATATCTTCACTGTTATTTCTTTGTTTTTAAAAAGCAATTTAGCATTATGCTGTCTGTTCCACTCATTTACTCACCCAGATGTTTTTCCAGACGTTTCTCAGGTTTCTCCAGGTTGATGTAAATTATACTCAAGATGCCTGCAGCCTCAGCTTTGTTAGCCTCATTGATGCCCATGCACTTGGCAAACTCTTAACCTTTTGGCTTGGGCTTTAGCCTTCCTTTCTGGAGACATAACCCTCTGTCTTTCTTTTCCTATGTGAACATGAATAATGATAATTTTCCAGGTAATATAGTATCGGTATACTAGAGTATCTATGTTCATTTCCATTCTTTATGATTTACTTGGTTTGAAAAGGCTGACTTATTCTTAGTTTACTTGCTTGTACATTTTACACTGATTTGTAATATAGTGTTAGAACATTTGACCTACTCATGCTCTGTACTAATTTTTGTATAGTTGTTAGCATGGTGTCAAATACTTTGTCTTTTTTAACCTGCCAACCTCCAAAGTTTTATTGGCCTCATCAACACCCAACAATTTGGCCATTAGTCTCCTGATGAGGAGTTTCTTCGCTTTGGCCTTGGCCTTTTCTTCTGGAGACAGCACCACCTATCTGTCTTTTCCTATTTGAACATGCAAAATTATGGGCATTTTCATTTGCATCTCATAGTTTTTCAAAAGCATTGTACTATTATACTGTCCATTCAGCACATTTACTCACCCAGGTTTCACCAGATTTTTCCTCATGTTTCTTCAGGTCAATGATCATCATCTGTCTGAGAGTTGCAGCCTCTGTTTTGTCGGCCTCATGAGCACCCACCCTTTTGGCCATTATTTTCCTGACGAGGTGCCTTTTTGCCCTAGCCTTGGCCTTGGACATTGCCTCCTGTTTGTCTTTTACTGATTTTAACATGAAACATTCAGGCTCTACCCACAAATCTACTCTTCCATAGCAATTGTTTTTAGCTTTAAAAACTATTGGCAGAAATCCTATCATAAAACTTTTTGACTCCAGTTAGCATTAGCACTATGTCATCCAGGTCAATGCCCATGAGATGTTTAAAGGCTTCAGTCTTGGACTCAGTTGTGTATGTGGTTTCCTGTTTTAAGATAAATAAATATCAGCACTTGTCCAGCTGCGTCATTACCACCAAATCTACTTCTTTACTCAGGAGCTGCTCACTGCTCATCTTGTTCTCATCCAGTTCAGTGCCCATTACAATACTGGTCTTCACTTCTTCAGGACAAAACTTAGGACTTCTGCAACTCCAAAATATATGCCTCTACATCTGTATGTGCAGCCTGAGGGTCGCTTTCTACCTCTTCTTGCTGCACCATGCCTTTGGTTTAGCCTTTCTTTTCCTGTGGGGTCTACAGAGAAGCAAGAGAAGAACTAAAGTTCACTTAGAGTAAGAGGAACAATGTCATCAACAAAGCACCACCAGAGGGAGGCAGAGGCTACTAAAAGAGAGGGACAGACACACTGTCCACAAAAGACCTCCCTGAAATGAGTTTTTGCAGGTTGGGATGTCTGCATACTGGAGTTCATAACCAATCATTTATTTTTCATTTATTACCTGGTTGGACAGCATAAAACTCAGAACCACATCTTCTTTGTCTTTGAAACTGTGTTGGTGAACTTGTCACTACCAAATATGAATCAGTTTTTGTTCCCTAACCCAAAACCATGTACTGACCCTGACTCAAGTAGTAGCCTACTGGCCCAAATTATGTGCTGTCCACACACAGCATAACACGGCCGACCCCAGTACAAGCACTACCTCTCTGATTACCAGTGCAGCTGTAGGTTTGTGCTGCTGCTGTGGGTGATGATAGTGAGCATTGAATGACAGCACAGTGTCATAACAGGCTTTAAAAACATACCCCTTGGTTATGTTTAAATCAAAAAGTGTATGTAGATTGTAAATATAGAATGTGGGTAAACAAGCCAAAATGTATAATGATGTTTAAAAGAGGTCCTCGTCCTCCAAAGATGGTGGTGGTGGATAAATGACAATGCCTATAACTGCAGTTCAGATGACGCCACCCAGAAATTGTCGTTTGGACCATACTCAAAAAATCCGGCTCTGTTGCTGGTACGATCTGTTTGCATCACGTGTCATTTCAAGAAACAATTTTTTTTACAACAATAATATATTTTAAGCATTAAATAAAGGTAGTCTACCAAATATATTCTCTGAAAATGTAATCGTGATATTAAATGTCTGCCAGGGAGCTCACACCGAAGACTGGCCTCCAAGAGGCTGGTCTAAAGTGACTAGTTTATGTCACCGGTAGGTGGTAGTAATGCGGCGGTGCTACCTTATAATCCCTCACAGAGGAAGAAGTAATAGGGCCGCACGTTGACATTGGAGAACAGTTTGCTGTTTTTGAGTGAGGTAAGACTCATATAGGTTTATAGACCTTTTATATAAATATTTTACTTATATAACACTGTTACTTTCTTTCTTTCTTTACAACACTGACAGGAGCAGGTGTCAAAGCTGAATTAATTTCTAGCTAGCTGGCTTCATACCCGTTAGAGGGCTGAATGTCATTACCGAGTGTGTTGCTCGTAAGGAAAATTAGCGTTCATAACTGTTTACAAGAGTCACAACACGGTCGTTTAGAATATCGGCCACTTTGTCACTCAGACTCCCTCAGTTTCCTCAGGTTGTTATGGTCAAGCAGGATAGCTAACTCTTACTAGCTTGTTCTGATCAAATGATGTACTAAAATATTTAAAGAAGATCAGCGTACACAAGGTGGTGGAAAATTCCCAGCTGATTTATCCAGAAGGTTCAACAGGAATATTGTCACTGCAGAGTGTGTGAACCTTTGGAAGCAGCCCCCCTTGGATTTCTGTATCAGCATAAAACGTGATCCGATCTTCATTAAAGCAAAATTACATAAGTATTATGTATTAAATATGAAAACTGTGTTTTCTTACAAGTGGAGAATTCTGTTAAATGGCTATATGTCCAGGTTAAAAGACATTTAGAATACTTCAGAAGAAAAGCAGCTGAAGCTCAAAATGCTGAAAAGCGTTAAAAAGGGTTTCTAATGATTTGCCCCATCTGTTCACAGTTCTTGTGCAAAGTTCAGTGCGTAGGCTAAAGTGGTCTCAAACAAGTGACCAGCACTGTGGTCTCAAAAAAGTGACCAGCACTAAGCAGTGATTTTTTTTTTAACGGAATATATTCTGGATTACACAATGCTGTCTTGTGGTTCTCCTGTATTCCCCTTGGTTTTTCAGATTTGGGTTTTTTAGGGCTGATTGGAGCCACTCTAGACAATGGTTGTGATTTGCAAATGGTTTTTCAGTTGAATTATGCTTAAAGTTAAACATTTTTTTAAAAAGTTTTTAAGTTCAATAAATGAAATATTTCCAAAGTTAGTGATTAATCACATAGAATAACCAGTCTCAGTATTGACCAAATTAATCTTGATTATGATTATCAGGGATTTCTCCCTGATAATGTATATTATTGTTAAGTAATCATTTTACTTATTTTATAAAGTATTTTGGTTCTGTAAAATAAATTCATACTACACTAACAATTCAGGTCACATTAATAATTATATCTGAGATACCATGCCATCCAATAATGAGTGATCATCACCCTAATTATAGGACTAGGCCCATTTCTGCACCTATGTTATTTACCTATGACTCACAAGCTCTTAATTTATGAGTGGAATTGGATGAATCATTATAAGTGAAAGTGAAGTGAAAGTGACTATTTGTCATTGTGAACACACTCAAGCACCACAACAAAATGCAACCTCTGCATTTAATC
>JBBPDA010000009.1:12585378-12597698 GCA_037974385.1 Arnoldichthys spilopterus | reverse complement strand
GGTGTGGGTGTGTGTGTTTGTGTGTGTATGTGTGAGTAGCTAATATAGTATATATGTGTGTGTGTGTGTGTGTGTGTGTGTGTGAGTAGCTAAAGTATGTAATGTGAGCATTATAACTGGCCCATGGAGCAATGGAAGTAGGTGACCTAGTCTAGAAAATGACATGTTCTTTTGCAACATGTGGATGGCTAGGAAGTCTGCAGAGGCTGTGTGATGCTCTGAAAATGTTCTGCTACATGTGGGTGTTACTTTTACATGTATTACTTACATAAACACTGACTGACCAAACACTTTGAGGTGGCATGTGGATGAAACATTATAAGGAACCAAGACACCAAGACTCAAAGGAGAAGCCATCTTCTGACTAGCATAGGATAGTGATGGTTTTCTGCATCAATGGAAATGTGCTTTTTTATAAGCTGTTGATTAACTGCAGTGTGGCCAGATAACAATTTTAAACATTTTGGTTTAAAAATGTCTGGGCAAGCCAAAGTATTTGGCTTGTAAATAATTGTCAGGAGGTACAAATGAGGGTGATGGTCATGGATTGTAGAAAACAGAATTGAAATAAATCTTCAGGAGCAAGAATGTTCTAAAATAAGCTCGAGCACAAAGCCATTGGGGTTGGGAACAGTGGTGGTGGTGTGGTATCAGGTGCTTGTCTACTTCTGCTGAGTGGGTGTGGGAAAAGGCTTTTCTCACAGCAAGATTAAGCCTTGGGTTCTTGTCTTCCTGCCCACTTAGGATGTGGGGTTTGGTGCAAGTTTGACATTTCCCACTTACAGATGCTTCCTGGAGGTCTCTTTTTGATTGGTTATTGCTGCCGCAGTATTTGTGATTATATGAAGGAATGCAGTGGATGAGTTCCCTCATGCAGACTCTGAAGGCCATGGAGATGCATGCACAAGCTCAGATATGTGCATGTTACATTTCCACCAGGACTGTTCCTTGGCAGAGAGCCAAGTACCGGTGGCATAGAGCACAGAGCGGATATACAAACAGCCTGTGGCAGTTCAGTCTGGCTGCCTGATCCCCTACATCTCTCCCCCACCCCGACCACTGCTCTCCAGCCTGGCCTTATTTACATGCCAACAGATGCTGTGTTGTGCCAAGTGGAATAACAAGGCTTTGTGTACATGTCACAACTGTACTAATAATGAGCTTATTGGTACTAGTATGGAAGGGGGGGGGGGAAATTGGGTGGGGAGGGGGCTGGGGGGGAAGGGGGGGAAACCCCCCCCCCCCCCCCCCCCCCACACACACACACACACACACCTTTTCTATTATTAAAGTGAATTTTAGCTCAATTTGGAAATGGTTTATCTGGGAAAATATCAATACTTGTCATACAGCCATGTGACCCAATATTGATCAGGCCTTAGAAGAGCTAGTAATTACACATTTCATTAGACATTTAAACATGAACATTAAGCATAGTTTAAGAGGAACTAACAAATGAAATCAGCATCCCAGATGCCACCTTTTGTGCAGGCAGTTGAAATATTAGATTGTTGTGCAACAAACATTTTGCATACTACCACCTTGTTTAGTAATATAGAGCAGGCATACACAACCTGCAGTGTACTTTAGCTCTCCTGCATGAAAATGCTGAATCATGGGTTTTAGAATAACTGCATGTTTATCACACATGCTTTAAGCTGTTGTTGGTTAACATTGGTTCTACCTCTGTCACATCAGCTGTAAATACATACATAAATATATGCATATAAATAAATAAATACCTCATTGGGGTATCACACTACACAGCCTATTCCAGGGTGCTGGAAAGAAGGCTCCAAGTGATTGTTGAACCTCAGATTCAAGAGGAGCAATGTGAATTCTGTCCTGGTCATGGTGCAGTGGACCAGCTCTTTACTCATGCAGGGCTGCTGTGTGTGTGTGTTTGTGTGTGTGTGTGTGGGGGGGGGGGTCATGTAGGGGTACTGTAGGAGTATGCTGTACCAGGGCTGTTGCCTTGTGCCATCCAGTCCTTCTAAAACCAAAGTGAGAGTTGTGTTCACATTTTTGGCACAAAGTCAAACATGTTTACAGCCAGTGTTCTGAAATACCCTCCTTAGCCTATTGCCACCGTGACACACCCGAGGATAAGTAGGAATAGATGATGATAATTGATTTATGGATAAATAATAAACACAAACACACACACACACAAACACACACACACACACACACATAGTATATACAGAACCCCATTTCCAGGAAAGTTAAAAAAAGAATGCACAAAGCACACACAAAAAAGCAGGATGGAGGTGGATACCACTGTGTCATCACTTTTCCTTGTAGTTACACTGTTTAATCATTCGGGAACTGAGGAGACTAACTGTTGCAGTTCTGCAAGTGGAATCTTTATCCATTCTTGCTTGATACAAGACTTTGATACAAGCTGCTCAACTGTCTGTGGTCACCATTATGTGATTTTTCTCTTTATGAAGCTCTTTTCAATAGGAGACAAAATGGACTGCTGGCAAGCCATTTTTTATCAATCCATTTTTCAAAAAAGTTGAAAGGTGAAAGGCGGAATCATTTGACCACAGCACACATTTCCACTACCTTTCGTTCTATTTGAGATGAACTCGTGTCCAGAGAACTCAGCTGTGCGTCTGCAGAGAATTGAAGCTTGGCTTTCTCTTTGTGAAATAGACTTTCTTGATGCAGTGGCAGCATGTGTTAAGTAACAATGGTTTTCTGAAGTCCTCCCAAGCCCATGTGGCTGTAGTTATCACAATAACATGACAGATTCTTATGCAGTGCCTTCTGAGGGCACAAAGGTTTCCAGCCTTGTCCTACATGGACTGAAATTTCTCCAGATTGCCTAAATATTTTAACAATATTAAGTACTGTAGATAGAGAAAGACCTCTTGTATTGAGAAACGTTATTTTGAACTGACAGTTCACACATGAAGTTCGGCACAAACTGGTGAACCACAAACCATCTTTGCTTGCACAGCCTGAGCCTTTTTACCCAAGACATAATGTAAGTAAATAAACATTCTCTGTGTTTCACTGCTGCGTGTAAACAGTAAGGGAAAATTATCATTATTTAAAAAAAACTTCCATTAAGTTAATGGAGGCAGACAGCTCTTAAAGGCCTGTCACTCTGCAGCAGGCTCCAGGGAAGGGGAAAAAGCCCTGCGGGAAGCACTGAAGCCTGTCTTTAGTGTTGTTTGAGGAACTGAGTAATGCTTTTATGGATTCAGCAAAGGAGTCGCAATGTCTGCTTAGTGAAGAGCTCATCACCAGCACTCAGAGGACAGGGTTAAGACCCCATGAAATATTTTAATAGTACCAGTTAACTTTAAATTCTAACAGCTATCACTTCACTTTCAGTGCCAACAAGTTATGTGTTATTATGTACAATAATTGTTTATAATAAATTATATGTAGTACACTATATTACATTTCATAAGGGTATGAAATATTTGTGGGTTTGTGGGTATAAATATGGATGGATTCTTACAACCTTTAGTCTTATGGATAGTATTTTGGATCAGGCCACAGTGAAAAGAACTAAGCCATTTTGATGTTGGCTTTTTGTTTTGTTGCCTTGTACTTGTGTATAGCTCCTCATACTACTTGTCATAGTCCACCATTCCCTTATCCTGCTCAGGTGTAGTCATTTTTTCCCAGTGCATATTATTTTAGTCTATGTTACATATCCCATATCACATGATCAAATATGTACAAAAACATGGCTCAACCCCTGAAAACTTCTACTAAGTGGTTGACACATCCATCCTACCTTGCTACTACCAAGCTACAAACGCTGCTTCCCCTTCCAAACTTACTACATTCTACCGAGGGATGACTGAAAGTATCATCTGCTCATCACAACAAAATCAGAAATCCCTCCAGCAGATAGTAAAAATAGCATTGAAGATCATTGGAATCCCCCTCTTACCACTTACAGAACTGTACAAGAAACACAGCATCTGCCATGAGACCAGCCTTGTTACAGACCTCTCCCACCCCTCCCATGGACTGTTCACTCCTCTGCTTTCTGTCAAAATGATCCAAAGCATCCGAACCACCACTGGCAGATACTGCAGTAGTTATTTCCCCCCAGGCAGTTAGGCTCCACAACACCTTGGGGCTCCCTCCCTGCATCAAGGAACTGATCAAGGACTTACCCACTCAGACGTGACATATTCTAGAAAGTTTGCATTTCATTGCCACTTTATTGATTAACTTATCCCAATATATGCACTGTCACTTTAAACTGGCAAAGTCACTTTACACTCTTTTTAAAAAGTGTTTAGAACCACTTTATTTACAATACAGATACTCTGTACTGTTACTGTTTATACTGTAACAATACTCTATTGACTATGCTGTTAAAAGCCACTGCAAACAGCAAACAGCTACTGGTACAATCACTGAGACATCTGTGTTATGTTTTGTTATGTTATGCTATGTTATGCCTACTGCCAAATGCACTGTATGCTCTGCACCTTACTGTGGTCTTAAACTGTTATATGTTGCATCATGGGTCTAAGAGAAGCGCTACTTCAACCTTACTATATACTGGTATATGAACATTTCTTCAATCTTGATTAGTCAGATGCTCAGAGCACTCTCTCAAAGTATGCTCAGTGTTTTATAAAGATAAGCACCTTCCCCCTGCTCCCTGTGCTTATTGCATTGATACCCAACACTTAACGGGAAACAGTAATAACCACATAAACTTGGTCCATTTTCTGAACATAAATGTGGTATAGTTTTAGAGAGGCTTATCTGTTTGATCCCAAAGTATTATTCCTACATTTCTCAGAGTTTCATTGCATTATATTAGCTTAGTGGGGGTGCTTACACTGCACAGGAATGATAAAACTCTAGTTTTGAGTTGTGAGGTGAGGAGTTTCTATGAAATTAATAAACATTTTTGCTGTGAGCCAGTTAATATGCCAACCTATAATGAACTGACATGAAATCCATAGATACTATCAGCTTGTTGAACACTATGGACTTTTCATGGTTACTATTGACAGAAACATTGTCAGAGTAGAAATACAAGCAGAGCTAAGGTAGGCTGTCTGTAATTGTTGACCAATTTGCTATAGCTACTACAATAGGTGCACACTAATACAAATTAGTTTTGCATTCACAAACTGACTGTACTTACTGTACAATGTGTGGATAAGTTGCTTTTTATGCCATTCCATGTTCTCTCTTCTACCACAGTGTTTTGGTGATAGCAATGTGTGGGCCCTAAGAGAAGTAAGAGGTAAAAGATTTTTTTTTCTTCACAGCAATAAGGATGTAGTGCAGATACAAGTATTCACTAGCTATAAATTAGACTAAGAAAACTAGTTCAGGTATTAATAAATCAGTCTTTATTCATTTTTATTGTTTCAGTCATAAACTGAACAAGAGTATAAGATTAACAATGTAAGATAAACATGAAATGTAAACCTCATCATCATTAGGTAATAAGGGCTTGCAAGGTACTTCTTACTTGGAACCCATCTGGTGAATCACAGTGCATGAACAGCAGCCCTCCAGCCATATTTTTCTGTTCTGGAGAAAGCCACTGAAGTTAGCATTCATCTACAAAAATTTGTAATTCCCTTGTCCTGCTTAATTTATGCATACACCACTTTGCCTCTGGTCTTTCAAATACTTTAGGATTTGTGAGTAGAATTCACACTGTCAGTTTGTTATAGATATGCATATGTGTGTAAATGTATTTGCAGAGGTGTGTGTGCATGAGCACCTTACAGGTCTTGCTTTAAAAGACCCTCAATGAACCTTGGTTACACCTTTTGGTGAAACACAAACTAAAAGTATTGCAGGGGGATGTGCTCAACCACAGAGTGCTAGAGATAGATAGAGAGAAAGTGTGTGTGAAAAAGGCAGAGGAGGTGAGATTTTTTTCCTACAGCAGAGGATAATCGAGCCAGTTCCAATTTGTGTGTGGGCTTATCACTCAATTGGGAGTGATGAGGTCCTGACTTTTATGGTGCAGTCAACCAGCAAACAGCAAGATAGTCTCACTCCAGCATTGTTTTTTAATGAGGCCTGATGAAAACATGAAGCTGCTAAGTGAGGGGGATATCAGTCTCTGCATAATCACTATAGCAGTGATCACACCATCCCTTTCTGCTCTCTGGGATCAATAAGTTACACCCCCCCAACTCACCAAGTTACTGCTAACACTCTTTTAGTTGTATTACCTTATGAGAGGAAAGACAAATATATATATATATATAATGTTTAATGAGTACAGCTTAAAATGGTTGTCTTTATTTAATATACTTTTTTCAAATTGCAAAACTTTTTCAATACAGCAAATTTAAGAACCATTTAACTACAACTTATAAGAATTAAATATTCACAGTGCTGTGCTTATAGTATCCTGATCTAACACTCTACCCACAAGTTAATTTTAACTTAATTTTGACTGCCAAATTGTGGTCAGATGTTTGTCAAAGTTTTTTAAAGTTTATTATTTATTGATTTTACTTTTTTATACTATTATGTTTTACATTTAATTATGATTGATTATTTAGTTATATCTTTTTTTTACATTATTTTACAATGTTCTGCTTTATATAATTTTATACATTATATACTGCTTTTTATTGGGGAAAAAGTGGCGAATGTAATTTTAAATGTTTTGCTGAGTAACCTGATTGTATTTTTTAAATATAATTTTTTTTAATTTAATGCCTGCATAACACTTAAAAAAGCTGGGACAGAGGCAAAATAAAAGTGAAAAGTTACACAGTTTTGAAGTCCACCAAAGTCTCAGTCTTTTCAAGTAAAGATGGGTTATAGCTCACTACTTTGTGCCGAACATCTTAAGGAAATTTTCAGTCAGTTCAAAAAGAACATTTTTCAACACACAATTTGAAGGATTTAGGTCTTTCACCATCCACACTACATAATATTATGAAAAGATTTAGGAAATTCTAAAAAAATCTCAGTCTGTGTATGGCAATTGCAAAATTGCAAACCATTGTAAAAAGTCCTCAGAAGGCATTGTACAAGACACCATAATGCTATTGTGATAAATATGGCCACATGGGCTTGGTAGGACTTTGGAAAACTGTTGTTACAGCTCATTGCTGTGTCAAAAAATGCAACCTGAAACTATTGTAAAGAGAAAGCCATAAATCATTTCTATGCAAAAACACTGCCAAATTCTTGCCAAGTTAGTTAGATGAATGTAAAAGCCGTGGAAATGTGCTTTGGTCAGATAAGTCCTTGTTTCAGAGAAACCACATAATGAAACTTACCTTTTTCTTCTTTTTCTTTTTATAATTGTTATTATTATTACATAAAACAGCAGCGTCTCTGTTGCCTCACAGTATGCAGTGTTCTCTTTGAACTCATTTATATATATTTGTAAATCATTCCTTTATATATCATAATACCATGCTTTAATGTTAAAAATATAAAATAAATAAAATCTACTCTGTAACTGTAAATATATTGTCTAAGCATAGATGTGTATCTGTATGAGCTGCATGTCTGTTTATCACAGTTTAGAGAAACCCAGGAGCTGTATCACTAGCATTTTTATAACACCTTCAATTACTTGTGGCCATTGTGACCTCATTTGCTGCTGTTGCATGCTTTATGAGATATTTGTGTGCACACGTCCCCTCGCATCATTGTTACTCATTGTTCCTGTTGAACTGAAAGGCACTTGCATTGCAAACACTAATTGTTTTCCAGATTAGTTGCTAAAGCAATTAACAAATGTTTAGAGTATGGGTATGAACCCTTCTCACCCCCACTGGTTTCTCCACAACTGTTGAACCTCTTGTTCATGTGACCAGGCATTTGAGACTAATGCGGATTGAAATGGACTCTCATCATAAACATTAGATTCTCTCAAGTGCCACTGAGATAAGCAGCACTCCTAGCTTAATCTGGCTATGGTCCTAAACAGTATTTGTGTTTAGATCCCAGAAAAGTGTGTGTGCATTAACCTGACTGATAGGCAGTCCAGCTTTCCTTTCACGGCTGAGAGCAGTGAAGAGCTGTGGAACTGATATGTCACCTTAGTTCATTCTCTGAAGGATCTTGTTCAGCAGTAGTATTTGGTCTATGCATTTCCTATTTGCTTTAACTGAAGCACTATAGCCAAACTGTTATACCAGCTGTTACTCTGGTAAGGATATGAATCAAGAACATCAGCAGACCTAATATATGGAACAGGCTGACTTTTTCTAATATATATTTGTTTCTGATGAGAACACTGTGCTACACTGTGTAATCTAGAATTTTATAGCCAACATTTAGTGATCTGATTAAACTGAGGAGGGAATAGTGTCGGTTTAGAGTGCAGAGGGAAAATGCCTATAAAACTTTCCTTTCCATTTGTCTCCATGCATGACCATAAATCTAATCACACTGAGCTTTGCTTTCCTGCTCCACAAGTGTTTTAGTGGAAATTAATTCTTAATGTTGAATTAAAATGAGCTCTTTTGGGCATCTGAAGTGTGCCGCAGCTTAATTATGCACATCTCATGGTGATGGCTTGGCTGTGATTTTTCATATCAGGCCATGTGTGGTAATGGCTTTTGAGGATTATCTTTTATCCAATTATGGGCAGGTGACCTGGGAGGCCTACCTGTGTTTGCGAGCTCAGACTGGATTCATTAGTGGGCTAAACCCTCTCCTAGCCTGTTGGATTGGGCTGGATTTGGGGCATGGGTGTACTGGCTTTCTCTCTCTCTGATGACATGGGCAGGAAAAACGTGAGATTGACCTCTGCATGTTGTAGCTGTTGGGGGTTTGTGATGGATGATGGTAGGTGAAAGAACCCTTGACCTGATATGGGGGTGAGTGGAGTAAACCACAGGAACAGATTGATTCTGAGCCACTAAAATACAAACACTGAACATGAGCAAAGGACCCCTGCCTTGTTTTCCTGCTTCCTCTCTCCCATGCCTCTCTAACTCGCTCTGTTTCTCCTTTTCCATGTTAGGAGCCACTGTTGCCAGGAGGGAAAACGAATGCATGGATAGTGATTTCTTGGCATGCCTGTGATTATCGCGGCAGGTTTCTAATAATAACAGTTTGTGTGTGTGAGGAAGAGTGGGTATAAATGATAGTAATCATGAGGTACAGTAGATAAATGGACTCCTTGCGGCAGGTCGGCATGTGGGCTTGTGGCATGCAAAATGGATGCTGTGTGCCAGGAGGTTTCAAATCCAAACACTTTCACTGAGATGAAACACACACCGCAAGAGAAACCCAATCAGTCAGCTCCCAGATGAACTGACTGTCATATGCAATCCAGCATGTGCATCCTGAGACTCGTCATTCATAAATCAAAGCTTTTAAATGGAATCTTGTTTCTGTCTTGTATGCTGAAGGCCACAAAGATATGATTCTGCTCAGCTGCTCATTAACTTATTTTCTAGATGAAGATATTTGCCACTTTCATACTAAACTTTCATATCTCAGAAATGGTAACTTTGTTAGAGAATAACAACATAAACCTATGTTAATGTGACAATTTTATTAATCCATTTATCATGCATTGTAAAGGTGTAAAAACAAATAAATGAATAATAAAAAAAATTAATTCACGATCTTAACAAATGATCTTACTACATTAAAGTGACTTAAAATATAATTGTGTGGGGTCCCCAGGTGGCGCAACAATCTACAAACCAAATTTCCGTAAAAGTTGGGATATTTTATGCAATAAAATCAAAAATCTGTTAATTCTTGTGAACCTTTATTTAACTGACAAAAGTACAGAAGAAAAGATTTTTAATACTTTTACTGACTAATGGTACTGTATTTTGTACATATACACAAATGTAGAATTTGATGGCTACAACACACTCAAGAAAAGAATGAAAATAAGTGAAAAGTGCAGAAAATTCTAACACCAGTTTGGAAGACTTCACATTAAGCAAGCTATCTGGTAGCAGGTGAAGTATAATGATTGGGTAAAAAAAAATAGTATCCATTAAATACTCTTTGCAAGCTATGATGGGTTGTGGCTCACCACTTTGTGCCAAAATCCATGAGAGAATTGTTGTCAATGCATGATTTCAATGATTTTAGGGCTTTCCTCATCTACAGTACATAATATTGTGAAAAGATTCAGAGAATTCAGAGACATCTCAGTGCATTTGTCACTTAACACTTAAGAATTGCAACGTGAAACTGTTACACAAGGAAGAAGCCATACATCTACTCTGTGCAAAAACACTGTTGAATTCTTTTGACCCGAGCTCATCTCATATGGACTGAGTAATCATGTGTTGTGGTCAGATGAGTCCAAATTTCATTTGGAAAAAACAAGCATTAAGTTCTCTGTGCCAAAGTTTAAATAACCATCCAGATTGTTACTGTTGAAAAGTGGAAAACCAACAGCTGTGATTGTATGGAGGTCCAAGAGTGCCCACGGCATGACTGTAATGCATGTATGTGAAGCTACCATTGACTCTGGGGTGTATGTTAGGATTTTAGAGAGTGCCAAAGTGCATATGCTTGACTGGCCTACATTTACATTTACATTTATTCATTTGGCTGACGCTTTTATCCAAAGTGACTTCCATGACAGAGGAAACAATCAAGCGTTTGCACTGTATAGAGTAACACAGAGGTCCCACAAGAAGACCAGCGCATTTCCGTTGTTGTAAAATAAATAAAAAACGCAACTGCTATAATAAATACATATGCCAAGTGCTTATACTACTACAGACAACAACTACTGCAATAAATACATACACCAAGTTCTTATACTACTACAGAGAGCAACTTCAGTAAATACATACATACGCCAAGTGCTTACACTAACTACAGAGAACTGCTACAACAATGGATACATGTGCCAGGTGCTTACAAAAACTACTACAATATAACAGTTGACAAGTGCTATAGTAAAATCTACAGTAAAGACTAAGTGGAACATTATTTTGACATCTGGTTGGCCTACAGTCCAGATCTATCCTACTGAAAATGTATGGAACATCATGAAGAGGAGAATCAGACAATGATGACCAAGGTTTGTTGTCTTACAGTTGGTCTTATATCAAGCAAGAATGGATACAATTTCCAATTGCAATACTACTACAATTAGTATCCTCAGTTCCTAAATTATTAAAAAGTGTTATTAAAAGGAAAGGTGATGTAACACAATGGTAAACATGCCTCTGTCCCAACTTTTGAGTGCTTTACTGCCATTATATCCTAAATTTCTGTATATATTTACAAAATATAATTAAGTTGGTCATTTAAACAATTGAAAATCTTTTATTTGTTCTTGTTTTCAGTTAAATAAAGGTTCACTTGAATCAACACCGATATTTGTTTTTATTACATTTTGGGAAATATTCCAACTGTTTTGGAAATGAGGTTTGTAAATACTGACTCTTTTGTCATTGCAAGTTTGTTCCCTGGTGATGCCATAGCCACCCATGCCAGGATTCCAAGAGGTTATTATTAGTCTCAATTTTCCCAAGTGGGTAGAGTCGGTTGGATGCTTAGAGTGGATAGGGTGGAATCTGTTGAGTGGAGGTGTCTGTTAACTGACCCAAGTAGGCGTTTGCTACCAGATGTGTTAAGATGTCAAATTGCATTGTGTTAGCTGCAGTTAGGATACAGTGGAGCTTCATGTGACTTGGAGGAAACACATGCTAACAGTATCATGAATAACCCTAATTATTGGAAGAAAACTGGCAATTATTAAATTGGGGGAAAGAGGCAAAAAACAAACAAAAACACAACTGAGAAGGACAGCTATTGGAATTACAATTGCTGTTGTGTTTATTTTTATGACCTATACATTATGCACTCAATGCTCAACCCAGGACAAATCTTTCACCCGGTGTACATGCTGTTATGAATGAAGCATTCTGAAAAACCTGTTCCCCTGAGTCACCAAACCTGCTATTCTTTCACAAATGTTTCCAGCACTGAATGTTCACTTAAATCTAAGTAACTATAATGAGGGGTGGTTTTGGGGAATGACAGCCTGGCATTCACACTTTGTCCTCCATTACTGAGTGTACTCTCTTAATTGCAATAGCAGCAAGAATACATTAACTCATTAGCATGCACACTCACATGCTTTTGAATTATGTATTAGAAATATGCAGCCTTTACTTTAATTGCACAGGAGTAGCAGGTTTTAACATTAGAAATAATCCTGGTTTTGGAAACGCCAAAAAAGACAGCTACCAGGGCATAAACCATAAACAATTCTGTTTTCTCCTCTGTCATTCTCACTGAGATAAACACACACACACACAGACACACACACACAGACACACACACACACACACACACACACACACACACACACACACACACACACACACACACACACA
>JBBPDA010000009.1:12570469-12585278 GCA_037974385.1 Arnoldichthys spilopterus | reverse complement strand
ACACACACACACACACACACACACACACACACACACACACACACACACACACACACACACACACACACCAGCAGCTGGTGGAACCAATTATGCAACTGGAAAGAAACCATCCCAACTCCTCTGTTATTATCATGGGTTATTTTAACTACATTAGCTTAACAGAAGAGCTTTCCAGATAAAAGCAGCTGGTTAACTGCCTGACTTGACAGTGGAAAAGTTGAGCCAACTGAACTATAATTCAGTCTGTACACATTCCTCTCTTGGAAGTGGACCATATGGACTATATGGGTTGATATCACTGGTCTCTCAGAGAGACCAGACATTCTGTATTTCTCTAGACAGCACCAAATTTCAGCTTCATTATAGGTGTCCCCGCTTATTCTCAAAAACTGTTTATTTGTGCTGTATTTCAATTAGAATGCCTTTTTCAACAGTTAACATACAAACATAATTATTCCTAACATGCACTGTGTAGGTTGATCCACTCAATACATGTGCAAGCATTTGTATATCTGTAAACTTAAGTAAGTACCAGGAAAGAATAATAGGAATCAATTTGAACAGTGATTCACCTACATATGCCGCTCCTGTGTTTATTCAGGCTTTCAAACCATCCACAAAAGAAATTAAAAGACACCCCCTTCACCTGTATGCACATGCAGACACAGATCTAATGCAGTCAAAAAAGGATTTGAAAAAAACAAAGCATTTAAGAGTATTATAGCTAGGACTTAAAGCCCAAAGCCACAACCTATGACCTCAAACTGAATGTAACATTGTCCTCTCCCACCATCTTAAATCCTTGCATTACACCAGCAGCGCATGCCACTGGTTACTGAAAAGCACTGTAAAAAGGGAGCTAGGTCTGGCCAAAGTATTACATATTAGCCCCAGTATTCCCATTTGGTTTCAACCGGGCCTTGGCAGCTGACACACTGCTTATCACTGCAGAATATAAAATATATGAATATATGAATATTAGACTGTAAACAAAAGGAGAGAAGGTTGTGTGTAAACAATTAGCTGAAATATCTGTAGATAATCTATAGTAGGCCACACTTCAGTGTCACAGTTCATGATGTTATAAGAGCTGTCCTTCCACTTCCATAGTTTACACAGTCTGCAGTTTTTCCGATTGTTTAGTAGATGCATTCTACAGTTGCTAATCAGCATACACAACACTTTTGCTCACTGAAGCCACCAGTGCCCCTTTTCTCATGTCTGAAAACCACTTTGATACCTATTAAAAAAAGTTGCAGAAAAGAGAGAGAGAGAGAGAGAGAAAGAGAGAGAGAGAGAGAGGGAGAGAGAGGGAGAGAGAGAGAAAGCAAGAAAATCAGTGATGTGCTTTCTATAGATACACACCATTTTCCAAAACAAACATCTCTTCTCTCAGAACTGCTAGGGGCGACAGCTTTATAGCAGTAGGCATTTTTAAAAGGCCAAGGAAATGCAATTTGCATGTGGGCTGGGTTTTGTTCATCTGTTTAGCTATATGGAAGAAAGGCAACACAAAGCAATTTTGCCACTTCAAAGCATTTATTCACCACCTTAAATGCAAGAAGCAATGTTGTCATTATTTTTTCCCCCTTCTCTCTGTGCAGAGCAGTCAGACACCAGAGAGCGCTGTTGGCCTGCTCAGAAACACACACCTCTGCATGCGGGCAAACTGTTGTCACTCCTCATCCCAAGTTCCTTTAAATATAAACTCAAGTTAATGAAAGTGGATAGACAGATTATGTTGAGAATTATGCATAATTGGACTTCTTTAAATAACACTCACTGTCAGAGTGTATTTAAAGAAAGTGAGAGGGGGAGGGGGGTGGAGAGGAGGTGCTTTCTTTTGCTCTTGCATCAAGCCATGATTTCACCACAGGATGACACATTACCACTTACTGCTTTTCTGAGACACAAGCCTTCTAAATGTATTACGATTTGCCAGGAGGATTTGTTTCATAGTTCATTCATTGTGTTTTCCACTTGTTCAGCTAAGGAATACAACAGCATACCAATCGAAACTTCCTGAGTGAAAACCCAGCCTGGCCTTTTGTTTTCTTTTTTTTATTCTCAGCTCAGGAAAGTTAGTTGCAGGACTCCTCATTTACATGACCAACATCTACACATTCCCTCCTTGAATTTTTCACTCTTCGCTCTTACTCTTCTAGCCATGTACTCCCCTCTGTCTCTCCTTTCTTGGCTTGTATGGGTGATGGCCTCTGGTTGGTTGGCACAGTGCCCTCCTCTGCTCTGGACCATCTCTGGCTCTGTTGCAATTGAGGCGGTCTGTAGAAGCCCACAGCCTGCAGGCGTGACTGGGCCAACAGTGCGGCTCTCTCAGCAAAAGCCTGTCTGTCCTAAAGCTTTTCTCCCTGCTGCTGTTGCTGCTGTAGACTGGTCCCTCTCTGAGCCGACAGGTGCTGCTTTATCTGGGCCTGTAGCTGTTTGGGGTTTGTATAAGGGCGCAGAGGGCAGCCAGAGGCTTTTGGAAATCACTGTAGGGACAAAGAGAGATGCCTATTCACATGCCTATTTTGATTTATATTCAGCTAAATGCTGAATGGTTGAAAAAAGGAGAAAAAAGTGCCACTAACACTAGCCAACACAAGATGCTGGGAAGATATATTAGCAGATTTTCAGTAGCATACATAAAACCACTGTAGACACTGTGCAGTATTTTGTGTGTTGATAAACCTTTTAAAGGTTTCTTTACAAAAGAAACCTGTAGTAATTATGCTAATATTATAGCACTTTAATTTGCTTCTGTAATAATAATTTATTTGCTTCCGTATAATATAGTTCTTATAATATGTATCAAACTAGTTTTAGGAGGAAGTCCTGTAGGATTTATATATATATATTAATTTAATTAATATATATATATTAATGTAGAGTGTCAAAGAACTTCCTCCAAAAAACTTCTTTATTGGAACTAATTTACCAATAAAGTTCTTCTGTTAGAACTATACTGTATGTCTATGTTAGGTACCATTTAACCATTAAGGGCCATTAATTTAAAGAGTAAGTGAGAATTAGTGAGAATCTCCATGGTAAGATCTCTCAGACCACAATGTATCTCACTGAAACACTTACATGTCTAAATGTTGTCTTTTTGCCCTTTTCTGTTAGTCCAGACTGATGGTCCCAGCTTGTGGGGTCAGCACCCTTCCCATCATGCATCAGCCAACAGACACAGGGCTGCTGAAATAATCAATGACAATCCAATCAGACCTGCTTCATTTGACTACCTTGCTGGCATTTCCCCTGCTCCACACTGCCTCAGTCAAGCCCCTTCTAAAGGCTACACTCTTAAGAAGGAAGATTTCTAAATGGTTCTTGTATTGAGCGTACGGTTCTAGGAAAAACCCTTTCATTAATGCAAAACTTTACGTTACATGGAGGTTCTTTAAACTTTGAGATTCACCCCAAGAACAAAGTTGTGCATTCTCCAAAGTAAATCTAAGACCTTCAGAGTTATTGCTCCATCTGAATCACACACTTACCCAACCCTTTTCCCCCTGCACACTCTTTTGCTTTTTTTCTTCTCACAGCCTTCAGATATACAAGTTGTTTATGTTTCAGCGCCAGATTCATTACTTGTCCCTGCATAGAGGTAAAGTGCAGGGTGCGTGAGGCTTTGTAACCCTGGCAGCGTAGTTTATAGTGGAGCGTGCCTGTGGCTGCTTGAACAAAGCGAGAGAGTGTGTTCTAAGCGTGAGCATGTGTGTATGTGTATGTGTGTGTGTGCTGTTGTTCAGGAGCGCTACTGCAGAGCTTGATTAATCAGCCAGCAGATTGTAAGAGCTCCCATTATCCCGCCGCTCCGCTCTGCTCTGGCTGCACCCTCCCAGACCTCGGCGCTTTATTTCCTTGGCTCTACATTATCTGGCTAACAAGCTTATTCTGAATAGCACATCGTTAATTCCAGAATGAATAACACATCTCGTTGTCGATTTTCTGTATGTGTGTGCATGTGTATGTGCGTGTGTGTGTGTGTTTTTTCTATTCCTTTCACTGTGTTCTCAACCTCTGGTGCCACCTAAGGCTGGTATTTGGTTCACCACTTTACCCTTCAGCTCTCCTCATGCTCCAGCCATGTAAAGGCTGGGCTGGAACATCATAAGAGAGGGACAGAAAGCTGCAAAGAAAATTCATCAGTTCAATTTTTTTTATTTCACTCAAATATAAAGCTTTAATGAAAGAATGCAAAACATTTTAGCAACATTTTACATTAATTTAAACATCAGAAATGCTTTATAATACATCAGCGTATAATAGTTAATTGAATGTATGGAGACACACTCTTAAAGATAAAGGTTCTAATTAACGGTGTCACAAATGGTGCTTTGTGTGACACCATAGAAGAACTATTTTAGTCATTTCTTTTTAAAATCCACAGTTTTACGCAGGTTTCACAAAGGTTGTGACATTCACCAATGTTTTCTTGTTTGGGTTTGTTGTGCTCGGCCTGAATTCGGACACTCCAAGCCCAAGGTCACTTAAAACTCTAGAACTCTTTGACCGATCACAAACTGAGATGATTTCAAAATACACGTCTCTCCGTGCCTAATCATCAATCAAGGCCAGACTATTCGGCACTTTATTACTATTTACTATTCGCCTTTGACGCACGAGTAGGCTGGAATGATACACACACACACACATAGTGATTCTACACATGCACGTACCGCATTAGCTCACCTTTGCTTTATTTCTACGATTAATCTCTTATCAAGGACACTTTCGTCTGAATCCAGACTTTTGGCTACTGAGGTCACAAGTGGTTGAAAATGGTTCCACCGAAATCTGCTATAAAATGTATATTGATTTTGGTCAGAGTAGATTCATAGGAACTTCAGTGATCTGAGGCCTTGTGAATCTGCTGCTTCCTCTGCTGTCTGTGTCTGTGGGACTTCCTACATCTTTTGGGGGACTCTATCTCCAGATATGACATCTCTCTCTCTTGCTCTCTGTTGAATAAAACTGTTAAAAATACTTTACGGTGTAATTCTGACCTCTCCTTGAAGACACGTCGACACTCGCCAACATCAGGTTTTACTCTTAGGTAAGAACAGCATCTGCTCAGACTCAAGAGCACATTTATGCACATTTGAGTGCTCACACATTTGTGCAAAAATAAATAGTTATGAATTTTTTAGGACCTTTTTCAAGAGCAAATTTAGAAGATTCTGGGGAATTAAGCCCATTGTTTATAAAACAGATAGGAACCTTAAAGTTAAAAGAATCTTCACATTCTTGGAAGAACCCTTTGACTGGTACATTTACATTTACACAACATTTTTAACACTTGCATATCTCATGTACACAAATAGCTCTTTAGAGAATTGAACTTGTTCTGCTATGGCATCACAGAAAGAACAATTTGTGGCACCTTTAAGTTTAAAAGTGTGGATGTATGGTGCTAGGAGAAACCTATAATTCTTATAGAACATTTCTATAGTAAGAAGGTTCTTTAAATGTTAGGTTCCTCAATAGTTCCTCAGATCTACTGTGTTTTTTGGCATGGCAATACTTTTATGAACCTCTACTTTTAGGAGTGTGACTCTTGTTTCTTTTTTTAAAAAGCTCACATTTTGATCTATAGTTCAGAACTCTAAAATATTGCACATTATTTTTTAATTATCGTTGTACCTTTTAGGAGGAATTTAGTTCAAAAGCCAGAAATATCAATGTAGTTTTTTCTTATGGTACATCTTATGGAACTTCTACTTTATTTGCTCATGTGGCAAGCTCACGATGGAAGCTATTATTCATTTCCTAATTACTCATCCCCGCCCCAGACCCAAACCAAAGTTTTCTGCCTTAGCATATTTACTGAGAGCTTATTTTTGGCAGGGCTCTTGAAGATGTGCCGTGTTTAATTGGCGTAAAAAGAAATAATGGCACTCTACACCCACCTGCTTAATGGCATGCTGGCGTCTGTCCTGTTTGCCTCGTCGTATGCAGAAAAATCTCTTGATTATAGTGGTGGATAAGGATGATGTGTTTCGTACGTTCAAAGCTGATTTCAGTGAAAAAAGGCTAAAATTAATTTTATATTAGGGAGAAGATTTGTTTTTCCATTATTGATGGTTAAAACAAGAAGTAAGTCACATTTTGAATATGTACAGTACAGTGGTCTTATACTTTCTCTTTTAGGGTAGATCAGTGTATAAATGTGTTTTATGGCCGTTACCGTCTGTCCTGTGCATCTGTGGCCTGCTTGGCTTGTTTTTGTCAACAGGTCTATATGTACTGAAGGGGCTTGTAGAGGTAGGCCTTCATGTCTTGGCCCTTAAACATGGATCCACAAGGTTTATCCTGGACAGTGAATAGGGTTTCTTTTAGAGTGACAAGGAAAAGAAACCCTGTACATCAACGAACAAGAGAACCAAGCCTATGTACTAGCACTATCATCACCAGTGCTACAGGTTCACAAGAGCCAGATTGCTGCCTGTCCAGAGCATTCATTATGCACCCTATTCCAGAACAGAGATGAGCTCAATGCTAGCCATATATATTTATGTATTTCTATTCATACATTTTTTGCATTTTAAAGCTAGGAGGCTGATTTCTGCGCTCAAACTTGATTTAAATGGGCACTCCACTCCTATGATACACACAAATACACACAGACATAAACAGACACATGGTGTAATGGGTTTATAATGCACACTGCACTGTGTTCTGTATTTCCCTTCTTTACTTTTTTACAGAAAAAGAATGTTTTCTGTCTATGTTCAGCACACATGAATAAAAATGTGCTGGGGTGGGGGAGTGGCAGGGGCAGCAAGAGAGAATCAGAGAAAATGAGAAAGAGAGAAAGTGAGAGAGAGAGAGAGAGAGAGAGAGAGAGAGAGACAGAGAGAGAGAAGGAGAGTAGGATGTGTCAGCTGTGCAGTACCATAGCTATTTCCCCCTCCTCTGCTCCATTGCATGTAAAGATGATGGATTTTGATTATGATTGGGTGAGACTGGCGCAGAATGAAGCTCTCTCACTGCACTGTGACATGTGTGAGAGGAGGCCGATCGGCAGTCCTCACTGATCTAACAAATGAAAACTTGACCTTCCCCATTCAGCCCTGACAAGAGATGTATGTGCTGTGGAAGGCAGCTATATGACTTCAGGATATGCATGGATGGATTTCCTCGTCCAAAACAAAAGCCACAAGATTGATCTGAATATTCATGGAAAGCATCTCCCATGAAGCGCAATTATTTGCATAAATCAGTCAGTGTGGGAATGATGGTGGTGGGTGTACAAAAATCACTTATATATATTATATATATATAATGGCATCAATCCAGGTCTGAAATGAGAAAATGCTTCCATATATGTGTGTGTATATGTGTGTGTGTGTGTGTGTGTGTCTATTTGCTCTTATTTATACAAAAAAAAATAATTATTTTATAAATGAGTAAATAAAATCATATTTAAGGTTGTTCCTTCTTAACTTAAAAGATAAAACATACAATATAGCATATAATGTGAGTTGTTTTTAATATACTAAAATACTAAAAGGATTACTTCAACCATAAATGCTAATGTTGCTAACAATAAATGAAAGGTAGCAGTAACCTGATAGCATGATGTCATGTGAATAATGGTAATGCTTGATTATTGACTTTCATTCTTTGTTAGCAACATTTGCATTATTGACTGAACTTTTCATTTAATATATGCATGTTTAAAGTCTTGTGTGCATAGTTGAATGTATAGCAAAATCTCGGCAGCCAAATTATGTGTGACATTGTAATTAAAAACACAGGGCGAGTTTCTAAGCAAACCCAAGCTCATGTCATTAGAATGAGACATGCAGTTACCCAGTCCAACTTGATACTATGGAGAAATGAGCTGTTTGAATTCTTAATAAATGTAATTTGTCAGCGTTTAATATGGCGAGCGGGGAGAGGGAGGGGGCAAGTGTGGTGTCCCGTCTGAGATCATGGCGAAGCTGCAGCTAAATAGGTACATCCACACAGATTAGTGTTAGAGACACCACCCCAGGTCTAAAAGCTGGAACTGATACCGCCCTCCCACTGCCTGATTATGAGCACTGCCAAAAAGAGAAAGAGACACATGGAGGCAGACATGGAGGGAGAAAGAGATCACAGAGAGACATAGAGAGAGAGAGAGAGAGAGAGAGAGAGAGAGAGAGAGAGGGAAAGAGAGAGAGAGAGAGCAAGGAACTGAAAGAAGAAAGCATACAGATGGATCTGTTTAGCCCATCAGAGTTGTGGTAGCAAGCAATTTCCATTTTTCCCTCTAACTGGTCATCTGGCCCAGAGATCCCCAAACAGTTTGAGGCTTCAACCACCAAGGAGGGGGGATTAAGTCTGAGTATAATCCTTTTCTTAGTCGTGCATAGCCCTGTGTGTGAAAGGTGTGAATGTGTGTGTTTTCAAGAAGCTCTGTATCTGTGTGTGTGTGTTTGTGTGTGTCTGTGTAAGTGTACTTGTGCATAGAGGGGGGTGGGGATTACCACACTTTTTCAATTTCCTACTTGAAGCATCATAAGCTATTTCTGAAAGCACACATGGGCCGCTTGAGGAAGCGGGCTTTGGGGAGGCCAGTTTTTGCCAGGCTGAATAGCAATCAGGCCAGGCCCCCCTCTGCCTTCTGCCGCTGCTGTATTAGGACTTCCAGGGGAGCCGGCTGGAGAGAACTGCTCATGTAAACATGCTGTGTGCTGCTCAGCTCCTTATTACACACTGCCTATTACCACAGACAAAGCCGTCCTTAGGGTCAACACCACAGGACAGCTGCCACGCCGCAGCCTCAGAGAATAGAACCATAGAGGAGAGGAACTCCACAAGAGAGCAGACATTGGATTATGAACGACAGGCTTGAATGTCATGATAATGGCCTTATTTATAGTGTGCTTACACATAGCCTATACACAATAAGAAGCTGTTGTTATCTGTGAGTCCACGTGATCTAAGTCTATAATGAGCACTCCATTTAATTATCTGTTGAATGGTTTTCAGTGACCTTGATAATGGCCTTGTATGACCTTGTTGAAGTAGTAGGTGGAAATGCTTCACATTCAAATTGTGGAAAAAGCACACTTTTACACAAAACATCCTAGAAAAATGCAAGTGATAAAAGATCTTTGGACCTCTGGCATAGAAGAACTAATTCTGGACTCCTGAAGAACCTTTAGGTGGTTTTTCACAGAGCAATTTTTGGAGATGTGATGTGCAAGTGTGATAGCACATAATGCAAAGATTCTGTTCTTTAAGAAACTATTGGTTTTATGTGGAACTGTGAACACCCAACAATACTTGAATGCATAAATGGATCTCTTTGATTAAATGGTTCTTTGCATGGTTAAACTCTACTACTCAACTAAATGTTGGAAAATCTGCTATAAATGACTGAATATTATGGTTCTATATAGTATCAAGAGTTCTGCTATTGTTACAAGTCAAAGCACATTTTTAGTTTTAATATAGAAACATTTTATTAAGACTGTACAGCCAAATGTCCATGGTAAGAGCCATTTAAGAACCTTATCTTTAAAAGAGTAATGGAAGCACTGCAGGTTCAACAACCATGATGGTGTAAACCCTCAGGAAGAAGAAATTGTGGAGAGAGGTAAAAAAAAGAGCATTGAAGCAGAAGAAGGCAATAGCTCTCAGCCCTGGTTACATTTATATTTATATATTTATATATAAGGTAATGGTTTTGCCAAATGTCCTGCATGTACATGTGCCATCACAGAGTCTGTCAGACAAAATTCCAGTGCCCTTGTTTGTAGGAAGTGACCTCTGACCTTTAAAAACAGAACAGACATGAGCGTGGGGATGAAATAACAAAACTAAAGATTCTCATCTCCACCTGAGGAACTACAGCAATCCTGCTGTTAAAAAAACTAGCTGAGGCTGACATTTGAAGTTTAGCACTTAGTGACCTGATAACATGTGAATAATCCACAGCAGGAGCTGTATTACAAGGACAAACAGGACTTACTGTGAAAAGTATCATTGTTCTGTGCTGTGACAAATGAAGGACATGTCCCACACTGAAGTGGCTTTTATGAGTCATTGCCAGTGCTTAGACATGTGTTTGCACCTTGCTGACTATGATCAGAATATTTTTTGATTGATGCCCTCCCCTAAGTGCGTTAGAATTTGCCTGATCCTGTCCTAATTCAGAGCTGTCATCCTACAACATTTATAACACATATTATACAAGTCAATACAATAACCAGTCCACCAAGCTTAAAACCACCAATTCAGTCTACATCTGTTCATCTACACTAGCATTCACCATCAATGTCTGCCTGCATGTGGGAATTTTCAGAAAAACACAGCTTTGCCATGTAACTTAACAACTTAATCAGTTTTACAGCCTTACAATCTGTTCTTGAAACATACAAGCTAGGCTCTTACCCTTGTTAACTATATTAAATGTACACTTAAGGTCTTAGCGATTTAAAATTTAGTGTGATAACAATTTGTGGTTAGGTTAATAATAGCTGGATTATTGAGACAGCTTTGGACATGTAAACTCTTAAAATAACCTTAACAAAGAGCTGCTGATTAACTACATCTGGGGTAAGTGGAAAATTTTGCAAATTTGAGATTTTTCCCTGAACTATTCCTTTAAGATTTCTACAAAGTGTTCAAAGATTAATTTTGAGTTACGAAAAAGTCTAATCAATTGTCTCTGATAATGACTGAAACCACAATGTAGAACACTGCTGTATCTATTACACACTGTACACTGAGTGGGCAAAACTAATTACTGTACACCTTATACCCTGATAACTGTACACCTATCAATCTAAACAAGATTTGTTGTCTGTGAGTAGGCGCTTCAACTAGACTTGCATTTTTAGATATTAATAGAATCATACAGGCTGATATGTGTTGTATATGTGCTTATGAATACAAGAATCGAATTTTAAGTTGCTCCACACTCAGTGACCTGAGAGCAGTCTTTATGTGACTACTGGATCAAAAATGATGAGAATTTTACTTTTTCAGTTTTCATGTCAAATCTTAAAGAATCAACAGTTTTGACAAATTACACACACAAATAATTTTCTTCTTAAATACATAGACATGTAAGATTAGTACACTACTGTATGAAAAAGTGAACTCCATTTCACCCTGATAAATGAGTTCCTGTTGTGAGATTGACTTTTAAATATAACTATAGCAAGCACATTCATTCAGGGCTGGCATTCTTTACAAAAAGAAGCAGAAGCGCTTGATTTTAACACTGACAGAAGAAATTGTGTCAGGGCCACTCTTTTTAATGTGCGCTGACAAAAGAGACTACAGGGAGAAAAAGAGAAGTGGGGGTGGGGGTGGCGGTGGAGAACATGTTTATTTCTCGTTATTTATACATGTGTTTGTATGTGTGTGTGTGCGTGTGGTGTTTGCTTGTGATTGCGTGTGTGTGTGTTTGTGTGTGTGTATGAAACAAATATACTGATATGACTTTTCCAGGTAATGATTTTGTAACTCTTCTGTGGTCCAGTTTTGGCACACATGCTGATCTATTCACTGCTTTGGTGGTGGGGTGGTGGTGGTGGTGGTGAGGGGGGGGGGGGTAGCACTAAGGAAAACTTACAACCTCTCTACAGAGAAACTGGGGGTGGGTGGGGAGTAGTGGGGAACAGACTGATTGCACAGATGGCATGGTCCATTCCCAGCACCAATTAATCCCCAGCTAAATGTGACACATCTTAACCTGCACTGGGTCCCATTCAGCACTCTACAGCAAAACCCATATGGCAAGGAGACACTTTCAGGCAGCAATTTGGACCTGGCAGAGAACCAGCCTCTGTAGGCTGCCCCCCTCCCACTAATAGACATGTTTGTTCTACACGTCTAGCCAGCATGCGTCAGGACTGTCCTCTTGCTTTAACGAGGGCCAGCACTGATATCACCTTGTCTTACATTCATACATGCGGCACAGAGAGCAGAGAGAAAGGGCTCTTCTCTGCTAGCTGATTGGGTGTGTTATTTTTATCTGTGGTTCAAGACTGGGAGGAAAAAGTGAACATTTTGTTTTAAGATTATTATGTTTAGCATTAAGGGTTGTATTACACACTATGCATTTTTGTATGCTGCTGTTATACATTTTCAGTGAGTGAGGATTCATCTTGAGGCTGATTGGCCTAGCTGTCACGTTCTCTAAGCCCACCTCTGAGCAATGCTCAGAGCAGTCATTACCTTTGGCAGACATTCTTACTCAGAGCAAAGACAAAATGTGCAGGTGGTAGATGGCACAAGTTAAAAGTAAGTTATTATTCGTGCATAGACTGAAAAAGATTCATAAACTCAATACAGGAACTTTACCCTGCTTGTTAAAGTGAAAGAAAGTAGCAAGAGCAAGTCCAAGCACTTAATAAGGGCAATGTCTGTATACTGTAGGGCAAGCAAGTGCAAGTGTGAGAAGACATAAATAAGATTAGAAATTTTGAAGAGCTTATTCTTTACACTGTGAGAAAGGGACTGAGCCAAGCG
This sequence comes from Arnoldichthys spilopterus, assembly GCA_037974385.1. Taxonomy (NCBI): domain Eukaryota; kingdom Metazoa; phylum Chordata; class Actinopteri; order Characiformes; family Lepidarchidae; genus Arnoldichthys; species Arnoldichthys spilopterus. The sequence continues at coordinate 12,572,798 of JBBPDA010000009.1, read as the reverse complement.
TGTACAACTCATTGTTTACAAGGACAAGTTTCAAGGAAAAAAGCACTACACTGCTCCCCAGGTTCTGTTGGTAGCTGCCTGCTGCTCCACGTGTGTACGTGTGATGGGTTAAATGCAGAGGTCACATTTTGTTGTGGTGCTTGAGTATTTTCACAATGACAAATAGGCACTTTCACTTATAGTTTTGGACAGGACACTACTCTTCTATTAGGCTGGTTTACTGGAGAGCACACTCTGGTCCTCCCACACTACAACACAACAAACATTTGTTTTTTTATATGTAATTTGCTGAGTACTATTGGACAAAGCAGCACTGTTAAAATGTTAGTATTTTAACAGTGAACAACCTGCCAGCCTTCAAGTTTTAGTTGAGTTGGCAAAATATAACTGTATAACTGTAATAATGATTATTACCTTTCACCATTCTATTAGAAGTTCAGTGATCCAAAATGCAAGGAAACTTTTTTTTAATCTAAGCTGAACTTTCTAAAACTATTTTAAGATAAAGCTTCCAGTCTTGGTAACTCTTTATAACACTGTTTCATAGTTTATCGGTAACTATACAGGAACAAATAGTTTAGCACCTAAGTCAAAAAGCTGTTGTACGGGCAGCATACACTGAAAAAAATACATTGGTTCCACTTTAATTCAATATGTTACACCAAACCAATAACTGCCATTTAACCTCTTTTGTAAATAACCATGTTGGTGTAATATATTGCAGTCATGTGGGTCGAATGTACACATTTGAATCAGGTAATACAAGGCAGATTTTTTTTCAGTGTACAGGCACCACACCACCCTGTATTCAGTGGTGTCTCTTGTGGTTTTTATTAGCAACCTTAAATTTATTCAGAGCACTGGCTACAATACTAGTGTTCGAAGTATTTTTAATATGATATTTTTGCTCGTCTTATGCTTTTTTACAGCGTCTATGCCAGTGATGTTTCTTCCTAATAGTTTTCTGTTTTTTTTTAAAGTCCACTTGAAGACATGGTCAGTTATAGGCAGCTTATAGAAAGTCATGGTTCTCTGTATATTGTCATATCAAAAATGTTTTCTAAAAGAATTGCTTACATTCTGAATGATGTGTAAATGCGTTCTTCTTAAGAGGAATGATTTAAAATGGAAAAACATGAAACAATCATTACTAATCAAAGTGAAGACAAAATAAACATCACAATCTCATGTCAGAAACATATCACACCTACTGCTTTTTATAAAAGAGGTGGCTGGAACTGTAGAGTTTGAATCAATTATACTTCTTCAAGTATAATTCTTTCAGATATTGTGTCCTTATAGTTTGCACTTGAATTACAGTTGGGTTCTGTAAAACCCACCCTGCTAACTCCACCCACAGCTGGAGAAAAAAATATGGCCTAAACTTTTCCACTGTGTCAACAATTGAACTTTTCCTATAAACACATTAATGTTATTTACTTCAACTATTTACTTGTATTTTATTAATGTGGTTGTGATGAAGGATTAATCAGTAGTTATTATAAAAAAAGTCATAATTATGAGGTAGTTTTCTGGGACATATTAGATTAGGAGATATATTATTTAGTTATTGGTTAACAATAACTACTTCCTTAAAGTTACCTAAGACTCTTTTGTAATAGCAGTTATTTAGGTGTTAATGCAATACTGTTTACTCTTTCCTGTTTGGTTCCTGTGAAGTTACCTTTAAACTGTAAAACAGTACTATAAAGTGTAACTGAAGAGGATCTGCAAGGAAACTTGTTGCATCTTTCCCAAGAAGACTCAGGCTGTATTAGCTCAAAAAGTGCTTCTACTAAATACTGAGCAAAGGGTCTGAATACTTAGGACCATGTGATATTTCAATATTTCTTTTTTAATAAATCTGCAACAATTTCAAAAATTCTGTTTTTTGTCTGTCAATATGGGGTGCTGTGTACATTAATGAGGGGAAAACATAAATTTAAATGATTTCAGCAAATGGCTGCAATATGACAAAGAGTGAAAAATTGAGGGGGGTCTGAATACTTCAGATATTTGGCTATTGCCATTATCAGTAGTACAGTAGTTGCTGTTATTTGATATTCAATTCAGTTTGATTGATAATCAGTACTATGTTATTGTGAAAAATAGCAGGGTTATTTATTTTTTTACTCTGTGCTTGCGAACAAGGATTTTACCACTAAGTATTAAGTCTTTTTTTGTTAGAGGGTTCAAATACTTACAATACAAATCAGTTTCTATCTTTTATTTAAAGTTATTTTTAAAATTTTCCTTTAAAATGATACTGTTCTGAGACTTTTCATTTCTTTGTCATTGGACAAACTTACAAAATCAGCGAGGGGTCAAA
>JBBPDA010000009.1:12545386-12556695 GCA_037974385.1 Arnoldichthys spilopterus | reverse complement strand
AGCAATGTAGGGCTAGTAATGAGGTAAATTGGTTAAATAATGATGTGATTTGAAACAGGTGATGTCAACAGGTGATTGTTATTATGATTTGGTACAAAAACAGCATCCAAGAAAGGTCTAGGTCAATATATGACTCTGATCGTGATTTTGTATTAAAACTAACATAGGTCCTGAGCAAACCTGGGTGGAGATCTCTTTCTTTCAGTATCTCCCTTAGTCAGCTTCCTTTGTATCTCTCTAACCACTAATCAATAAAATGCATGTGTGTTCCTAGTATGTATGTGTGCGCATAAGCATATGTATGTAGTGGTGATGATGAAAACTGATACAATGATGATGACCTTATAGTATAGGAACACAGTACAAAGTCTCTGCCTGATACATGTGATTATCTGAGTAATTCACACCATATGTTATTTGTCTCTTTTGTAATTACTGCCAAATTGTTGCTCCTACCCAGCACCTCTAATCTGTCCAACATCTGCCGACATGTTATCACCACATCAAGGACCTGTGCCCCAAATCACTGTCTGCGCATTCAGAGTTTTTAAATTTCATCTCCTCAGCATATGGCTGACGCCTTCTGTCTGATGGCAGAAATAAAAGTTAGGGTGATTGTTTCACTATATCTTTGCACCCAATGACTTCTTCTTGGCCCATTTTACAGCGCAATATAACTTCAGGATTTCAGAGCGAGCTTGCCTGACTTATGCACTGCAGTGATTTAATGTGTGTACAGGAGCAAAAAGGGGGACTAGGCTCAAATTACTCTCAAAATGGCGACCTTCAGCTGCAGCCTGCTTTAAGAAAAACAGCAATAATGGCGACAAATTTGAAGCTAGGGGAGCAGGTGGCTGAGTGGGAGCCTCATCATTCTTTTTGCCTCTTCAAAGTGTGCTCACTGATCAGCAGTCAACTTTACCAAGTCATGCAAATTCAAATGCAAAGATCAACCTAATGACATTATATGAAAATGTAATACAAAACTTTAGTGGACTTAAATTCTGTTGTTGCATGAATTAGACTTATTATAAAATACACTATAATAAAAAGCTCATTATGTCCACTAAATGGGTGCTTAGCACATCTGTGTTAACAGATCTTGATCCAGGCATATAGTAAAAATATGGCATATGAAAAAAGATTACATTTAAAAAAGTAATTACTGTTTTAATTAATAAACATAACCATAACATCCAGCATAGCAAACAGCTTTCATCATTAGCCATCCGAGGTTCATTATCTTCCACTACAGTGGGTTGGAATCTCTGATAGTCCTTGTCTATTTACACTGGAGACCAATTTCTCCCACTGCTTCTGAGCTCACTATTTGCATTGACACCCAGGGTCTGATGTGTACAAGCAATTATGACAGGTTTCTTACTGAACTGTAACAGAATGTTGTCTGCCTTCAGACTATGGCTTTATCCAATTATGGCCACAAATCTCAACTTGGCTCTGTTCTGTTCATTACCCACAGCTAAAAAAAGATGAATTCAGATGGCCAGACTTTTAAGAAAATGTATTCATTTTATGATTATGTCCCTGTCATGTTGGCAAATTGATCCTGTTTGGCCTGCATTCTAATACTGGGTACCAACTATCAACCCTTTCAAGTGAAGTCCCGTAGAATATGCTTTGTTATGCCAGCAGTAGTAGATGTAACACAATTTTGACCCTGTGAATAATGATTCAGTTCACTTGTAATGAAGCCCAGATTCATTTCTTTTAATGCAGCCTGCAGTGAAATATGCTTTTTGTGCTTTCTTTGAATCTATGAATACGTATCTTTCTTTTTACAGTTACTTTATATAGTAATTCTGTATTAAATAAAGAAATCAATGTTATAAGTGTGTCTTTGTAAATGTTTACTTGAAAAAAACCTTAACCTACCAAGACTCAGATCGTATCTGAGTTCTTCCAGTCTGAGGGCTGTGTGATGCTCAGATTTTGGATGCAAACCAAAACTAACACCCACACTAAAGTCAACATGTATGTTTATTCAGGAGTCAGGCTGCCATTGGCCAAGGACTAGCAGGCTCAGCTACTGTATCTGAGGAAGAGGATGCCACAGTGCTGCCTGCAGTACTTACTACAATTGGTTGAAGCATATATGATTGTATATCTGACTTTGTGTAGTTATGTGAACCATTGATTCATTCATTATGGAAGAATATATCATATTTGTACATAAAATGTGTGGGCTGTGCATGTAATGCAATTTTGCTCATTTCTAGGTTTCTGTATATATGACTTCCATACAGTTTTGTGCCTGTCTATCAAGCTGCTTGTCCTCTGCTGTGTCGTTAGATGAAACCATGTCTGATACAGAGAGCTTGATTGAAAGGATAAGACTTCCCTTGCTGTTTGTGTTTTTACACACAACCATGCTGAATTGTCCTAGCCCAGGCAGGCAGAGGCCATCGATCAGCCTGCTTGGGCTGGGGGATTAGATCTCTAGATAGGGCGTGTTGAGGAGGTGTAGATTGACAGTGACCTCTTGCTTGTTGCTACATCAAATGACAGGATCTTAATACAAGTGCCAACTCAATGGGGGAAAAATAGGATTTGTCAATATTGAGCTGGGATAGATGATCCTGCTATTGCAAGGTTGTTAGGGGTGCTGCAATGAAAAGTCAGAATTTTTCCCTTTAATGCTAAATTTAATGAACCAGTCTGGTTGGACTTATAGAGACACTAATTAAAAATCCCCACTCTGATTTAGTGAACATGTTTCCTTGGCCTGTTTCTTGCCTTGTTCAACCTTATCTAAGACGTGTGCATAGTTTCTATGATTGTATATCTGGCTTAAGTCATATCAAAGTTTAGCAACTCACATCTTGCAGTGGATTATAATGGCCTTATTTAATTATTCATGGTCAGATATGAATGATCTGTAAGTTTTATCTCGCAGTCAAATGGACTTTATCCAAGCAATTAAACCATTACCCCAACTTTAGCCAGCAGAATCCCTTCTCTGCTTTATATAATTGCTCTCTCAAGGTAAGTCCTAAGCCTCACAAGCCAATGTCATCGCCAGCCAGTGTTAGATTCTCCCAGATCCAATTTATCAGGTCTCCCCATTTCTCCCTGCTTTATTAAAAATGTCTCTGATCTCTGCTGTCGGCTACTCTAAGTGCCACTGCATGTAGTGAGTGCCAGACTGTCCCAGCTGTAAATTAGAAGGATTGATGTCAGATCAAAACCAATGAAGCCTGGAATCACACTTTCACTTTTTCTGTCTTCTGTCATGTAATAGACAGTTGTCATAAAGGAAGACATAATGCTTGGTGATATGTTGCCAAAACCAGTATACCGATCCTGGTACTGAACTATAATATTGACTTTTATTTTTAGCAGTATTAAGAGATAATACAATGTATGGGTTATTTACTGAGTAATTCAGATAGTTTGAAAAGAACAGATGTTGGTTTCTATTTGGTTGGTGTTTACTGTATACATTATACAGTGTAAAGGTAGAAAAAAGAAGAAACACTCCACTCAAAGCAAAATATTTGTAAGATATTCATTTTGCATAACATATTAGCACCAAGCAATCATGGCTCATTCATTTTATTAACATTAAAGTAAATATCCACTGAATCTGTTATAATGAGGTATATTTTGAAAATAGTGTGATATTTACTTTTGTTAATATTTCAGAGTGTATGGCATATTGTTCTTGCTACTCTCAATTCAAAACTTGTTTCAAAAACAATTCCACTTGTTTTTCTACATTGTAAGAACACAATAGCTGCCCTTGAACTTTGCAAACATTTCATAGATAATGATCAACAGAACCACTTCAAAATTACCTGAAATAAAGTTTTACTGCATTAACTTTAACATTAACAAACCCCATTTCCAGAAGAGTTGTGACCCTTTGTACTTTTATAAGTTAAATAAAAACAAGAACCTGTTATTTGCTGTTTTTCTTGTACTTTTATTTAACGTATAACGTATATTATATAACACATTTAGAATTTAATGCCTGCAAACACACTTGAAAGAATTGAAGCAGAGACATGTTTCCACTGTGCTACATCACCTTTGCCTTTAATTACACTTATTAATTTCTAATTGTTACAAGTTAACAAGTGGAATATTGACCATTCTTGCTTAATGCAAGACGTCAGCTGCTCAACAGTCTGTGGTCGCTGTTGCCTGATCTTTCTTTTCATGATGTGCCCCACATTAACAACAGGGGACAGATCTGGACTGCTGGCAGGTCAGTCATGCACATACACTCTGTATGTACAAAAACATGCTGTTGTAGCATGTGCAGAATGAGTGTCTTGGAGAAATAACCATGGACCTTCTGGAAAAAGACATTGCCTTAAAGGCAGCATACAGTGGTGCTGGAATGATATATATTTTGGCATAAATGTGTCCTAAAACATAATATGATTTTCACATGTCCTAAAAGTAGATAAACAGAATTCAATTAGACAAGTGAGACAAATACATTATACCTGGTAAATTACATATTGAGGATAATGATCCAGTTTTACATAGCTGTGAGCAGCAAAGTATGTAAACATCAATGATTACTAGCATTATTAATATATACTAGCATATTAATTATTAGCAGTTAATGTTTTATTATTAGTTCATTTAAAAAAAACAGAGATCCATCAAAATCTAATCTTCAATGCACATACTTGTGGGAGTGTATCATGGCACAATCAAAGGAAATTTCTAAGTACCTGAGAAAATGAGTTGTTGATGCTCCTTAAGCAGGAAAAGGATACAAAACCTCTAAAGAGTTTAGAATACACCAATCCACAATTAGATAGATTGTTATTGCAAAACCTTTGTTAGCCTCTCCAGGAGTGCTTGATCAACAAAGATCACTCCAAGAGCAAGGGTACTCAGGGTAACTTCTAAACAATTACAAGACTCTCTCACATTGGCTCACAATGTTTACGTTCATTAATCCATGATAAGCAAAACACTAAACAACATGCAGAGTTTTTTCCAAATAAAATTGAAGTTTGGTTTTCTCTTTGGGTAAAGGAGTTTCAGGTTGCATGTATTAATGTGGAAATAGACTGTGTTATATGACAATGGATTTCTGAAAGCCTCCTAAGCCCATGTTGCTATATTTATCACAGTAGCATGATGGTTTCTTATGTCGTGCCTTCTGAGGGCTTAAATGTCATGATTGGCAATTCTTTTATGAACTTTGGAACAAAGTGGTAAGCCATTTCCTACCTGTGCTTACAAATACTGAGCCCTTGCTGAATGCTCCTTTCATACCCAGTCATGTTCCTTTCACCTAGTACCAGTTCAACATATTCTATAACTTTTCATTTACCCATCCCAACTTTTCTAAGTGTGCTACAGGCATCAATTTTAAAATTTGTTTATATTTACCAAATACAGTCAAGTTTGTCAGTCAGAACATTAAAGACATTTATTTGTACTTTTGTCATTAAATAAAGGTTCTAGAGAATTTACAGTTCACATATTTTTTGATTTTATGCATTATTTTATATATATATATATATTATGACAGTGATGGTATTAGGATGGATGGGTATTAACCACACTATTTTTAAAATTTTTCCTTTGAGCATTTTGTTCAGGTGCTGATTATTGAAAACTGAACAAGGGAATTTGGTCCATTTTGTAAGGACTGAGCATGCAGCCTTCAGCAGTAAGCTGTTTCCTGACTCTCTTCTCTTAGAGTGACATTTAAACACATTGACCGCTCCAGTATGCAGAACACGCGGGGACAGCAGCCCTCTCGCTGCCTGTCTGGGCTTCACAGAGATGGGAGTGGAGCTCTGTAACCAGACTCATTCAGAGGAAAGCACTGCTTTCCCTCTCGCTCTGACAACCCACAGCTCCATTATAGGGAAAAGAAGAGTAGAAGAAGGGAGGGGGGACACAGCCACCTCTCTCTCTTCCAGTATCTCCCTCTGGCAGCCTCCTTCATATCTCTCTAACCCCTAATCTATACAGACCAAATGCATGCTCTCATCCAGGCTGAGCTCTGCTATATGCTGGGCTTCAGCTAGGACTCCGCTAGGCATGCTGCAGTCCGCCTCTTCTTGCCTCACAGCCCTGCTCTTGTCAGACCACCGTGGCATTTAGCAGGAAGTGGAGTTTGGGCCGAGCTTGGGGGTGGGGAGTGGGGGGTTTGCAATAATGGGTGCTTCACGCAAGCTAGCTGCGAGAGGATAGTAAAGTATATTAATCGTAAAATTATATATTCACTTTGGGTCTGGCTGTCAGAGATGAGGATTAGCCTGCATTCATTCAACCAGTTCAAAACTGAGAGAGAAAAGCAAACGAGACTTGAGTCAAAAGATGTGAATGGATCAAACTGCCCTTTAGTTCAGGGAGCTCCTACAGGAGCTGGCAGTGTGTGGAACTGGGCAGGACATGGAGTGCTCAGGGGAAACACCACAGGCTAGAGAACTGAAGAGCAGCTGTGACTGCAGAATTCTCCCAGGCTGTTTCATACCTGCTACACATTGCAAAGTTCAGCCGTCACGCCAACATACTCCCCATTCATTCATCTTCTGAGTGCATTTTTCAGAGAGAAGGAGCTGCTGAAAAAAGAATGCACTGTACCTTTTTTAGGTGTTTATATAGTACCATTTTTACTATGGCTCTTTTATTACCACTTTTACACTTTTTTTGATAGCACTGCTGCATTTATTAAAGCTACATCAGCAACAATATTTGTAATGTAACTTTTAATGTCTGCACTATTATCATTTAACAGAACAATGTCTCCTTTTTAAATTCCCAAATTATATTTTTATGTATGAAGGTGCTTTCAACACAGCATGAATGTAAAATGTTGCTCATTCTCTGCAAGTCAAATGGAGGACAGGGAATAGCAGCAAGTATAACATTTTCTTCACTGACAGGCTTACTTTGCACTCTAGAAAAAAAAGAGAGAAAATACCCATAAAATCAAAGAGATACATTTCCTCTGAAACAGATCATTTGTCCTCTGTCAGTGGTGTTGCAGTTACTCAGTGTTTGGCAGAGTTAGATGAAGGAAAGGGAGTAAAAAGACGTAATAGAAAAATGGGCCCCACATAAAACTAAAGGACCTCTGGCTCTTCATTTTTCTAAAGGCACACCACCTTTCCCATTAACAGTCACACCTGTTTTCCTACATCCCCAGTCCTCTCCTGCACTCTATGCATCTTCATTTGCACAGCAACTGTGCAGATCACCAGAGACTGGTTGGCAGTGGAGGGAGGGGGCAAGGAGTTGGGGTGGTGAGGGCATTTTTTGGGGGGGTGGGGAGCTGGGGGGCACCAGGGGGAGTAATGTGACAGTGATTGGTGGCAGTGCGCTGTCCTCAGGCCCACTCCATTTTTAGGCCCTCTCTCTAATGTTCATTGATCTGGGTGCAGATGGCACATTCTTTGTCTCTCTGGTCTGCCAAGTGTAAGCACTCCAGTAGCCTGGCAGGTAGCCTGACGCAACATGACTTTGATCCACTGCGACCTTTTAACAAATTCTCCATTTTCTCACTGGCGAGGGTGAAGCGTAGGAGTGGCGAAGGGGGGATCCATCCGTAAGAATGCTTTTTTTCTCCTCCTCCACCTTCTCCTTTATTTCCTTGGACCTGGAAGTGGCTCTGTGGCAACATTTCAATGTCTGCTGTTTATTGGAGAACTGTCTGCTTGCGTTGATACAGCACTTATTTAATTCACACTGGCTGCTCAATGGGAAAGTAAAAGACTGCATTTTTCACAGGCATTGAAAGGGTCTAAATATAGTAGAATCTAAGGTAGTCAGCGTAAAAAGCATAGTTAAAAGTCAATTTGCAAAAAAATGTTTTAACAAATAATAAATAAGTAATGATCAAAAGGGGTCAGTTTTTTGTTTATTCATTTATTGCATATTTCCCCTGATGTCCACATATGATATGTGTTTATGTACCATCCATCCATTTTCTAAACTGCTTTTTCCGTTTCCGGATTGTGGGGAAGCATAGGAGTCCCCAATCCCAGCAGACTGCAGGCCTAAGGCAGGGTACAACCAGGACAGGAAGCCAACCCATCGCATGGCAACACATAGACAGACAACCATTCATACATACACTCACATCTACAGGCAATTTTAGAAAATCCAATCAACCTACTGCAGCCTTTGGACAGTGGGAGGAAACCGGAGCACCCTGAGGAAACCCACGCGAACACGGGGAGAGCTTGCAAACTCCACACAGAAAGGCACCCGTGGCCGACCTGGGAATCAAACCCAGGACCTTCTCGCTGTGAGGCGACAGCACTAACCACTACACCACCATGCCACCATTCATGTACCACAGACAGTAATAATTTATTTTTACATGGTTATTTTCTAAACAGGTGATTTTATTACTCTGTTTTTAAAACTGATATTTTTATACTGCCTTGTTGTGTTTGGCTGCTGTTTTGTAAAACATGATACAGGGTCACTGTAAACTGGAAAGTAATTACATGTATTCACAGTCAGATCCATAAATAGTGAAACCCTTGGTGAAGATTGGTGAAAAAAATAATATTAAACTTAGTAAATTCTTTGATGTTTATTAACTCAGTTCGAAAATATGAAAACTAGCATTTAACATGAAGTAAACTTAGTCTATGAAAAAATAAAAACAAAAAAAGTTTTCTGTGTATATATAAATATACATATTTTATGGTCAAATTGTAGCTAAGGATTGTTGCAATTTCGATTTCATTTTTCTATAACCTATACAACTGTTCAAAAACTCTTACATGATTATCCATGACTTTCTGTTTCCCTGGTGAATAAATATGAAGTCATACTGTCACGAGTCTGGATGCAGATGCGAGTCAAAAACACTGCTTTTATTAACAAAAAAGCCAGGCAGTCAAACCAGAGGATGATCCAAAAAGGTAGTCAGGGTAGTGAGGTGTCGAACAGGAGCAATCAGGCAAATACAGGAGCTAAGGCAAGGTCAAAGACAAGGCAAGGTCAAATAACAACAAGAACAAGACTAGAGTGCTCAGAATACTGTGCAAAATGACAAGTAGATTTGGCGCCTCCTACTACTTGCCTGAAGCCTAAGTAACTCCAGCAATTAGCTCCCTGATCCACAGCACCTGTGAATCCCTTGATCTGGGAGCTGATGCTTGAGTTACGGGGCACCAGGTGGAGACAACTCCCCTTTGAACCCTCCCGGCATTCCACAAGATTTTTTCCTTCCCCTGGGGCCTGAGAGACACGGTGGCAAAGCAAGGCGACGTCAGCGACATCCAGGGGGAGCCAGGAAACTCCAGCAACAAGGCCCCCCCTTTTCCTGAGAGCAACGAGACAACTATGGCTATTTTTTTATACTCAAACTCAACTGATTGGTGCAAGAAATACAAGGAGCACTGAAACAGGAACCCACTACAAGTGTTGGGATCTCCGTCATATTTGTCCGGCTTGCGTACATTTCTCTCAGAAAAAGCCAGAGTGGACGTGACGGCATGTGGGCGCGGACTGGATCCCGGACTTTATTCAGGGGCTGGAACCAGAGGCACCAAGGCTCTGGGGGACTGCTGGGTTGTCAGCTGCTGCAAAACCTGGGAAATCTCCCCTAGGCTGGCGCGGATGTGCTGGATCATTTGCCAGTGCTCTGCGAGCAACCTCCCCTGATCCACCATGGCCGGGACGAGCTCTGGAGTGTTGGAGCTGGTTCTGTGGTGCGACTCGCTGCATCCATGGGAAACTAAGTATTCTGTCACAAATTAGGTTGTCTGGATGTAGATGCGAGTCAAAAACACTGCTTTTATTAACAAAAAAGCCAGGCAGTCAAACCAGAGGATGACCAAAAACATAGCCAGGGAAGCAAGGGTCAAAACAGGAGCGAACAGTGCAATGCAGGAATCGAGACGAGGTCAAGGACAAGGCAAGGGCCTAGATACTAGGTTACATTCAAGGTGCAAGACAAGGTTCAAGGTTCACCGAAAAGACTAGATACAAGACAAGGTTCACGGAACAGTGCTTAGTCACTGCCAAGACTACAAGTAGACTTCCCGCCTCCTACTAGTTGCTTGGAGCCTCCAGCAATTAGCTTCCTGATCCACAGCACTTGCGGATCCCTTGATCTGGGAGCTGATGCTTGAGTTACCGGCTCCGGCCACCAGGTGAAGACAACTCCCCTTTGACCCTTGAAGGGGCCCTGCCCTTACAGAGACTGAATTACGTTGGTCATTCTCTAATATGAACAAGATTAAAGATCCACAATGTTAGAAGGTTTAAAACAACTAGAAACAAATCAAGCTAATCGAAGACAGACATCAAGACTCTTCTCAGTTTTGGCTTACCTCTTCAAAGAGCACTTAGGACAATAACTACAGAACTAACAAACGTATTACTTACTTTACACACACACACACCCACACACAAAGCCAGGTATGTATGTACCAGATTAGCATTAGCTTGGGCAGAATCTTGGTTGAATAGCAGCTCCTAGCAAGTCTAGATTTACTTGTGTAGCATGTTTTCTTTGTAAACTAGAAAGCAACATGTAAGTCATTCTGGGTAAGAGCGTCTGCCAAGTGCTGTAAATGTAAAGCTGTAGTGAACCCAGAGTGCATGTTTGTTTTGTCCACATACAAGGTGAGGAAAATGTTTTGATAAACAAAGAAAATCTCTAAGGATGACAGGAGTATATTTTTATTTCTTTAATTTTATTCTCAACTGTAAGTACAAAGAGTTCACAAGAAGCTACAGGAATTCTTTAATTAATTTGTTTTCCAAACTGTAATGATCTCACAAGACTCAAATGCAGCATTGAAAGTTTAATCCGCAATTCCAAAAATTTCCAAGTCAAAGATCCAAAAACCCTGAGCAACATCCAAGAATGATGCTCAGTATGCAAAACCAGGCAAAACAATACTTTGCATGGATACTCCGTTTGCTTCCTGTTAACTAGTCTAGAATACAGGTGAGTATAATCTAGGTAGCACTTGGCTTCTACAAGAGCTAGGATGGACTACTGGATTAGGATCCAGTTTGGTATATGAGAAGCTGGTGAAAACTCCAGACCAGATCCTTACACAAACCACTTCTTCCCATTCGGGTGATGGGGCTACAGGAAGTTTGACTGGAAAATGGTTCTATAGTAAGAAGAAAAAAAAATACAAATAAAATAAAAAGACAATTTCACATTGGAGTGAAGTTGAAAGCCAACTCTGCTAGAAAGTCTGTGGTTGGATGCAAAACATATATCCAAATTCTACCATCTACTATCTTAATTTAGTTCATTTAGCTATTTGCACATGTAGCTATTTGCACTTTAGCTTAACTTACCGCGTAACTTTTTTATTACTGTGTCACTT